>CM053792.1:597257408-597599908 GCA_028749045.1 Cupressus sempervirens
CAATATCAGAAAATACATGCCACAATACAACAAATGAAATTACAAAATGACATCGACAATAATTGAAAATTATATAATAACCAAAGAAAAATATGAATTAATGTTGTAAAGAAGACGACAAACAATGATGAATGACAACCTTCCTTTTACTAAGAAACAACATAACGTAACATTTGATTTGTTGGATCTAGAAGTTGATATTTAAATTCTTCTTAGCCTCATCCTATAGTTGAGAAACAATTGAGGTCAAGCAATAAAATATGCCTAGGTAAATTCCTAGAACTACAACTTCTTGTAGAACACCATCAAGAATATTGAAAAATAGTTTTGTACCTATAACACCACACGTAAGACAAAATAAGAGCTATGGTTGAGCTGGAGTCCCTACCTTTCATCCAAAGTGCAAGATAGATTTCTTTTTTGTAGATGGTGTTGGGATGTGATTTAGCAACAATCATGGCTAACATGGTAATGAGAACTTTTATTAGTTTTTGCATAATATATCATATTGTTTCTATAATATAAAATAGTTATATTAATCATTAATACATTTTAAATATTGATTCTATATGTTTTCATTATTAACTCTTTTTAATATCCACTTATACAATCTTCGTCCAAGAAAAAAGTCACATAGGAAAAAGAATTAAATACATATTCTCACTGCAAACAAAATAGCTCTATAATGAAATTTATGAAAAAATAAGTAGTAAATAGTAATCAAATTAAATAACTTAATTCATAATAAATATGGTTTTGACATTTTAAAAATATATTAACATATTAAGTAATGTATATATTAAAATTAAGTTATATTGAATATAATTATAATTAAACATATTAGTAATGTTTATGCAAGGTTGGAGGGCAAAGAGAACACCTCTTAACTACCCTTTCTTATAGTTACACATAGAAGCCACAAAATAGAGAAAACGACCAAAATTTATAAAGGAATCAATGCATAAATTTATAGATAATCTTCATTCAAAATGCCATGCATCATGACCACTTGGTTGCAACCATATATTTGTTAGAATGATTTTATAATAACTCAGGGGGGGGGGAGCGGGGGGCGGGGGGGGGGGGGGGGGTGGTGAAGGAGGACGAATCAGTTATCCTTAGGTCTGGATGTTCCAAATAAACTTTTAACCACTTGGTCTCTATATCAGCTTAACAGTAACATAAACTTGTAGTTTACTCTCTCAATAGTAACCTACTTGCTGAATGTAAAGCAATAAGAAATAAAGCACATCAACTACCATTCATGCAAGTATGACACTAGGATTTAATGTGGAAACCCAATTTAGGAAAAACCACTAGTAACATGCTACCAACTTTTCACTCTTCTAAAGTGAGCCCGGTTAAGAACCAACCTTTTTAAAGGCTACAATACACACTATTAGGTGTGACCCTATTAAAGGTTTTAATCACCATATTAGAAGTGACCTTATTAGAGGTCTTAAGAACATCCCATTAGAATGTCACCTTGACTAAAGAATTTACAAATTACTATCAGGTCAACTTGTTAGAGTTCTAATTTAATAGTACCAGATGACAACAAAAAGGATGATACCTAGGGTTTAGCTTCTTCCTATGATTGACACATGTTATTTTGGATTTGGACTAATTAACAAGGCAAATGATGCCTTCTACACTTTAGGTTCTACTAACCAAGGTGAGTTAACCTAGGGGTTTTAATCATTTCTTGAGAATTATCACACCATACATCCCTTACACCAAACTTGGTCTTTAGTTTTTTTTTGAAATTGCAGAATGACAAAAAACTCACAACAACCTTCTAAAACTTGCTAAACTTTTGCAGCAAGTGATGACCAACATTGGATTTTGTTTCCAGTAAAAAACTTGTAAATTGATTTTAGTTTTTAAATGAATTATTTAATGCAAACTATGACTATCTTTCTTAATATTCAAATCTTTGACCAATGCCTAAATCCATTGTTACAATAGAGTCATATTATTGAATTATATCTATTTAATTGACTTGCAATCAAATATATCAATTGTTAAACCCTAAATTTCATACTTATAATATCCCCTCCATACACCAATACCCCTATCACTTCACAGAAGAATTTACTTAATTCATTGAATTAAAAGAAGCATTGAAGCAATATACAACTCATTGAAATTGCATTCAAATAAACTAAATTTTTTTCACCTTTTTTCAAGGTCATAGACACACAAAATGGAGACAGAATTTAGAATACATAGATATCTTGCAACTACTCTTTGTATTTATCTTTCTTGAGACTGATACACTTCTATGATATAAGGCTCTGATATATAACCAAGAACTAAAGAAAAATTTCTCATTTGATTTTCTGTAACTCTGAAAAATACAAGCTAGACCTCACAAATTATACATAAAACATGGACTGACTCAAAAGGATTTTACTATCAAAATTGGCTCAAAATTTAGAGCCTCACTCCACATCTTGGAAATCCTTAAATTATAGAACAAGGATTGCACCAAGCTTCGGATAGGAGGACACATGTTCAAAAACTAGTTGTAACAATATTGCTCCAGATAAGACAAGATAGTTACATAAGAGAATGCTAGAGATAACCAAAATTGAACAACTATCATTCTGGATGTTCATTACCAACTTCATTTCTTGAAACAAGAGAATACCCACAATAGGTCAACCACAAAGATAAGGTATCTCATTTAGATAGTTGTCCTTCCTCCTCTTGTTATTAGAATGCATAGATATCTTGCAACTACTTTTTGTATTTATCTTTCTTGAGACCGATACACTTCTATGATATAAGACTCTGAAATATAACCAAGAACTAAAGAAAACTTTCTCATTTGATTTTTTATAACTCTGAAAAAAAAAGCTAGACCTCAAAAATTATAAATAAAACATGGATCGACACAAAATGATTTTACTATCAAAATTGGCTCAAAATTTAGACCCTCACTCCACATCTTGGAAATCCTTTTATAGAACAAGGATTGCAACAAGCTTTAGATGGGAGGACTTATGTTCAAAAAATAGATGTAACAATATTGTTCCACATAAGACAAGACATTTACATAAGAGAATGCTGGAGATAGCCAAAATTGAACAATTGTCATTATGGATGTTTAGGATATCAACTTCATTGCTTGAAACAAGAGAATACCCACAATAGGTCAACCACAAAGAAAAGATATCTCATTGAGATAGTTGATCTTCCTCCTCTTGTTATTATAACTTGTTCCAACTTGCTCAATCGCTATCTCTAGATGGTATCGCTTTGATATCTACCACAACCTCCCAAATGGTAATGCCAAACTCTTCATTTGGCCAAGTGGCTTCTCTAACAACATTCAACTCATTCAAACACTTATTCCACTTGGCATCTATTATGGCTCGTACCTATGCAACTATCTTGCTGATATTTGCTTCAATTTTGTACATAATGTCAATAATATAAAAAACTATAGCAATGTCAGTTTCACCATTGCTAAAATTAGTGAATCTCTCATGTCTCAAGATATTATCAAAGGAATTAGACCATTCCTGCCACTCCCTTAAGTTATTATCATCATCAACAATTTTTTGAATGAAGCTAGGTGCCCCATTAGCAATAGTCTTCATCTTATTGTTTATCAATTGCATTTTCCCCAAAAAGAAGTCATTCAACTTCTTGACTCTGTTTGTCATCTTCCTTGTGGAAATGATAAACTCCTTAGGTAATTCTTTCTTTTGTGTCAACACTGCGACAAGCTTATCAAAAAATGAAATATAAGGGCCCCACTTGGTAAATAATGGAGAAAGAAAAGATAATGCTTCTGAACACTAATACTCTACTTCTTGTAAAGCAATGTAGCTCCTATGGAGATTTTGTGAAGATCACTTCATGACATTTATTTTTTCTAATATCATGCTTTCCATGTAAGGAAACTTGCAAAATAGAATGTAACCATTTCCACACAACCCATAATAGATCTAAATAAATATGTAATTGAAATCCACATGTAAAAGAATAGACAACATACCCAAAAAAATGTGATACAAGATATACCTTGGGAAACCCTCATTGAGGAAAAAATTCAGCCTCCAAAAGCATCCATCACCATGTATTATTCAACAAAAATACCATTGCAATACAACCATGGAAGCCTTCAAAGTCACAGCCACAACTGAGAAAACTATGCGAACAAGCATGAATCCACACATCTCATGCCATGCTTCCAACCTTCACAAATGCTCCCTTGGCTAACATGTCAAGCCTTGTCTTGCTTGACTCTTTCCCTTTTTGCCTTATGTCTTCTCACTCTCTCACACCAACAACCACC
Source organism: Cupressus sempervirens (assembly GCA_028749045.1). Classification (NCBI taxonomy): domain Eukaryota; kingdom Viridiplantae; phylum Streptophyta; class Pinopsida; order Cupressales; family Cupressaceae; genus Cupressus; species Cupressus sempervirens. The sequence goes on from CM053792.1 coordinate 597,261,718, forward strand.
CTTGTGGCTACTTATATAGTAGCAAGTCCCACAAAATCACCAAATGGTATTACATAAACTATGTGCTACCTAACCCCTTGACCCCACATTTAATATTAGAAATTTAATTCTTTTCCCCAATATTAAATAATTACATGAAATATTATCACAATGTTACAATACAAATCATCAAGTATATCCCATGAAAATCTTTACATGTTGCATGTTCATCTAGGTAAAATATTACATAATACAACAAAATAATATAATATAACAATATTATGAAATGTGTGCAACACCCATTATCTCAACATTCCATTGTCTTTACTTCTATCTCTTTGCTTGCTTCTAATTCTTCCACTTCCATTTGTTGGTCCATGCCTACATTTCATGCATCAATATCTATCTGGGTCATTTCATCTTCTACTTCAGTGACCTGCCCTATTACACTATTCAAAGTTTTAATCTCATTCTCTAGAGCAACCATTTTTTGTTCAAGCACATACATTTTCTTCATTTCTTCTTCATATTTCTTCCTTATCTCAATGTATATGCTATAAGTTTGAAATAGCTATTCTTCCAACATGTCCATCTTTCTTTTCCCCATAAGTGACACTGTATTCATCATTGTTGACATTCTAGCCATGTTTGTTATTAGTAACATACACTTATTCAGATTGTAAGCATATACCGAGCACATTGTACAAATAACAAAGCATTTCAGTTGCTATCGAGTTCTATAGTTACTACAGAGTCCTTTGGATAGATTTTAGTTTGCACTGAGCAGTTACTACAAAGGTGATGATCAACAGTGTAAACCAAGCATCTTAGTGTATGCCGAGTTTACCAGTGCAAATTGAGTTGTGCAATGATCGAGTTTACAGTTAGTGTGATGCAATTCTAGTGTAAATTGAGCTACTCTGTGTTAACCAAGAGACTTAGTTTATACCAAGCTTGAATTGATAATGCTGATCGAGCTATGCAGTGTGAATCAAATGATTTAGTTTATATGGCAAGTTTTGCAATATTTTCCAAGTCACTAGTGTAGACCGAGATCAAGACTACTTGGAAGTGACTAGTATGGACTTAGCTTCTATGTCTACCAAGTGCATGATGATGCCAAGCATTGAAAATGGATGCCAAGTATCAAAACCTTACCGAGTGAGTCTTCAGAGTCTGAGTGTCTACACTTTGACTGACTTTGTAATATTTCTGTAAACTTGTATTGTGGCCGACTTTGTAATTATATAATTGGATTGATATATATATATGTAATGTATTGTATCACATCCAAATGAATATATAGAAGTAATGTAATCATTAGAAAAGAGTAGAAGAGCAAATTACAAAGGCTACAACAATATAATGAGCAACAAAGATATATCTATCACAACAAGGTGATTTGTACACTCAAAGGAATCTCATTCAGCAAATCAAGTTGCAGATCAAAGATCAATCACTACTTCATCCTAATAGGTGGATCAGTCAAATCCTTTGACAAGGTAGACCTAATAGTGATGCAGCGAGGGATGAATAACTAGGGCCAAAGGTACACCCAACTATTCAAACCACCTTGCAAGAGTTAACACAGTAGAAACGCAACACACAAAACAACAACCAAATTTGGAAGAAGAGAAAACACTTATTGATTCATCAAATAATCAGCATACATGCCCATTTGTAAGGCCTTTCAAGTTACGACCATTACAAAGAAGAATACATCTTTCAAAGAAGAACATATCTCAGACTCAAAGAAAAACTTCTATCTCCAAACTACTCCACACTTCCAAATTTTACATCTCCATGCTTTCACAATAATCCATTATCAAATCATAATACCTAAGACTCTACCCAAGACCCCTTTAAATACTTGCCAAAACAACTTACAGAAGATTCTAGAACATAGAAAGGCCACAAGTCAACTCACAACAAAAATTAACTACCTATACCAAATTAAATGTGAGCAAAGTCAGCCCAAACTGGAACTAGAATAGATAACTCGACAAATGGAGATTTCACAAAACATTGGCACTTAGATACCACACAAATGCTCGGCATCCACATGAACTCGACAATCGAAGGATCACTCAAAAATTGAAGACCACTCAGCAATCACACAAACTCGGCAATCAAAGGAACACTTGGCAACCAAAGACCACTCAGCAACCAAAAGATCACTCAGCAAAGAAAGATCACTTAGTAACAACAATGAACTCGACACCCACCAAATGTTCGACATCCACTAGGAACTCGACACTAGCAAAAAATTGGTACTCGGCAATAACTGAAACTTGGTAGCAACTGGTAGAAAAAATAAAAGTGCAAGATTAGAAGGAAACCTAGGATGCTCCTACATTAGACTACTAGATTAAATATAAAAGATCTCAGATGCTCTTGCATCAGACTCCCAAGGTAAATAGAAAAATCTGTCCCACATTTGCTCCCAGAATAAAAATTCTTTAGCTTCATCTTCACAAAAAGTTTCCACTCCATCAAGGATATAAGACCAAATCTGAAAATCAACCATCTATGATTCATCCATTCAAAAATTAGAATCTCATCCAACCAATCAACATACTCACTCAACTAAAAATTGCAATGCTCCATCTGCAACTTATCATGAACGTCATCCATAATATCATCCTCATACATGAAAACCAAATCAGCAACAACATCCAAATCACAAACCTAATCATCAACAATATATAAACTTAGATCCATCATAGAAAAAGCATATAAAGCATAGGAATCTTCCACCAAATCAACAACAAATGAATCCATATCAGGAACGTGCAAAAATAACCCTATGTCATCCATACTCTGTTAGTGAACAGATTGTCTTTCTGATTACACAATGATAATTTGCTCTATTCCCAAGATTTAGAAAGTACACAAATGTTCACAACAATTGAGAAAAATTCATGTTATTTGTTTTCTCTCTTTATTTATAGGTACAACTTCCTTTAAATATCTATCAATGAATCAAAAACCAATTTCGCACTTTTTCCAAAAAGTGCATAAGGACTCTCACATACTCCTAGGTAGTGAGGTGATAATTCATTCATACAATAAAGATAAAATAATTCACAAACTTTTCACCATAACTATTTATTCAAAGAAAAGAATGATACAAAAAATTCATAATAATTATTCAAGAAACTTGATCAATGCGAATTGCAAAAGAAACAACAATAGATATCTTCAAACAATAAATCAAATGTTCACAAATTAACAATGATTTAAGCACTTCAAATGCCAAGTTTTAAAGCAAGATCAAAGATGATATATATTGTTGGAAATATTCAAGATATGACAAGTTACTGAGAGGGGAGGGGTGAATCAGTAACTTTTAAAATTCTTCCTTTAAATTTACCACAAATTAATCTATGCTACTGCATGCATTAATACTGAAAGATAAAACATTCATCACACAAAAGAACACAATATTTTGGTGACCCAGAAACCTTCCAAATAGAAAGTAAAACTGGGGTGGGGATGATACCCACAAAAATTCACTGCTACAACATAAAGTTAGCCTATTAAGGCTTACATTGACCAATTCTGGTGATCTACCCTGTTAGGAGCATAAAGGACTGCTAGGTCCACCTTGTTAGAGGATTTACAAACATATGATGAAGTATGTACTCGGTTAAGAGATTTATACAAAGACTGTTAAGTCTACCTTGTTAAAGGATTTAGAAACTGATTCACCTGTTAAGATGAAGTAGTGGATCTACTTACAACTGATTGCTGATAAGATCCTTTATGCACTGATCACCTTATGTGATGGATATAAATTTTTTGCCTCTATATTGACCTTGTTGTATTCCTTGAACTGCTGCTGATAATCCTTTGCATGTACTTCTCAAAAAATATTTCACATTACTTCTCTATTGCTTGATACAAATGATATCTTACAATACACCTTACATATATACCTTTCAAATTTACAAATTTACAAGGTTAGCCAAAATACAAGTGAACAACACATTACAAAGTCAGCCCAATAGTAAATAACTCAGGTTCACTGAATTGACTCGGTGACCTTCTGATACTCGGTGTTCACTGCATTACATGACATCGTCATGCACTCAAATAGATGAGAAGGCTCGGCCCATACTAATTAATCGAAGTAGTTCTAAACTTGGTTACCATTGGTGACTCAGTAGTTGTAGTGTCACTTGGTAGACACTGCATACTGAGTTTACCTTACTTCACTTGGTAAACACTACTTCTTCCAATGCTCGGTTTACACTAAATTTCCATGGCACAAACTTACTGCTTGGTAGACACTATGAATCTCGATAGACACTACTGGTCTACACATTGCCTAAATTCACTCGATAGCCACTGTTCTGCTCGATGTAAGCTGCTGAACTCTTCAAAGCTTGGTTAACACTAAAATGGTCGGTGAGTGTAGGAAACTAAGTGCTGAGCTTGGTAGCTATACTAATATATTGATATGGATAAGTGTTGTCACTAATGGAAATACTAACTTAATGCCAACAATATATATATATATATATATATATATATATATATATATATATCTTTCCTACACATAATCATTCAAAAAGAAAATATATATATGCTATTTGTCTATTGCTATGTGAAAAGTACCTATTTTTATCAGATTATTTTCTAGCTTTCTATTCTAACTCCTAATTAGTTTAATGCCCCATCATTTATAGTTTCATTACATATCCAAAAGGCCTTCATTAAAGCCCATCCATTTCAATTTAAATAGTTATGATAAGAACAAAAATAGTTTTAAAAATGGTTGCCCAAAACATGACCGAAAGTAACTATCCTGATCAGACTTCATCGCCAGCTTTTTCCTTCTTGCCCACAGTTTGTCTTACCAATTTCCAGCTTATGAAGGTGTTCATAAATTCTTGCATCGCATGAGAATGGGGGTTCTTCAAACTCAATAGCTTAGTCCTACAAGCATCTTTTTTCCATTTGAATTCTTTGATCTTTAGGCTTTGTCACGGCATGAGATTCCTGTTTAGACATAACATGGATTCAATATTTGCTAGTGTGGTGAAATCACTAGCGGTAGGTGATTCATTGTCCTTAATCTTTACAATAGCATCATTGAAGCTTTTTGTTAATGCTACAGAATCCATGTTGCCATCATCAAACTATAGAATTCCTATAGGATTCACTATATTCATATCTTTAAGAAGCTCCTCATGCATCCAAATAATCTTGTTTTCAATGGATTGCATTTCTTTAATTGCTTTTTTGTAGATCGATTCTTTCTAGCCCATATTATTTTTCATAATGAACAACATATAAGAGTCTACAATTTTCATAGGGTTCTCACTTAGGAATTTAAGCACTCCATATTTTTCAACTTTAGTCACCTGGAACACAACAACTTGACATCGACTCTATTTGGTTTCCCACCTTGGAATAAGAGTTTGAATTTCTCCCAAGAGTGTTTCCCCTTCAACATACACAGTGGTGAAATCTAGGATAAACTTATTACCTTGTTTGATGATGGAATTCACCCAATCTTGCATTGCATCCGAAAGTAGCTTCCCATTTTGCATTTGTTTTACTAGTTGTTGGCTGTTTGTAGAATTAGGGTCGAAAGATTGAGGGGTTTTAACAATTGGTAGGGCCTCAAGATTCATTAGTGAATCAATATAAGTAGCCGTGGTCACCACTAAGGCTTTGAGTTCCTTTTTCTCCCTACTATCTTTTTTTGACTGGGCTAACATATGATCAACATAAAACTTGAAGAAATTATTACCTGTATTTCTATTGATAGTCCCAAGTTCAACTAAAGTAACTTTGAAGCCTTCATTGTCAATTTCTCCAGATTCAATTTTTTGTTTATACGTGGCCAATTCTACTGTGATTTTCCCAGTTACTAGATCTTTAATTAAATGGGCATCAATTTTTAGCTTTTTAACTTTGGAACCACGTGTCACATACTTTGTTACAATATCTTTCACAGGTGTACATACTAGCTGCAAATTTATTTTCTTACTAACTGAGTTAGATAACTAGGATGGGACAATGGGATTAGTAGAGATTGTTTGAGTATCCTAGGTAGGAGTCATGAATTTAGGTTAGTTTTCCCTAGGAGCTTCAATAAATTGTACATCACCATCAGGACCATCACCTAAATCTTATCCTTGGATCAACATCTTTTCCTTCTGAACTTCTTGCTACATAAGGGCTTCAAACTTGGTTTTAGATTTGGTTCAAGGAGTCATGTTCTATTTTTGAGAAACCAATACCATCACCTAAATCCTATCCTTGGATCAACATATTTTCCTTCTAAACTTCTTGCTACATAAGGGCTTCAAACTTGGTTTTAGATCTGGTTCAAGGAGTCATGTTCTGTGCATGAGTTGGCATCCTTTTTTTCTTACCAGGAGTTGATACACCACCTGCAACAAGAGATGAAACTTGGATGTTATGTGTCAGTGGTTCAGAAAAAGAAATTTTCTTCGGAGATGGTTCATTGACTAATTTCATGCTCTGCCTCCTTAGCCAATTGTCTGTATGGGTGAGAATGAATCTAGTTCTTAGATTTATATCATCTTCTTCTTCTTGATTCCAATCCACTTCTAATTGTCTCGACTCACTAGCCTCCTCCCACCCTCGTTCAACAATGTCTAAGCCATCTTCAACTACTCCTTCTAATTGAAATTTCAATTTGAGGGAATTGATTTGTTGAAGTGTTAATCTTGAGTGGTCTCTTTTTAATGCTTCTTCTTCATTTTTACAATCCTACCATAAGTCTTCCAGGTGTGGAATTGTGGATAACTAATCCTTCAAACCAAGAACTTGAGCTACAAATCCTTTACTATCAAAATCCCTTCTTCCTTGGTAAGACCCAAAACTAAAACTGAGAAAATTACTTCCTATGACTAAGGCATTGATCATGCTGCTAAAAGTCAAAGGACCAAGTTTGATAGGAAACACCAAATCCCAATTCTCTTGAGGTAGATTATCCTTAATGACAAAGAATAATTGCCTATAGACTTTAGCTTAAAAAAAACAATCAAGTGCATAACGTGGCAACCTCATTGGCTCATCTTTGAACCCACCTACTCTTAAATAAGTGAATTTAGGGAACTATATGTAATAGCTTCCATAGTTTTGAATCAATCTCTGGGCTTCTAAGGGCAATCTGGGCATGGGTGCCTTTTACAGAGATAAATGCACACTTTCTACCAATACATCATGTACCCTTCTAGAATTTTCTAACACTTTATCTCTTTGAAGTAGGGGACAATATTGATAGACCATTTTTTCCTCAATCCAAATTTCATGAGGTAGGGAAGTAAGATTACTAACACAAGCAATGCAGTATGTGAGATAAGAGGCCATATAGAAATTCTCCTTAGATTCCTTAACATGTTTAAGCTATGTTATTAATGAGCTAGCAATTATTTAAGCCCAATCCATCCATTGTTCCCCCTTTAAAATGATCTCAACATAACAAAACGTCCATTCTTCAAAAAGGAGGACATCGGATGAACCCTTAACTCAGTGTAACAACACCACAAGATCATGAATATGGGGCTTTAGGTGATCTTTTGTGACTATCTTAGGTAGCCTTGAACCTCTACCATAATTAGTTGTTGTCAACTTCCTGGCTAGGATGCTACGTATTCTCTTGGGGTTTCTTGGTACTTAGCCAGGGATTGGATGGGAGAAAATTTAGTGAATGTGCTTTTTGGTAAATGTAACACTGAGGCCATAGTTTCCCTGAATATTGACAACACAGGTTCTCCATCTTTTTTTAGGATACTTTTACTCCTCACATCATAATGGTCAATACAGAGTTGGAACAATTTAGGGCTTAATAGGGCAGAAGGGAAAGCTGCAGCTTCAATAAGACCACTAGTCAAAATTTCCATACAACCATTCAATTCATTAGCCTGATCAAGGAAATTTGATTGTAACTTTTCCGGCCCAACACCTTCTAAACTGGTATCACAAATAAACGATCTCTTGCATTCCAAACTCGAAACATTCCCAAAGAAATGTAACATAGATTTCATCTTAAATAAGGAAAGCAAGACTCAAATTGATTCTATTTTGAAATGCACACAGATGGTAGAACAAAAAGAAGGTTTTTTTATACTCTCACCTATGACTTGCCAAGAAAAGTAACCTCTTTTCTTGTCCCTTAGTAGCTCCTTCTTCAAATCTCCTTTTTACATGATAAACAAAAGGAAAAACTATGCTCTTTTTAAGGGAAAGAGAGCATACATGCAAAAGTACAACCTCATAATGAGGCATTCATGAAAAATCAATTGCAGCTAGGCTCACACATTTGAAATCTCTCGATGTGACCTTTTTTATTAAATACTTCCCTTTGTGGGTGTATTGACAATGATTAACTTTGTCCAACACCCAATCCTTCTTTTTCGATGAAAAGATCTTCCACTTTAAATCATTATGATGATTTCCCATGCTTGAAATTAAGGCACTCTTTTGAATTATTACCTCCTAATGTGGTAATTTATGCCATGTGAAAATGGCGGCCTCACCAACCTACAATCAATTTCTACCAAGGAACCTTAGTAGTAGAACTGCTTTGAACTACTTCAAACCAAGATTCAAAGGGGTTTGCAATAGTTCAAAATAACACCCCGTAGTCTCACACAAATTGCCTACAGAAGACAAAGGTCAACATAAAAACCCTTTGATTGAATTTCTTTGAATGACTTTGAACTGAGGTTCAAAGTGGTTCAAAGAGTTTTAGACAAACATAAAGAATGATGGGAAGCTTTAGAAGGCTTTATACAATGTTTTCAATTGTTGGGAGAACACGAAGTGACAATAAGAAGCTTCAATAACTAGATGGGTAGTTTGGGAAAAAGTTCAAAATAGGGTGACTCACAATATGGCTAACATACTCATAACAATATATATATTCATTCTTCTAGCAACATGTAAATCATCATCATCAAAATCCACATTAGTAGTAACTTCCATATCCTTCAGCATCTCAGTAGCAACATATAAGTTCAAATCCATATCAACAACAACATCATGTAAATCCACATCAATAACACCTTTGAAACCCTCAACCATATTACCAACAAGTAAATCCATCTTCTGACCACAAGCAACATCCAGATCAACATCATTTAACTCTAGATCAGCAATGACAACAACAAATAAGTCCTTAATCAATCCATTCGAACATTAACATCATTCTATATAACAACAATCTCATTGTGCACAACAAGATGCTCTGCAATCTCATTGTGCACAACAAGATGCTCTGCAATTTCCATGTTAGATCTATCCATCTGCTCATGAAAACCAAAAGATACTTCCTACATTTTAGAAAAATCATCATGTACTTCCATGATCTGTCTTCTTCTCTTCATAATCTCTTTAATTAGCCAACAAACCTTCTTTCTAATCCTTAAATGCCAACTCAAATCAAACTTTTCCAGATCATCAACCCTTTCATGTAGATCATCCCAAAAAGAATCATACTCATTACTCTCAACATCATCAAGATGTCTTCCACGGTCTTGCACTAACTCAATAGCTTTTACTCTAGCTGTAAGTTTCCTGAGGATGTCCAATAATTCTGGATCCACATCTCTCCTTCCATGAACCATCTTTACACATACAAATAACAATCAAACAATGAGTCCTCTACAAGTGTAGGCCAAATTTGTAGATCTGCCACCCTATGCCAAATCACCAACTAGCTAGGACTTCCAAAATCAAAACCCTTCTTTGATAAAATTTGCCCAACCAAGGTCCTCATACAAACTGCCTCACACTTTGGCAATTTTCTTGCACACTTAGGAACAATTGAGCTCTGATACCACCTGATGCAATGAGGAATGAATAACTAGGGCCAAAGGAACACTTAGCTATCTAAACCACCTTGCAAGAGTTAACACAATGGAAACACAACACAAAAAATAACAACCAAAGGAGGAAGAAGAGAAAACACTTATTGATTAATCAAATAATTAGCATACATGCCTAGTTGTAAGTCCTTCTAGATTATGACCATTACAAAGAAGAATACATCTTTCAAAGAAGAACAAATCTCAGACTCAAATACAAACTTCTATCTCCAAACTACTCCACACTTCCAAATTCTACATCTCCATGCTTTCGCAATAATCCATTATCAAATCATAATAACTAAGATTCTACCCAAGACCCCTTTAAATACTTGCCAAAATGGCTTATAGAAGATTCTAGAACATAAAAGGGCACAAGTCAGCTCACAACAAATATTAACTACCTATACCAAATTAAATGTGAGAAAAGTTGACCCAAACTGGAACTAGACAAAGATAACTCGACAAATGAAGATTTCACAAAACAATGGCACTCAACAACCACACGAATTCTTGGCATCCAAATGAACTCAACAACCAAAGGATCACTCAATAATTGAAGACCACTCAAAAATCATATGAACTTGGCAACCAAGGATCACTTGGCAATGATGATGAACTCGACACCCACCAAATGTTCGACATCCACTGGGAACTCAACACCAATAGAAAATTGGCACTTGGCAATAACTAAAACTTGGTAGCAACTAATAGAAGAAACAAAAGTGCAAGATTATAAGGAAACCCAGGATGCTCCTACATCAGACTATTGGGGTAAATAGAAAAGACCTTGGATGCTCCTACATCAAACATTATTATGTAAACTTCTTTACCGAGTGCATACTTCATTGTATATTTTTAAATCCTTTCACAAGGTGGACCTAGTAGTCCTTATTGCTCCTAATAGGGCATATCATCAGAAGTGATTATTGTAAGCCTTAATAGGCCAACTTTATATTGCAGTACTAAAGCTTGCAGCTATCATCCCCACCCTAGTTTTACTTTCTATTTGGAAGGTTTTTGGGTCACCAAATCTTATGTTAAAGTGTTATGTTTATTGAATTAATTTCTGGGGAAGATTGTGTGAGAGTTTTTTCATCAATGTTTTGGATCATACTGTATGATCCATCATCAGGATGCCACTGAGTCACTGAGAGCAAAAAATGGAGTGCAGATCTAAGAGAGGGGATAAAAAGAGGATGGAGAGGAGGGAAGGGGCACGAAGACTGAGGAGGCATGGAGGACGGAGAGGGAGAGAAGTCAAAAGAAGAAAATGCGAGGAAGAAAGGATAAGAAATGAAAATGATAAGGAAAACAAGAATAAAATAAAAAAGTATAAAAACGAGAATAAGTATATATATATATATATATACCATCACTCTTTTCATGCTGCTTCCACTCCGTGCGTCCCTTGCTCTCCACATTTACGAACCCCCTCTTTCTCTCCTCGCCTCTCTAAACCGCAGGCTTCCTCTCCTGGCCCTCTTTCTCTCGGTCCGAGTGCTGCCCCTCCTTCCCATCATTCATCGTCCAAGCTTGTCCTTTGCCCTGGTTCCCCCTCCTCTCCGCCTCGTTCTCCGCTTCCTGGCCTCGTCCCCTTCTCTCCCAACCCTTCCCCAGTGTTACACTGGGAATCCAAACTTGTGGTCAACCTTTCCCGTGCTCCTTTAGACCCCCTCGCTTTTAAGTTTCTCAGTAGAGGCCTCAATTTCTCTATCTCTCCCCGCTCCATTCCTCACATCGATTTTCTTGTTGAAGTGGAGAATGCTGCTCATTCCCTCCCCTCCGCTATCGCCAAGATTGTTAGGCAAGATTGTGCAGTTGCTTTAAGGCGTGCCAAACCTCCCAAGTGTAATATCCCCCATTCTGAGTTTCTTGCCTTCCAACACCTTCTTCACAATCATGACCTCGTTATCTCTAGGGCGGATAAAGGCAATGCCACTGTTATCTTGGATAAATCGGACTACATTTCCAAGATGTATGACCTTCTCTCAGACCCTGACAGCTATAGGGTTGTTCATCGCAACCCGTGCAGCAAAATCTTGAAGAAGGTCAAATTGGCCATCGCCAACTCCTCGTTTGACGATGCCACCAAGAGGCGTCTCTTGCCCTCCAAAGAGCTTACTCCTCATATCTATGGCATCCCTAAGATCCATAAAGCCAATATTCCTTTAAGGCCCATTGTGGATACTATGGGATCCCCTACCTACAAGCTTGCCTCCTTCTTAGCTAAGCTCTTATCCCATCATGTTGGTAATGTTGACTCATTTGTCAAGGACTCGCAACACTTTGTTGATTTTATCCATGATGCCTCGTGCGATGATAGGGATATCTTGGTCAGCTTTGATGTTGTTTCCCTCTTTACCAAAGTCCCCATCACCGAGGCTATTGACATCATCAAGCGCAAGGTCAATTCTGAGGTTGCCTCCTTAGTAGAATTATGTCTTCGATCCACTTTCTTCTCTTTCCAAGGGGTTATCTACGAGCAAGTGGATGGTGTAGCCATGGGCTCGCCCCTCTCTCCACTTGTCGCCAACCTCTATATGGAACATTTCGAAGACATTGCTCTACGTTCTTCCCCTCTCAAACCTAAATGGTGGAAACGTTATGTTGATGACACCAACGTCTGTTGGCCCCATGGCCTTGAAAAGCTTGAAGAGTTTCATGCGCATCTCAACAATGTGGCTTCTTGCATTTCTTTTACCAAAGAGGTTGAATCTGCCAAGTGCTTACCTTTTCTTGACATCTTGATTATCAGGAAACCTGATGGTTCCTTAGGTCGCCAGGTTTTCCGCAAAGCCACTCATACCGACCGCTATCTTCATGCTGCTTCGCATCACCACCCTAGCCAAAAAGTGGGCATTATCAAAACACTTGCCTTGAGAGCCTTCCGTATTTGCGATGTGGACAACTTAGACCTTGAGCTTTCCCACCTCCGCCAAGTCTTCCTATGGAATGGCTACTCGCACAAACAAATCTCTCGGGCTTTCAAGCTCGCTAGGTCTTTCTTGCGTGCCTCCTCACTCCCTTCCTCTTCTCCCCCAGACCCCTCTTCTTTTGTCTCTCTTCCTTTCGTTGCCGACATCTCTCACAAGATCGCCAAAATTCTTTCCAAGCATGGTGTGCGGGTGGCTTTCAGACCCTTGACCACCTTAAAAAATTGCATCCCCTCGCTTAAAGACCCCAGGGATGTCTTCTTGGAATCAGGCGTCTATAAGATCCAGTGCTCATGTGGCACTCCTTATATAGGTGAAACTGGTCACTCTATCCACACGAGGATCAAAGAACGTGCTGCTGACATTAGGCATGAACGAGTGGCCAAATCAGCCTTGGCAGAACACTCCGCCGCCACTAAGCATCATGTCTCCCTAGAAAATGCTCATGTTGTGTGCAGGGAAGACAACTTCTTCAAGAGGAAACTCAAAGAGGCTGTTGAAATCTTCAACAACCCTTCCAACCTCAATCGCGATGACGGCTGGAACCTGAACACCTCTTGGCATCCTCTGTTGTCTTCCCTCCCTCCTCTTTCGCCTCGCGTTCTTCCCTCCTAGCTTGAGTTTCTCCCCTCCCCTTTTTCTTCCACTTTTCTCTTTCCTGGCTCTTCGTTGCACCCCTCTGTCTCTCCCCCTTCCCCCTCACTTTCCAGCTCTGGGTGGATGCTTGTCCTCATCTCCTCCACTCTCGCTCTCTCTCCCCCTCTTTCTCCCTCTCCCTCCCTCTTCGTCACCCTCGGTCTTGTTTCTCTCCTCGGGGTCCCCAACCTTTTTTCTTCTCTTTGTTGTTTGCCTTAGTTTTTTGCGGTCTGCACTTTTTTTTACAGTTATTTATGTGTGTATTCCTTTCCGTTTATTTTTTAGTTTTTGGATTCTTTTTACTTTCCATTTTTCTTTTTCTTTTTAATCTCTCATTTTTATTTTTATTTTTATTTTCTTTATTTTTATTTTTCTATTTTTATTATTTATTATTTTTTATTTTATTGTATTTTTATAAAATTTCTCTTTTCTTATTTCTCTTTTCCAATTTCTATTTTTTTCTTTTTGTTCACTTCGCTGTTTTCTTTCCTTGTTATCTTTTTATTAGTTATTAATTTATTTTGGGTTGATTTCTATTTTTCTGATTTTATCTGATTAGTTTTTGTTTTTTTACATTTATTTATTTTTATTTTACTTTCGTTTTGCATATTTTTGGTTTTTATATTTATATTTTTATACATTTGGGGATATTATTTTTGTTTTTCTGACTTTTTACACTTATTTATTTATTTTTCTTGTTATTCGCATTCCATTTATTTATATTTTTTGTTTGTTTTATTTTTTATTTTTATTTTTATTTAAACTCTTTTTTTTTTATTGCCTCGCACCATTTTCTTTTTCTTTTTATCATTTTTATATTTTGTTTCTCTTGTTCGTTTTATTTTTTAGTTTTTTAGTTTCTTGCGTTCGTGTTCTATCGCTTCTGGTATTTTTGGCTTATATATATATATATATTCTTATTGATATTTACATTCATATAGATATATATTTGTATATATATCTATACGAATTTATTCACATTGATTTATTCATTCATTTAGATTTTCTTTCATATTTATATATATTTATACATATATTCTCATAGATATATATATTCGTATAGATGTTCATTTATCCCCTTAGATATATATGTAATTTTTTGTTTCTTGGTTTTTGCCTGATTACTGGCTTAGGTATTTATTTTTTGTTATTTATTACTTTAATTTATTGATTGTTTGTTCTTGTTTTCTATTTTGGAATTTTTGATTTTTTATATATATATATATATACTTATTCTCGTTTTTATACTTTTTTATTTTATTCTTGTTTTCCTTATCATTTTCATTTCTTATCCTTTCTTCCTCGCATTTTCTTCTTTTGACTTCTCTCCCTCTCCGTCCTCCGTGCCTCCTCAGTCTCCGTGCCCCTTCCCTCCTCTCCATCCTCTTTTTATCCCCTCTCTTAGATCTGCACTCCATTTTTTGATCTCAGTGACTCAGTGGCATCCTGATGATGGATCATACAGTATGATCCGAAACGTTGATGAAAAAACTCTCACACAATCTTCCCCAGAAATTAATTCAATATTCATGGATTGTGGAAATCTGTTTGCTTTGTGTTATGTTTGCTTTCATGTTTTTCAGTTTTTCATGCATGCAATTAGATAAGAATTCACATAAAGGATTAATTGCTAAATTGGATAAAAGTTTTAGAAGTTACTGATTCACCCCTCCCCTCTTAGTAACTTAGCCTGTCATAATATTTAATAATTGGTATCAAAGCTTTGTGGTTCTCAAAAAAAAGTTTAATAGCTTGAGCAAAGATCAAAGGCAATGGAGGTATTCAAACTTGACAAATCTATTGACAATGAGAAGCTAGATTTGGAATTCGCGATTGGACAACTCAAGAAAGAAAAAGAGCAACTCTCTCAATCCCTGAAAAGAAGAAAAGACCTTGCAATCTAGATGAATGATTCACTCTACATTGAAGAAAGAATTGAAGACATCCTTTCAAGAAATTCAGATGAAGTTGATGAAGCAATCAAAGAACTATTGAAGAAGAATAGTACTCTTCAAGAAGAAGCAAGAAAACTAAGAAGAGAACAAGAAATTCAATTAGTAAGATTGTGTAAAGTCATGGAAAATAAAAACAAGATAAAAGAAGAGGTAGAAGGAAAGAATAATGAACTTCAACACCCATCGCTTCAGCAAGAAGACTTCATTAATCAACTAATTAATGCAAATGAAGAAATTATGAACCTAAGATCAGAAAATGAAAGATTATAGAATGATCTAAACATTGAAAGGCAAACAAATGAAAGAATGTTGAAATTGCAAGCATACATGAATCAATTGAATGAGCAAAGTCATTTCAAACAAAAAGGAAAAGCAAGAATTGGATATACAAAAGAAGGTGAAACATCTAAGAAAGGAGCTCAAAGGAATCAAAAACCTACTTGTAGTCACTATGGTAAGATTGGTCATACTTCAAACAAATGTTGGAGAAATGGGAAAGCAACATTCAATGGAAAATACTACAATTTTAATCATCATGGTCATAGAGCAAATGATGCAAAGGGAAACCAAGATTTGAAGGAAAATGTCACAAATGTAAGAAGCATGGGCACAAGTCATTAGATTGCAAAACCAAGATATTGAATCCAACAAAACCAATTGTAAAAGCTATATTTGGTTGGGACTATAACACTTGGTGCAGATGTCATTACTGTGGAGAATTCGGACACATTGCAATAAATTGTGTAAAGCATCACATGAGAAAGAGAGACACTACCAAAAGATGTTTCATTTGTACAGAACTTGGTCATCTTTCCAAAAACTATATGAATACTGGAATAATTGACGATGAAAAGAAGGAAAAAGTTGATAACATTGGAAAATAAATGAGACAAATATGGGTTCCAAAGTCTACCAATAATGCAAGTCTAAGAAATGATGATCAAGTCACTCAAGAATTGGGGGACTCCACCATTTCCACTTGATTTCTTAGAGGAGAATTGAAACTAGGCTACTAAAGAAGACATATAAATTAGTTCCAGTTGATAGGACAAAAGATCCATATCGACATTCAAGATGTAAAGGGATCACTAAGTAAGAAGTACCAGTTACTACCGAGTTACCTTCCTTACCAATTGAGGTCGAGTTACAGATTCTACCGAATGAGGTCGAGAGTGACTAAGTCTTATATGGTTACCAAGTCATGAAAGACCCTCAGTACTGAGTAATCAATGGAAGTGAAGTGGATGATAGTCTGTCAAATTGATCTAAGATTTGTACCAGACATTTTTGGAAAAAATTAATAAAAGGAATGAAATCAAAGCCATTTTTTCACCATGAATTTTAAAGCTATTTGTGTAGAGCAATCTTTAAGAGCATACAAGAAATTTGAGTGAATTGTTACCAAAGTTTTTGAATTCTCTCAAACCCTACCAAGTAGAGATGATAGCTACCAATAAAAAAGTGAAATGAGGTTCAGCCATGTTAGTTCATGGTGTAGAATGGAAGGCACTAGATTTTAAGCTCACTCCTACAGTTGCAAAAACTCTAGATCTGAGTGGAGCACAGTCTCAAATCCCTCCCAAGGTACTGTTGATCAATGATATCTATTCTCATTTCAAATGTGTGATTTATGATATTGGTACATTAGAGATGGATGAAACCCTAGAAAAGCTATGTGTTAATGGCATGTTGAAACCTGAACATCAACATTTGGAAGCCAAGGGTTTAGCTCACATTTCTCACATGCCACCAGAATTCCAAGTTAAATGGATAAGATACATCCTCATTCAAGTGCATAATGGTCAGTTGTGGTTGGAGCAATCAATTTTGATCACAAAGAAGATGCTCCATGGGATAATCAGTCTCCCCATTTTATCTAAATCCAAAATGACTAAAACCCTAGGTTGGGTCATACTGGAGAAGAAAACCCTAGCCAATTGGGATGGCAAGGAAATATAAGCCATGAAAGATCAACACATAACACAATGATTTATGTGGAAACCCAGTTTGGGAAAAACCACCAGTAACATTCTACTCCTTTCTCACTCTTGTGAAGTGATGCCCTATGAAAGGCCTACCCTGCTAAAGGCTACAAAACACACTATTAAATGTGACCCAGTTAAGGGATTTCAACCACCCTGCTAGAAGTGGGCCTGGTTAAAGGACTTTAGAACATTCACTTGGAATGTCACCCTATTAAAGGATTTACAAAATGCTTGTTAAGCCAACCTAAGTCCATAGGAATTTTCCCTAATTGATATAATTGCTAGAGAGTAACAATAAGAGCTTTTAATTTGATATAACTCACAACATAACTTGTAGATTTTAGATCTTGATTCAGTTCACAAAATTTCCTGGCTTTCAGTCTTTGTAGCTCTGACAACTTGTCCTTCTTTCAAGCTTTGTCTCCTTGAGTCTTCATGCTCATTGTGCCAATGCAATCACCTCTATGGTCACCTATTGAAGTAGAGTCTTTTTAATTTGTTCCTCCCTCTTGATGTCTTCTCCTTAAGACCACACACTCTCTCCAACCTCTTTTCTTCTTGACCTGTAACTCCTTAAATAGAAGTCTGGAATACTTTTCCTGCTCTAATCTTCTTGCTCTTATTTTTGGTTCAAATGGATTAGGTAAGATATGATGTATCTACCCCTTATCTTATTTCTTCTAGAACATCATGAAGAATCCACCTATATTCACCTTAAAATGGTTAACCTAGAATTATGTGCCATTAGCTCAACATTCTTATCTTCCTTCTAGTTCAAAAAATTCAAGGTAACAAACTTGTTAGCTCAAATTTGGTGAATCTTTGACTTTTCAAATAATGTAGCAACTTGACACTATTAACTTTATGATGCTTGGGACATACTGTGTTACTCGGCACCTACAATGGATTCACTTGGCATCAACTAAGTTTTATTGATGCTCGACACCTATTACATTTTTGTCTAGCTCAACACTTTAACTCACTTGACACCTTCTATTTCACTCAACACACACTAGATTTTGCATTTGCCTGACACTTACTGATAATCTGCTTGGCATTAACTAACTTGCTTGGCACCCACTAATGAATTTAGTCAAGCTTTGTAGACAATTTTGTTACAACTTATTCTTCTAGAGTTTATAAGTCTGGCCAACCTTTGTATCTTCAAGTGTATTATCAATACATCATTTTACCATTGTCTTAACTGATCCTTGCACTTAATTAAAAAACCATAACTCAACCTTTCCCTAGGTGCTTTTGTTACACCTTATTGATTAAATCCTCTTCATCAATCAACTAAGTGATAGTACTTGGATCTTATAAGAAATTATCATTCCAACAAATAGAAGATTTGACATCAATGACAAAAAAATGATTGAAAACATTCTTTATCAACAATCTCCCTTCTTCAGTAATGATCTTTTCAATTAGATTTCAACATCAAGAATAACCTTTCTCTTGCCCTTGCCGAGCTATTGTTGAATTAGTTCAACAAGAATGTGGAGATCATTAGGACATCAAAGAAAAATCCATGTAAGTTTGGCTCACTTTTGACATGTTTATTATTCTATGTTCAATTTTTTTTTCCATCAAAAGGTACTATTGTTTGGAGAAAAGATGTACTAGTACTTTATCAGATTAATGAATACATTGCTGAGATGGGAGAAAATTACACCAGTATCATGGAAAATTATTTTGATGCGTTCAAGGAGAAAATTAATAACAGATTTTGAATCCCAAAGAAACTAGTTGAGGACTATAAAGATGGTGTTTTTTTTATGGTAGACAATGACGAATTATACATTCAAGTAGTTAGACCTAGAATTGCATGGGTAAAACCTCTAGGATATGAGATAAATATTAATGAGACAAAAGATATAATTAAGGCATTAATAAATGAGCTAGTTGATCCCAAGGCTACATAGTTTGGCACATGTGATGATGCTAAGGCTAGGATAGAATTGGAGATTAAGCTTCCTCAAGTGGTTAAAAAAGGCAAGAAGATGATTCCAAGTTGAAAACAAGTTCCACTCTCCTTTTGACCAAGGGAAAAGGTGAAGATGAAGAAGTAGAGAATGAAGAATCAAAGGAAGAGGAGCAACTGAAGAAAAAGGGCAAGGTAACCATTACTAAGCCTGCCAAGACATCCACTATAGTGTTCACTGGGAGATCCCCTCGGAAGAAAAGCAAACAAAGAAGGGGGAGACATAATTTTCAAGAGGTCTCCACCCACATTTGAGGAGAGAATGAAGTAATTGAAATTAGGTTATGGAGTAACAAACTTCAAGACATTAAAATATGGAACCAAAATAGCTGATGAGTAGAAGCAAATTGAAGACATATTGATAACTAAGATGGGTAAATGGAAGTATTCACTTGATAAGCTCACTCAGCAAATTCCAGATGCATTAATAAAAAAAATCAAGCCAAGATGGGACATGATATAAAAATTACAAAGAAAATACATGAGCAGACCTTGAGGCAACTTATGCCAAATTTGACTGACAAGGAAGTGAAAGAATCCTTAAAGAAAAATGAAGAAAAATTAACTTTAAGGTTTAATACTTGTCTTATTTTGTTGAATGAAATAGAGCATGTTGTGAAGAATACAACAAACACATGGAAGAATGTCTATCTTCTTCACAAACTGATTGATTTTCCAGTTCGTATAAGTGACAAGGATGATGATGATGATCAAGAAATAGATGAAGAGAAAGATGATGAAGAAGTAACACATTTTGATAATGAGGATGATGAAGAGGAACATGAGCAAGAGTTAACTGAGGAAGATGCATAAGATGTTGAGGAAACTAACCTAGTTAAAATTGCTACAGTGGTTATAGCCTCACTTCCTCACTCTCCAGGAAAAACATTGATAACATTAAGCATGGAGAGAGCCTTAATAGGATTGATTGTGACCATCACTACAAGCACAAGCATCCAATCAATCTTTGCACTAGTCTAACTCAACATATCATTGACTAAATTACCAAGTACTTCATCTACCAAGCTGCAAGTTCTACCCTCTACATCAATTTTGGCTACAACAGGTATTTCTACTAGTATTTCAACAATAAGTGTAGTATCATTTTTTGCAATAAGTCCTATTGTTTCAACTATTGTTTCTATTCTGAATACACAATCAATGAGTGCAAGGATAGTTGAGACCAAGCCTCAACTGAGCACAAACTTTTTGGGAAAAGATAAAGAAAAAGAAGAAGAAATAGATCTTGATGAGGAGATTGTCATTCCCAATTGGTTAATCTCTAATCTAACTCTAGATTAGATGCAAATCTTTGGTGAAATTATACAAAGGAAAGCCAAGTAGCAAAGGCTAAGAGAAGAAAGAAATAAGGAGTTCAAGATCATTGAGGATGCCAAGAACATTCTAGTAGAGGCTATAGGTATAGAGGTTGATACTTCTCAACCAATTTTGTATCAGTTGGTAGAGGCAATCCAGAAATACAATGAAGATTTGAATGTATAGGATAAATTATTTTAGAGAGTTGAGAAAAAGTTTGAGAATAAAATTTTAGAACTTATTGCTCAATAGATTGCCATTCACCAAGTAGAGTTATCTACTATTTTGAGTTCTCTAGAAACTTCTTATATCAATGTATCATTACTTTGTGGCAAATTATGTGACACATCAAGTTTCACAAAAGAAATAAAAGAAAAATTGTCTAAAATTGATGAAGATCTGAAGGCAAGTGCACAACAGTTGCAACTTTACCCGAGTTCTAGCTCTGCTCACTTTAATAGAATCAGATTTATAATAGATATGTAGGCATACCTACTTAGAGAATAGGCTAGAATTAGATCAACCTTGATAGATATCCAAAACATGACTCTCCCTAACATGGATGCACTTTAGAAGCATATTGCACATTCAAAAATGATCATCCATGACAATAATATCTCTATTGCAGACCACATGATTGAATTGTCAATAGAAGTGTAAGTGGCATTGCACACATGCAGGGTCTTGCAAGAGAATTGGGACAAAACTTTGGCGCTCATACTAAAGGTACCTTCAAACTTCTTGTCTCATTTTGGTATTACTATGTAAATATATGCATAAATCTTTGCCATTAATGTCAACAAGGAGGAGAAACTATAGGTGAAGCTATAAGGAGGAGAAGCTTTAAGAAGAACAAGGAGAACAAGGAGAGAAGATGTGAAAAGATTAGATAAGATGTAAAAATAAATAAATAATATTATATGTATAGTATACTATATATTATGTATGGGGGAGAATTACCATGTACATAAATGTATCCTTTACAAAATATATTTTGAAAAATCTCAAAAATAGTATACTCTACCGAGTTGGAGACATAAGGTGATGGATAATTCAGTTTTGACTAATAAGTGTTTTTTTCACTAATGCCAAAGGGGGAGATTGTTGGCATTCCAGTCATGTTTTTTATTAGTGACATACACTTATTCAAATTGTAAGCTTATACTAAGCACATTGTATGGTTAACAAATCATTTTAGTTGTTACCGAGTTCTATAGTTGCTACTGAGTCCTTTGGATAGATTTCAATTTGCACCAAGTACTTACTACAAAGGTGATGATCAATAGTGTAAACCAAGCATCTCATTGTATGCTAATTTTTCTAGTGAAAACCAAATTGTTTAGTTCTTACCAAGTTCATAGTTAATGTGATGCAAGTCAAGTGTTAACCAAGCTACTCTGTGTTAACCAAGAGACTCAGGTTATACCGAGATTGAGGTGATAATGTTGACCAAGCTATACAGTGTGAATCAAATGATTCAGTTTATATGTCGAGTTTTGTAGTATTTGCCAAGTCAGCACTGCAGACTGAGTTCAAGACTACTTGGAAGTGATCAGTATGGATCGAGCTTCTACATCTACCAAATGCATGACAATGCTGAGAATCAACAATGGATGCCGAGCATCAAAACCTCATTGAGTCAGTCTTTAGAGCCTGAGTGTCTACACTTTGGCCAACTTTGTAATTATGTAATTGGATTGATATATATGTAATGTATTGTATCACATCCAAATGAGTATATAGAAGTAATGTAATCATTAGAAAAGAGCAGAAGATAAAATTACAAAGGCTATAGTAGTATAAGGAGTAGCAAAGATATATCTATCACAACAAGGTTATTTGTACACTTAGAGGAATCTCATTTAGCAAACCAAGTTGCAGATCTAAGATCAATCACTACTTCATTTTAATAGGTGGATCAATCAAATCCTTTAAAAAGGTAGACCTAATAGTCTTATGTAAACCTCTTTACCAAGTGCATACTTCATTGTATGTTTGTAAAAATCCTTTCACAAGGTGGACCTAGCAGTCCTTATTACTCCTAATAGGGAAGATCATTAGAAGTGATCATTGTAAGCCTTAATAGGCCAACTTTATACTGTAGTACTAAAGCTTGTGGATATCATCCCCAACCCAGTTTTACTTTCTATTTGGAAGGTTTCTGGGTCACCAAATCTTGTGTTAAAGTGTTATATGCTTTCATGTTTTTAGTTTCTCATGCATGCAGTTAGATTATAATTCACATTAAAGATTAATTGTTAAATTGGACAAAAGTTTTAGAAGTTATCGATTCACCCCTCCCCTTTCAATAACTTAGCTTGTCATAATATTTCCAACAATTGTGTATTCAGTCACTTCTTGTTGTAGTAACATTATAGAATATCACATTTCCTTGGGGGGAGTCTCTAACCTCCATAAGTGTTGGCTTATGAGACTCAAGTGCCAAACTCCATATTGCCATTGTCTTTGTATCAATATTAAAACTAGTCCCCTATGATTCTCCAGTACTATTGGTGTCCTCAACTGAGACAAATTTACTTTGTCTTCTAATTTGATCCAACATAAAATATGAAATTATTTCCCATCTAGGGAAGAGAAACATCCCACTTCTCTTCACCAATTCTCTAGCTGCATCTATAGTGAGGTTTCATTATTTGGATCATATTCTTGTAACTTTTTCACTAGTTCTGCAACCTTTTCATTTGAATCTCCTATTTGTAATTGAAATGACAATTCGTTCTATCTTATCTTGAAGAGAAAATATTTGAACTCCTTTGAATGAATGAATTCATCATCCTTTAAAAACTCTTGAGCTTGTATGATTATGTCATCTATCATCTTAGCCTAAAGCTCAAGTTTATTCAGGATTCATTCATTATTAGTGGCCTGATTTATCAGAAAATTGTGTCTAATATAATAAAAATACTTACTCCTTGGAAGAATATGGAGGGCCTTTTCCCTTGCCTTGTTTGGTATTTCAATCAACTTTTTCCTCTTCCTACTACCTTAAGCCCAAGAAGAAATTTTTGATTGCTCCTCTTCCTCATCAATTTCAATCACAATATCTTGCTTTGGAGGTTTAGGCTCTATTCTATTTATGACTTTAGGGGGCACCCAACACATTATATTTTCATAATTTTGGATACATTTTTTGAATCTATCCAAATATCTATCCTCATGATAGAAACCTTTGAAAGAAGGATCTATTATTTTCATCTCCTCTTCAATTTTCATTATCTCTTTCCACTTCAAGTTCCTATCTCTATATTCCTTAGTCTCCAAGTAATTTGTGATCATATCCTCTTCCCAATAAGGCTTTCTAGTGGGCAAGTTAAAATTTGTCATTTGTCTTAGGGAATGCTTGACAAGATCATTAGGGTCATAGGTCCTAGCAGGAGTTGAAGGAAATATAAATTCTCTCATGAATTCATCCAAATCTTTTGTTGCATCATTCCTATGATAAAATCCCTAACTCTGAGATTTCTACACACAAATGATTTTTTTCTAATTGCGGGTCCCAAGTATTCCCAGTTCATCAAAATCAATTGCCAAAAGAATTCAACAATTCCCATTCTTTTTGGAATGTGTTTTGGTAAAAGATGAGGAGGCTGGGGGCATCCATAAACCGTTATGATGGAACAATTTTCATAAATAAAAACACTTCCCTAATCATTTCCCAACTTTCTATCATCATCATAGTATATAGAGGGTTTAATTAACATTATAATACCCCTAGGGTACCTTTCAATTATATATGCTAACAAGTTGGAAATTAGATGCACAAAATCATATTAGAAAACTAAAGAATTTGAATAGGGATAAAATCTTTTCCATACCCTAGTCCATTGTTGTATTGGTAGGATTTCTCCCATCTCATTTATTCCTTCAATAAAATCATGATTGATGCACCTTATGTTCTTGTACAAGATTATATGCATCAATAATGAATAATGGTGGAATTTGAAATCCATCTATTTTGTGTAGCTATGATCTCATTGTGCATAACATTGATTATATGGATAAAAAAGTCATACCCCACATTGGTGTATAAATATTGTATGTCTAAGGCCATGATATATACATTACCAAGAGCATTCATAGTCCCATCCAATTCTATCACCTTGTCCACTCCAAAGACTGTATATTGAAAAATTCTAAGGGCATAAGGTCTCCTACCTTTTTAAGGAGCTCACCCTTTTCTTTCTAGACTTAGGAATGTGTCTTTGTATAACCTTTCTAGTAAAGAAACTCTTTTGACTCTTAAAAGTCTCATCAAGCTTGTCTTATTACATGATTTTGGACATAGTTCCTCCCAAGTTGAAGACTTCTATGAATGTCACCCTATCCAATGTATATAGGACACTTTTATTCTTTTTGTGAAACCCACAGATCACAAGATGCCTTTATTAGGGATTTATAAAATCTACATCAATAATCACTTCTGGCATAATTAGCTTGGCCAAATTTCTATTTTAGGGACTTGAAATGGGTGGCTTACAAAACCCATTTTTGTAAAAATACCAAAACAATTCATTTCTGGCACTTTAGCATCCCTACAAAAGTTTTAAGGATCTTTGAAGATATGTGAATTAACTGACTAAGCATTCAATGACCTCGACAAAAAATATACCCATTCATCAACATATAAACTTGCTATCTTCATCTTTGCTTGCTTAGTACTTGGAGAAGCTTCTTCAATATTCACTTGAGCAATTAGTTTTCCCTCCTCTTGTGCCATGTTTTCTCAATTTAAGACTCTAAACTCTTCTCTGCAATTCAACCTTTTTTGAACAATTTCACACATAATCTCTTCTTAGCCCTAAATTTTGTAAATGTTAGTGTCAAAAAATCTGTTACATCATCCCTTTTAATGGTACTTTGGCATGGGAGTGTCATTAATGAAATTTTTAAGGAAACATGCATGATTTTTTTTGAAAATTTAGAAAACTGTCATATTTGTGCTTTATGGCACTAGTACTACCAGGGCTTAAATATTTTTTACCCTTTTCAGATAATACTTTATGATTTTAGCAATTATACAATCTCAACAACCATTTTACCACTTTAAATTTTAGGTTGTGACCAGATGAACCTTTAGCTTTTTGAGTTGTTTGCGGCATCGTGAGGTTTGTTGTCCAACTCTTTGGCCTTGCTTGTGACCATGCAAAACCCTTAATATCTAGTTTGTAGCAAGTCTTCTCATTCAATATTTAAGCCATGTGAAACAATGAACACTTCTTATACACCTCATTGTTGGTTTGCAACTCCCTTTTTCCTTATACTCTTGGTTGTATAATTCAATGTTAACATTAAATTCTCCATTTCTTAACTAAGTCATAAGGTCTTGCTTGTTTGCACTAACTGCATCCCTTACATTGCAAAGTCATGAACACCATAGTCTCTCATTCTTCTTGGTGACAATATTAGCATTTTTAACTTGTGATCACACATGATAGTTTAATGCCTAAATGATCATTTCTTTGCCACTTAATTTTCAAAGGTTTCAAAGAGCTAGTGAAGTAGCGAACAAATTTAACTTTCCTTAGTCTCTCCTTTGTGGGTTCTCCTTTTCTTTATAGATTTAATCATGGGACTTAATGTTAGCTAAACTTTTATCACACACTTGACTATTTCACTAGTTCACAATTGTCAATTAGATTACAACATCTAGCCATGCAAACCCATGATGAGGGCCAGTCTCTAGATCTGCCCGCTTAGTTAACTCTTAAAAATTTAAGCTACAAAGTGGTGTGAATGTGTTCTCTAACATTGATCTCCACTTCACCACTTAATTCTTCTTGCTACATTATGACGTGACATTTCCAAATGCTTCCACATGATCTTTCCCATGCTATCACGAGCCTAGAGATCTAGTGTGAATTCCTTTTGCATTGTTGCCACTTAAACTATGCCCTCATGCCTAACCATGGTGAAGCTACGAAAATTGACCATTTAGCTATGTTGTGCCTTCATTGCTTGAGCCAATAATTTATGATAAACTATGGAGACCTTGCAAACACCTGGAAATTAATTGAGTTGCATCATCGTGCCTTAGAAAAGGTTAAAGCTTAAGTAGGTAGAGATATAGAGATGAGCCTTCATTGCAACATCACCACTTAGATTTTCAATTTCCACTTAAAGAATGAAAACCCTTAGCATATTCATTTGAAATAGGAGGGTTAGTACATGAAAATATGCATACAGACATAAGATTAGGGTTCTTCTAGGAAAATCTCTACAACATAATAAATGCAAACCCTAATGATATCAATTTAACCTAGATTTTCACAATGGGTTCTCATAAATTTGAAATAGTGAAAATACAGGCCATCACAACCTTGATTAAAGGATTTTATTTGATACAATGATTAGAAAGTAACAAAAGTTTGATCTAATAAATACAACTCAATTCACAAATAGAGATCACAATGTAGGTCATCTTCTGATCCATTGACTAGCCTCCATTAATATCTCCATGAATTATTTTCTTGGAAACCCTTCAAGAAATCACACTTCACCTCTCTCATCTCTTTACATCCTTCTACTCAAGTTTTCCAATCAACATAATCAACAACTACTAATCTCTCTAGGTTATCCTTATGTCTCATTAAATAGGTACCTCTGATCTTTTGCCATTTAAACATCACCATTGATCTTAGGGTTAGGTTAGATTCATTGAATCCTTCCATCATTTTGTTTCCTCCTTCTCATTCTAGACACTTCTTAAAAATTCTCTATGAATTCATGCCTAAGAATGCTCAAACATAGTTTATCATGCATTAAATTCTCTAGATCATCAATACTTATCCTTTACATGCTTTTACCAATTTGAGAATTCAATCGTGTTGGCTAGGAATATGAAATCTTTCACAAACTATCAAATGTTGTCACTCGGTCAATATTCTAATCCTTGATCTAGATCACCACTAGAAAAAAGGTCAATACTATTTTTTTTTTCTTGGCATACTCCATCTTTTTTGATACTCAATTGACACTATATTTTCTTAGCTTCTACTATCACTCAGCTGACACTATCACAACTCAACTTCAACTATAGGTTCCTTAATCTTCTCCTCTATTGCTCAGTTTAGCCTATGTATTTGGTCTTCCATTGATTATTGTTGTCATTGAAGTCTGCACCCTTGTCCAAAGCCGCTACCTAAGGATGAGCTCGTGAAACATGGAAACAACCTCCAAGCTGTGGGACTTGAACTATGAGGTTGAGTCTCCAGAGAAGGCTAGATTCCTCACATACTTATGAAAATCATGAAATAGAGATGACCAGTAATAACTAGCCCTCATGATCTTTATTGCAGTTGTCCTTACTGAGAAGTGGCCACCATCAGGACCATCATGAAGTTCTTTGATCATTCTTTCAGCCTAGTCTGTATCAAGGCATCTTAATAGGGCTCCATTAAAATATTTTCTAAAGAGGATACCATCAATTATGACATAAGGGATTGACTGTAATCTATACTGTCTCTTTTTAGTTCTATCTAATCCTTGAGGGTATCCATTGCCTAATAAGAAATTCATCATATCATCCATCCAACTCCTTGGGTCGCTATTTCTTACCTCTTGTCGCTCTGTCAGTATCATAGCATCTTCCTCATCAAGTTTTTGAGATGATAACATCTGTTTACACAACCCCCTCCCTCTTACCAGCTTGGTAATCTGAATGTCAATATCATATTCCATCACTTTAGTAATCCAGCCAGCTCTTTTCTCACTAATATCTTTTCTCAAAAGGAAATCCTTCACACTGGCATGGGGTACTAAAAAATGAATCTTATTATGAGACAAGAGGTGTCTAAATTTCTGTAAAGCTCTAATGATTAAAAGGGCTTGCTTCTCTACATAGCTATATTTATCTTTATACTCCTTAAGCCCTTCACTAAAGAAAGCTATGGGCTGCTCGTCACCTTTATCATTTCTTTGAGTCAGGGCAACAGAAATGCTTGACTCACCACCTAGGGTATAAAGGATGAAATCTTTCTGAAAATTTGGATTCATGAGAGTAGGGGCTGAGGCTATAGCTGTCTTGATCTCTTCAAAACTTTCCTTCCCTTCCTTGGTCCATGCAAAGACCATACCTTTCTTGAGCATAGCTGTAAGAGGTTTCACCATGGTAGCAAGATTAGGGATAAATATTCTCACAAAATTTATCCTACCTAAGAAGCTTTGCAACCCTTTCTTGTGTTTAGGAAGAGGATGGTAAAGTATTTCTTTTGTTCTCTTTGGATCAATGGCTAAGCCATCCTTAGATACAATATGTCCTAACAATTTTCCTTGGTTAGTAGCAAAGACACACTTCCTTGGGTTAAGGGAAACCCCAAACTCTCTGCATCTTAGGAATACCTATCTTAGATGATCAAAATTATCCTCTGTATTCTTAGAATACATTGTAATATCATCAAGGTAAACTAAGACAAACTTGTCAATCAATCTTTTGAAGGCCATCTCCATTGCCTTCTGAAATGTAGCACCTGCATTGGTTAGCCCAAATGGCATCTTATAATAAGCATAGGTACCCCATTTAGTGTGTAAATGCAGTCTTGTACCTATCAGACTCTTTAACCAACACTTGATTATAGCCAGAAAATCCATCAAGAAATGAAAATCTCTTTGAACCACTAACCTTGGACAAAATCTACTCCATAGAAGGGAGAGAATGGTGATCTTTAAGGGAAGCTTGATTAAGGTCCCTAAAGTCCACACACAATCTAATTTCTCCATTCTTCTTCCTAAAAAGGACAAGGTTTGGTACCCATGGTGAGTGTTTGATGGGAAAAATTATATTGGCCTCAATCAACTTGGATAGCTCTTTTCTCATTAGGCATTCAATCTTGGGATTTACTGGCCTTTTCTTTTGTCTTATTGGTTTGCCATTATCAACTAAATCTATAGTATGCTGAAATAACCTTGAGTCAAAGCCCTTTAGGTCATCATATGTCCAAGAAAATAAATCATTAAATTCTTGACATAGATGGATAAAATTTTCTTGTTCAATTTCAGAACATACCTTCCCCATGTTTAAGGACTTTCCGTCGGCAATCATGACTAAAGTGTAGTCATGTTTATTAGTAGCTAGGTTCATGGCCCTTCCTCTTGCTTGGTCATCAGGATTGAAAACACTCTCTACAGTAATGAGACCCTTAGGCAATTTGTTAGAACTAAGATGAATGATCTAATCATCATATTGATCCTACAGTCTTGACTGGTTCCTGCTTGAAAACTCTGCTTCATTCTGCAAGAAGCTCACAATTTTCTCATCAGACCCAAACACTTGCTAATGGATGTTGTTATTAAGGATAGTAGGCCTTACTACCACTCTGATTTGTTCCTTCTTTTCCTCCTTAAGATTCCCTGGCACATCATAAGATGCACCTATTGCTGCAAGTCTATCAGCATATCTGTTTTCTTTTCTAGGGATGCTTTGAATATTAAATGCATTAAAACCCTCAAGCAAATCCCATACCCTATTTTTATAAGACTTGAGAAAACCATTCTTGGTGGTATTCTAATTTCTCACTTGATTAACCACCAACTCACTATCTCCATACACCCTTAAGGCTTGAATTCCTCTTTTTTGAGCAAGTAGGAGACCTTGAATCAAGGATTCGTACTCAACCACATTATTAGTGCAACTGAACTAGAGCCTAAAGGAGAAATAATATCTTACTTGTGTAGGATAAATTAACATCACACTAGCCCCTGATCCATTTTTATTCCTTGATCCATCAAAGTACATACTCCATATCCCACTCATATCTTCTTTAGTTTCCATAAGATTGGGGACTAGAGCATCTTTCTCCAATATACAATATGTACCGAGGCCTGTCTCAAGGGTTTCTAGCATAAGATCAAATTGATATGTGTTAGACCACTCATCCAAGAAAAAATCAGGTATCTCTGCTAGGGAGGTGGTGGGCTCATTCACTTTGTCATTCTCATCCATCTCTAGAATAGGGCAATTCATGTTGATGGGGTTGGGATTGTAAGATTTAGTATGATGGAGGGCTTGAGGCTCTACTCTAATTGAAGCATGGGCTCCATATATCATCTTGAAAGACATATATGACTAATTAGAAGATATGAAACCACCTATTTGGGCAGTAAAGTCTGTTGACAGACAGATGGCAAAATATGGCTTGACCTCAGCAACAAAGATATCTTGGGTTACAGTACAACTAGGGCATGCATGTAAGGAAATCTCCACATTCCTAAGGATCCATATAGTCTTGAAAATACTACCATCCAAATGTAATACATCCCTAACAATGGGATCATATTTCATTCCCAAAGCATCAACAACACACCTAGGCATCACTGAACTGCTAGCCCCTGAATCAATCATGCAATTATGGACTAGTTTGCCCCCTATAATTAGAGAAACATATAATGGAGGAGGTCTAACCTTTTTACTTATTTCTACCTCCCTTGATGGTTGTACTAGGCTTGTGGCACTTTCCATACTAAGTGTCTGATCCTTTGGTTCAATTCTTTCCAATTCTTGTTGCAGTAACCTCTTTTGCATGGGTATAGTAGCAACAACATCCCACATGGAGATATTCACATTTGTTTTCTTCATTTTCTCTACCACACTGAATGGCATAGCAGGTGCTTTGGTAGAAGCTTGGGAGCTGCAATTATATGAGGTTGAGATGGAATAACCTGAGGATCACTTGTATCTTTTCTGCCATGATTTTGCCTTTGTTGTTGAAAGGCACTTGATTGATTATTTTCTTCTTGCTCATGAGATATTGCATTTGAAGTTGAGGCCTGATTGGGAGGAGGAGGGACAACATCTTCCATAGCTCTTCTTTTGCTTCTAGTGTTATGAGCAATGGAATCCTAGTTTACATTACCATGCTCCTCCATCTGATGATTCATAAAAGAGCAATTGCCCTGTCTTTACATATCTGAGGCATCTTTAAATTGGTCCTCCATGTATGATTTTTTTGCTACAGGTTCTTGGACTATCAAAGCCATAAAAGATTCAACCTTCTAACACATACAATAGGCATAGGAGTAGTTATAGGAGGGACAACAATCTTGATCTTGAGCCATATTGTTTTGAGGGACTATGGCCCTACTTTGGTTTACATTTGAGGTTGAAGCATGGCCATCCTGCCTACTCTGATCAAAAAAATTGTTCCAATGATTAGGATTTGGAGGCCTACCACTGCTTGAAGTTTGATATTGCAATTGATGAGGCTTACTACCTTGAGCTTGCTATCTTTCTAAAGTCACCACCTTGTTGCTTACTTTCTACATCATAGAGGAGTTATCCTCTAGCTTCTTCCCATAATCTTGCAATCTTTTCTCTAGGTTCTTTTCTCTTTTATCCATGTTCTACATCAAAGATTGCATCATCTCTTTGATTTCATCTATCCCATTTGAAGATGTGGAAGCTTGAGGGACTGGGACAAGGGATTGTGATGTAGAAGTTGTGGGAAGAGGAGCCATTTCTAGTTGATGATTTGGAACATCAGGGAAGAAAGGCATAGG
Source organism: Cupressus sempervirens (assembly GCA_028749045.1). Classification (NCBI taxonomy): domain Eukaryota; kingdom Viridiplantae; phylum Streptophyta; class Pinopsida; order Cupressales; family Cupressaceae; genus Cupressus; species Cupressus sempervirens. The sequence continues at coordinate 597,293,872 of CM053792.1, forward strand.
AGGCCTTGGAGCTAGCTTACCTCCTTGTATTAGGATGTTCTCTGATTTTATTGCTATGTCATAAGCATTAGGCAAGGTATATCCTCCCATATTTTGGATTGTAGTGGTAATATCACTGTTAAAATCTCTAAGGTAATGCAAGAAGGCATTACGAGGGGTAGGCTTCACTGAAGTAGGTATTCTATCCCATGTGTTTTGAAATCTATAATTAAAATCAGTCATACATTCATGGGGGGCTCTTTTTATAGTAGTCAACTACTCTAAAAGTGAGAAATAGTCACTTTTATCCTCAAAATGTTTGCACAATCCTGCTCCTAATCCATCCCAATCTATTATAGAACCATGAGCTCAACCTCTATACCATTGTAGTGCTTTTCCTTTCAAGGATGAGGCTAGGAGCCTAACTGCAACATCATCCTCTATAATACCATGAATATTGCAGACATTTGCAACCTCTTGAATGTGTTCTGAGGGAGAGATAGAAGTTTCACCAATAAACTCTGGTATACTTTTGAGGGCAGCTACTGGGTCATGTCTTTGGGCTAATAGGAGAGTGCTCCCACCATTAAAGGTGGAAAAAGTATGAGCTCTAGGAAACACCATATAGACAAGTGATCTATTGATATGTATTGATGGTAGTCTAGGCTGAGATCTAACAATAGGAGGAGTAAAGATAGATCTTGTAGTTGTATTTTTTACTATTGCACTCCTAACTGGTGATAAAGATATTCTAGTCTTCCTTCTTCTAGGGTTTGAAAATGAAAGCTCTTGATACTGAAACTTACCTCTAGAAGATGCCCTTGTTTCAGCTCTGGGCATGAATCACTGCAACTTTGTTCTGGAACTAGATATGTATTTGAAGTTTAGAGTCACCAAGTACTTTCAAGAATGAGCCTCTTGAAGGCTTATACACTGAAGCCATTACTATCTCCTCAGTATTGATCTTGAAATCTTCCCTTTTGACACCAGTAGGCTTGAATTCCTCTGAAAAAGTTGTCCCACCAGGCGTGCCAAAAATTGTTGTCACTGAAGTTTGCACCCTTGTCCAAAGTTGCTACCTAAGGATGACCTCGTGAAACATGGAAACAACCTCCAAGCTATGGGACTTAAACTATGAGATTGAGTCTCCAGAGAAGGCCGACTTCCTCACATACTTATGACAATCATGAAACAGAGATGGCTAGTAATAACCATCCCTCATGGTCTTCATTGCAGTTGTCCTTGCTGAGAAGTGGCCACCATCAGGACCATCATGAAGTTCTTTGATCATTCTTTTAGCCTGGTCTGTATTGAGGCATCTTAATAGGGCTCCATTAAAATCTTTTCTAAAGAGGATACCATCAATTATGACATAAGGGATTGAATGTAATCTATACTATCTCTTTTTAGTTCTATCTAATCCTTGAGGGTATCCATTTCCTAATAAGAAATTCATCATATCATCCATCCAACTCCTTGGGTCGTCCTTTCTCTATTTTCTCTGTTATTGCTCTATAGGTTCTCAGTGTAAATTCCCCTGTTCCTTTGAACTACATGATTTTTTTCCTTATCTCTTTCAGCCATTGGTATGAAAGTGCAAGAACTCTTTGCCTCTTACTAGTGTTTTGTAGAGATCTATGATCTGCATGACTGTATCTACTTGGCCTATGAATGATAATATAAGTGAATCTCTCTTTCCTTGTGTCATTCATCTTGGTCTTCTGATCTGCATGTGATTATTAGATTAAAGAAAGTCTGAATGTGTATATCCTTAGTTTCATTCTGGTTCAATAGTGCATATATGGGAAGAGATTGGTTCGAACACTCTATTTTGGTACATCACCTCTTTAGATTAGATTAGGTAGATTTTCTTTCATGCTCTTCTTCTCCCTTTTCCTCTCCAAGAGTAGTTAGGTGCATCTTTATAGTAAGAGGAAGCTGGCCTTCTTCGGAGACTCAACCTCATAGTTCAAGTCCCACAGCTTGGAGGTTGTTTCCATGTTTCACGAGGTCATCCTTAGGTAGCAACTTTGGAAAAGGGTGCAGATTTCAATGACAACAATTATCTCTACTAGGCTTCAATTCAACTATCTTGTCCAATTAGTGTAATGATTAAACAACACATTATCTTGTCAATGTGCCAACTAATCAAGTACTCGTTTTAGTTTCACATAACTCAACCTTTCCACTAGGTCTTCTTGTTATCTCTTCTTGTCAAATGCTCTTCATCAATCAAATAATATGGAACTCTACTTAGGTAGAAACTATCTCACTAGTAATGCTTGACTTTAATGAAAACATAACAATTATTCCAATTGTGGTTACCAACAATTTCTCTCTTTGGCATGGATGGAAACACCTCAAGTTACCATGCAACCCAAAAATCCATTCGAGTACCCTACTTGATTTTCCTCTTTCAAGTCCCTTTATGTTCAATAATAGATCTTCATTAATATCCTTAGTTTTATTTAGAATCTCATTTCTATTGATTGATGGAGGAGTAAACAAGATAAAGTAGATACTGAGAGGGGGGACAGGGGATGAATCATAATCTAAAACTCTTTTCACTTTTCACAAATTCATCCACATCTATCAATAAATTGTGCATTAAAAAATAGTAATGTAAATCTATTGTAACATGTAAATATGTTGTAATAGATAAGTCTGATCAATCACACGCATTAAAGTAAAACACATAACACAATATTTGTTACCCAAAAACCCTCCAAGGTGAAGGTAAAACTGGGGTGGAAATTACGCCCATAAATCTTCACTACTAAAATAATCAAGTTAACTAGTTAAGGTAACAATGTTTGACCATAAAATATGATCTAGCTTGTGAGGTGTCTGCCTTATTAAAAGCTTAAGAGATTGTTAGATCTATCTCACCTTGTTAGAGGATTTAACACTTACAAAAAAGTAAGGACTCTATTAGGAGATTAACAAATATTTGTTAAGCCCACTCTATTAAGAGATTTACCCTGATTCAAGTATGTTAAAATTGATTTAGCACTTGACTCTTGGTATGCTCTGTAAGCTGATTTTTAGTCTCTACCTTGTTAACTAATCCTCTCCTCTGCTCTGATATGCTTGTCTTTCCCTTTCACTTTACTACAATGTGTAGGTCATTCAGTCTATTAGATGATAATAAAACCCTTCAATGACTTCTAAACTAATCTCAATCCTTTTTTTTCAATAGCTTCATGTTCGCACATAAACTCTTTTCATCTCCTTCTCTTCTAGTATACGATCTAGGTTAATATCATCACTATATAAATATTTCCATAAAGAGTTTTCTAGATGATTCCATGTTTTTCCTCTTTATCCTGATCATCACACACACAATAGAGGGATCGATGATTCACAACGTGTAAATTTTTTGTAACAACTTCTTCAAAACTTAAATATTCCTTCCAAGCTGGCATGTTAATAATTTTGCCTAAAATTTTGTTCCATTCTTGACTTTTATGTAAACTCTACGTAGCTCATCCTTTACTATTTCCTGATGCTCAACATTGCTATTGCCCAACCTTCATTGTACTTGGTACATACTAAGTAACTCAACACATGCATTCTCAAAACTTGCTCGGTCGTTGATGAGCTTGACTCGTATACAAAAATACTTTGTGACCCAAAAACTTACTCAGCTCCTATAGAGCTAGGTACATACTTATGTACATGACTTGGCCTATATTGAGTATCTTGGTCACAATGATGACCATTTAACTTTGCCTTGTAAATGATTAAGTGGTTGACACTAATAGACAACTATTGTTAGAGATACCAATAATTATCCCCTTTGACATTAGTAGAAAACATTGTTTGTCAAATTTACATCACTTTGGCATATTTACATCTATACAATACAATCTGATAATAAGATCTCCCACTAAGTCACATGAATTAAGAGTAATGCAAAAAAAATACAAAAATGAATAACATAACCATTTTACCTTTATTCAAATATGTACATGGTACATTTGTACTTCTTCTTTTACCATTCTTTTGCATCTTGTTCAACTTACATTACTCTATCTCTCTTCAATTCTCTTTGTCCATCTTCACGTCTCTTCCCTTCTACACATATGTCATTCCCCTTTGTTTATTAGCACTATATGTCACTGTTGCTGGGGTTGAATGGGTGGAATTAATCTATACGTTTCAATGAAATCCTTGTGAACTATGGTAATCATGGCCAATGCATGATCCCAAGCAATTATTGCTACCTGCAAAATGTGATTCTACAAGTGAAGTCTTGCAGCTAAATCAATTAAACTATCAACCATTGATAAATTGTGATCTCCTATGATAAGATCCTGGGTTATTTTTAGTTCTCTTTGCATGACCTCCAAATGAGGTATCATCATCAACTGAATAGAGATAAATTTGGATCTCATATTTCGGTTAGCTACCTGAAGCTCGACCAATGTGCCTTGAGCATTCAGTAGATTATTGTAGTGATCAATGCTTAATCCTACTAACTCAAAAATAATGCTGCTAGACCTTTTCGTCTCAAGCTGAATTGAATTTATTTGTACCTAAATATTGTGAGTAAATATTGGCACATCTGATAAAATTGTGTACAAATGTTGTACCTTCTAAATAAATTCAATTGTAACATGTGCTTTTTCTTGTACTAGAACTTTCTGCTAAGAAATAGTCGTGGAAACTTTGTGCACAACCTTGGTTTCAAATATTCTTTATTAACCCATCCATTAGCTTCTCATTTGACTCCATATTTCTAGAATTTACTTGCTCAACTATATTTACAAGTTGGTTTATGATTTGTGTTTCTTCTTCAAAATTTTGAATGTCAAAAGCATCAACAAAAATATGCTTTACATCATGTAGTACCTGTTTCTACTTGTGCTCTCTTTTGAGCTCTTCTTGTCTCTTCTTCTTCATCAAAATTTCTTGTAGAAAAATAGTTTTCTCCAAGGTGAGATTTTTTAGATCCAATTGTGGCATCTCAATGATTTCATCCAGACTAACATCAATATATAGCGAAACATCTTTTATTCCTTTCTTCTTTTTGCTAGGTGAAGTAGTGTTTTTTCTCGACACTTCTTTTGGAGTTGGTGAGGGGGTTTCACCACTCGATCATATTTGTGCATTTGTGCTTAGGACAAAAATAGTCACACTCAGTTCAAATTTATTTGATTATTTTCCTTCATCAATATGAGGTTCTAAAACAATATTATCATTTACATTTTTTTCTTTGTCTTCACCATCTTCCTCTTCATTTGTAAGCCTTGATTGCTTGGCTTCTGGAGTGTCAGGGGCATCATCATGTATAGGAGACATGTTGCATTATGTACTTGGTACACTTGATCTTTCTCTACTACTATATCCATTATCAATGTTTATAGTCTCTACCTTGTTTGTAGTTAGCCCAAAAATTCTCTTCCATAGAAACTCACTTTGCTATTGTACAACTTCCTCTTGATTTTGTAATATCAAAAACATTTTGTATTTAGGAACAAATATTCTCCTATACTATTCCAAAAATGTGTTTCATTGATCTTGTGATAGATCAGGCATAACTCTCACTAATGTGTCAGTTCTTACCTATTTCTCTGCTACTTCAATGTGCTACCATCTTCTCTCTAGTTTATCATAAAGATCTTTGGGTATCTTCTTCTCTATTGCACTAGGAGCTAGTTTTTAATTCACAATCATTTCTACCATAGCCTCCTCAAATTTTTTTCTATCATCATTATCCAGTGTGTCATATTTGACATATCTAAAACTAGATAATTCTACATATTTTCTCAAGGTTTCACATACCTCATCAATAGTCCTTATTTTCCTGATAGGTGGTCCATTGAACAATATCCTTCTGGTTCTGGGGGCACTAGGCTTAGTAGTCTCTATTACCTTCTACTTTGTAGACTTCTTGATAGTAGCAAGGAGGTGTCACTTCCATCTTCTTCTATGTTCCTTGATCCTTCTTACTCAGTGGCATGACAACAACTAGGGATTTTCCCTTGTCACTTTCTTCTTCTTCTTCCTTATCATCACTATATTGTAATTTGCAATGGTTCCTTGCCTTTGTCTAGGGTGCCCAACTTCTCTTCTAGGTCTTCAATCATTTTTTTCCTTTTCTTCTCTTTGGAAGCTATCTTGATATTCATAGTTATTCTTACTTTGGCTTCCTCATATCTATCAAAAGGTTTAGCCTTGACATCTATCTCCTCTTTTAGTATTGCCTCAATATTTGCACTCACTATATCACAATCTACCTCATAATCAAAACTTTGTAACCAATCCTTCCTTGACTTAACTGTCTGTACAAAATTATTATCTATATAAAAAAAGCATATGTCATTGTAGTATCTTGTGACAAATTCTTTAGGAATCCTCATTCTTCTTTTCATCCTTTGCTTAAATTCATCAAAGTAATAATTAATTAAATTTTCAAAGTTTTCTCCTAATTTAGTAATGTACTCATTAATCTGCTTTGCCACTGGTTTGTGTTGCTCCCATATGACATTACCAATACCAGGAAAGTACTTTTGGATATACAAGAAAATAAAAACAATTAAGGATCCAGACTTACAAATTGAATTCTTTGCTTTTATTATTGATGATAGATTCTCTGCAAGTTGTAGCTTCTATAGCTCAGCAAGATCATACTCATGATCTTTCATCATAATCTTCCAAGCTTGATCCACAACCATACAAAGCACACTATTTAATCTGCTTGACTGGTAGAATTTGTTAGCAATGACTCTCACTAAAAATTCAATTAGTGGATAAGAAATGCTTATAATGGATAGATCACATCCACTCAACTCGAGTATTAGCCTCAACTTCTTCATGACTCAAACATCACATGGTTTTCTTCTTGTCTAGGTTTGGATAACTTGTATCCATGTGTATCATTTTCTTTGTGATCTCCATTGGTCCATCATGTAGCCAATACTTCAAGTCATGAACTTTTCTCAAAATAAATTTAATCCACTATATCTTGAAATTTCTTGGGAAATCTAGGGCATGAGTTAACCCTTTCCTCTCAACAATTTGAAATCTCTCCTTCAAAATTCCTTCATTACACAACTTCTCATAAGCTTCCCCAATTTCATAATCTCCTACCTCTCCAATTTTTCATATATAAAAAATTCTAACATGATGGATCGTAATGACCTTAGGTGGTATTGAAGTTAACACACCCATAGAGTCTCCTTTCATAGCAATCTCTAGAATATCACAAAATTTAGGTGGAGGAAAAGTGTCACTCTTCACTAGTTGAATTCTACTAACCTCTTGGCTCATTCCTATGGTTGATGAAGTTACCATGATCATAGAGAGGGTTTTAAGTTCTTTCTTCACTTGATACTCATCATAGTTCAAATTCTCCACTCATTAAAGCTTCTTGATTGAGTCACCCTTGAAATCTTTTCTAGTTTCTAAAATTAGTAAATCATTTTGTGCTCTAAAAAATCTAAATGCAAGGTACAAAATAATGTCTTCAATTTTTTTATATACCTTCTTTTTGATCAAATAGGGTCTCCATTAATATTGCATACTTAGATGAGTGGAAGCTAATTGTCTCAGTCGATATTGATGCCTTTTAACTAGGTCTTTGTATTACAACTTGATCTCTTCCATGTCATTTGGTCTCTATAATTCTTGAAATGCTTAGTCCATGTTACAATGCTCACTCAACATATAAAATTTCATTAAACTTAGAAATCTTTTATAAATTTATTCTTATGCATCTTGTATATGTAGATATGAACTTTTGGCATATTTACATATAAGGAACTGATGTATGATATGTCAATTAAGTATACAGTTCCATACATACCTCTCTTGCTCAGTTTGAGATGACATGATCACCTTCTCCATTAGATTGGGTGACCTTAGCTCCATTAGATCCAATATTTCAATCTTTTTTTTTTTTTTTTTCTATTTTTGGTTCATTTCATTCCTTACTTGCTTAATGTCCACTTTGCCTTTGCCTTTAATCTTTATCTAATTTTCTAAATGTACTCAAGTCTTACAATTCTTGCTTTGATGTCCAAACTTGTGATATTTGGAACATGCATTGTTAGGTGCATAATTCTTTCTCTGATTTGTCTAGTTGGGTTTTGTTTGTGATCTGCATTCATATGCTCTCTGCCCATATTTTTGACAGTTGTAGCAATATCCTTCAAATTTAGGCATAGCTTGTAATGCCTCGCTTAGAGATCCTTGAAACTAGGATAAGGTTTATTTTAGTGGTGAATATTCGTAATTTTGCAAATTTTAGAAAATTTTTGCTAGTAATTTGGCTAATAATTTAAGATTTAATGTAACGTAAATTGCCACATTTTTATTAAATTTAGTTCTAAAATATTTAAAATCACTCAATAATTTATTTTATTAAAAAATTTGAACTCAAAGATTCACCACAAAATTTTACACATGATTAGATTTGACTCACCTAAATATTATATATTATTGAAGAAATTAAAATTAATTCACCAATAATTATCATAATTATTAGTTACTTTATGGATATATTACCTATATTTAGTTTTCACTATTGATTTAAAATATAATATAATTGTCCTCATAATTTCTATGAGATAAAACATGTTCAAATTTGATTTGTAATATTCCATGATGATTAGCAAACTTTCAATTTTTGTTGAGATTCACTAATATTTTCTACTAAAAAATTATGATTCCAAAATAATCACCAATGTAAATAATATTTAAAATAAAAAATTGAGAGATTCACCAATAAAAATAATTTGGATTTTTAAAATAATGAAAGATTTGCCAGTAATTTGTATCTTTTTCTGGAGGGAGGTTTCTTGAAGTTTACCCTAAACAAGAATGAAATACAAGCAAAGATAATTTTTTTTAAAACAAGTATGAGTGCACGTGAAAACATCATACACATATCACGTAGATCACAATGGAAGATTTAACCACCATCTCAACAACCAACAAATCTCCAAACACCACTACCCAGACTAACACATACAATAGAAAACAAAAATCCAAAATAAAAACAACACAAAGAATCTAAGATCTGTCAGAGCATGGAAAATTAAGTAAACCCAAAGGCTACTAGAATCACCAAAAATGGATCCTCGAAAACTAGGGAAGATGCCCCCTATTTTTCGTACAAGGACCACAGATTGATAGATTCTTGTGTAAAGATGTGTAGCATGCTATGCAAGGAAGTTCCTTCTGCCTGAGAATGTGTACTAAAAAGTGCAAGAATGTACTTGGCGAAATAGCCAAGACACTCAAAACTAGTGTTGGGTTTTGCATGAGAAAGTGCCAAAGGCCACACATGAAAACCCAACACACCATGCGAGATCTTGCATTCTCACATGAGAAAGTACAATTTTGCATGAGATTCCAAGAAAACAAGCCAGAAAACAAAAAGATAAAAAGCTAAGAAGTATAGTTCCTCCACACTGGGGAGTACTAGATCCACATCTCAAGGCAAGGACACTCAGACAATAACTACAAGATGAAAAGCTTGAATCTGAATCTAGCAAGTAAACACAACATTGAAGGGAAAATATAGAAGGTAACATCGTAGTGTACTAAAACAACATCGCAATAAATAGAAATAACATCACAATGAACAATACAACCAAAATAAGTATGCAGTTCCTCCCAACCATAATAGCATCATAAGAACATCATGGGCCCTAGCCATCCCCCATATGTAACATCTCAAACTACCAATCAAATCATGAATACTATCATATAAGGATGTCACTACTAAAATGTGCTACAACATAAGCATAAGAAAATCTAACATGCTCGAAATAAAACATAAGATAATCCTACAAATACAGATAACATCATCTATCATATGCAAACCATCATAATAAGGAAATGCATCAATACTAACATCATCTAAACATTATATACAAGCATTCCAATGAAAGCATAAATCACAAGAAAGCATTATCCAGAACCTGAAATACCAAGTGAAAATATCGAGCTACGGTCGCACTGGGATAGTAGACCATCTCTACACACTGGTCCCCAATAGTGGTATAGGTAGCTATGCCTCCAAACCACATGGGACCTTTAGGCCCACTCCCATTGTGCTGATGGAGATAAAGATCTAACCACAACACACATAAAGAATACATCCATGGCTAACACTCATGCTAGACAGTATGATGACTCAAACCAAGAACATAGACAATACATAGACTATAGGTCCTAGTCAGACACTTAGTGGGCTACTAAGTAGGGGCTAACATCATAGAGAGTCACTTGGCATCGACAAGCCCAAGCTCATATCTGTGTAGACTCAACTTTCCAATGAAAGGCTCACACATTGAAGCATTGTTTTATTATCTTAAATTTTATGACCACCTAGTGTTTTATTTAGTTATCACATACTTAAAGCTTCCTCTACCAACCCTATGGCGTCATGACACTAGGCTACAAGATAAAAGCCCCCTCCATATGCTACCCTACCCTAGCCATGCTCATCCAATGATGAGTTCCCATAGGCATGCAAATTCTCAACCCAACCCCAATGATGATAGCTTCCAAAAATACCACAGAAGATCAGGCCTTGCAAGTTACTTGACAAATGTATGTGCATGTACTCATGTGTGGTGCACCACCATCATGAAGATCATAACATAACGAGTGGACGAGAACAAAAAGTAGAAAGTCACTCAACCAAAAACAAACTTAAGAGGATGGATGCGACAAGCATCTCAATGCAATGTAAAAGTGCAACAGTGGTCTAATTAAGATCCAAATGGATCATCTAGGTCCATGACCAAACTTATGCCAAGAAAACCTAAGAAAACAAGGTGGCATGAAAAATGAGGTAAAATCCCCCAAAATAGGAAAACTTTGAAATTAAAACCTATTTGGCCTTTGGGTACAAAAACTTCAAAAATTCAATAATATTTGGGTTCGGACATCGTATGTAAAAATGGCCAGCATAATGGCATGAAATCCCAAACCCCCATCCCAAAAATTAGAAAAATATTCATATGAAACCAATTGGGTAGAACCAACAAACAAAAATAGAGGGGAACACTAGTTCTCAACATCCTAACAAATTGATACCAGAAATGGAAGCTGAAACAAAGAAGAAACAAGAAAACTGGAAAGCCCTACCTAATAGTTAAAAGGGTAGAAACTAAAATAAGCTTGATAAAATAAATAACCCACAAATACTACTAAAAGTGAAAACAAAGAAAGGTCTCCTTGAGCCGGATCCAATGAGACTAATCTCTCGAAAATCCCATGCTCATAGCTCTCAAAATGAACAGAAATCCAATCCTTCAGAAAGAGGATTTTAGAAAAGCTCTCCAATTTCCAAATTGTAAAATTCAAAAGTGAGAAAACAAATCCATTTTTCAATACTTATTCACTTTTTGAGTGAATAGTCGATTAGGGAAAATAGCCAGTTAGACTAGCTAGACTTTGAATTTACCCAAATGGAAATAGGTTATTCCTCGTAATGGAAACTCACCTAAGGCAAAGCTTCCAAAAAACAAATTTGAGAAGATTTAAAGCCGGAAAACCCAAAATCATAGAAAATCACTTAACAACTTTTGCAACAATGTGAACCTCTAAATGTAAAGACACATTCACTAGTCTAATCACATAATGCAAATGAGTTCGGATTTAATAATCATTAAAAGATTTAATTAAATAATTAAAATAAGTAAGCGTCAATCATACAAGGATGCCATTGGTAAAATATGAATAGCTGAATTACTAACTCCATGTGCTACTGCTAGGGATATAAATCCTATACACTAAAACACATGATCAAGTGCAATTGCATATAATAATATAGCCAAAGCAATAAATGCATTAAATAACTAATTTAACCATATATTCAATTATACCTAATAACCCATTTACATCACTCACATTCACATAAAGCATAAAGATACAAGAATGAAGTAAATAACCATAACATAAGATCCATAACATAACATAATCAAAAAATGTATCCAATACTAGATAATCAGATATCATCATAGATCTACTGTCATCTCAAAATGGAATCAACATGAAAATATGATAAACTAAACATCATAGTAGTAAATCTTCTATGGCACTGAAATCAAGGTATAACATTCGACCCTCAGGTCATCTCAAAGTACATATAATAAGACTATCATGTATCTCTCGAATAAAAAATAGACAAGGTACAGACTGTAAACATGAGAGGCACTACATAGTTGGTGTATTCCCCGGTCTTAACCTACACTCATGCATTTGATGTCCTTGTTTCTTGTAGTAAAAATAGTAGTAAACTTAGGTTTAGAATTTTGCATACCATGTTTTCTTTGACAGATATTTATAGTATGACCAAGTTTCCCATAGTGGTAGCATGTTGGTTTGTCATTTGACTTTGCATTCCTTAGTTCTCCATTCCTAGATGATTCTCCTAGGTAAGTGCAAGAAGTTGGGTCTCACTTTTTGGCAAAAAGTGGAAGTGTTTTTCCTATTTTAAAAATTTCTTGTCAATTGATGTCAAAATTTGAGGCATTTAGAGATTGAATATAAAGAAACTTCAAAAATAAAAATTTTTGTATTAGGAATCCAATTTTTGAATATGTAATTTATTTGTATACCCATATGATAATTTTTTTTTTGGTATGGATCTTTAAAAACCACTTTTTCAAAATTTTTGTTTTAGGACCATACCACACTTGTGTACGGACACCATAATTTGATACAAATAAATGAAATTTTCATAAATCTTTTTAAAGGGAGTTACCTAATAAAGCTAAGATTGATGAAAATATTTTTCCTTAATTTTTTATTGAATAGTTTTTATTATTATTAATTATTAATTGGCTATAAAGGTAAATTTTAAAACCTCTCGTGTACAGACACCATAATTTGATCAAAATTTTACTTTTTTCAAATTTTTTTTTTTAAAACTTAAAATAATTGTATGTAGATTGATGACATATAAATTAATTTAAGAAAAATTATAAAATAAAAAAGTTATTAAAGTTTTAGTGAACTTCACTATTTTACATTTAGGTACCACCTTTCATTAAAAAATAATGCAAAAATAGTAAATAAAATCATAGCACTATAAAATTTATATTTCTAAAGTTAGGATAGTGAGAGCTCTAATGGGTTTTTGTTTCATAAAAAAAATTTGATCGGGAAGACCCTCTAAAAATTATGGCATGGCGTAAATTTGTTAGTTCAATGCCTTAGCCAAATCTTGAGAGGTCAAGGCATAGGCTTGGTTTCACCAAGCCTATCCCGAACCAAAATTTGAGGTAGGAGAAAAAAAATCCCACCCAATGTTGTAAGAAACAGGTACCCATTATTTAGATTCAAAAAATGGGTACTCGTTTTGAAAAAGTCAAATCGACATACAAAATCCCCCACCCAAAAAACAAAATTTTAAATTTTTAGAAATGGGTACCCATTTTTTAAAAGTAAAAAATGGGTACCCGTTTCTAAAAATATAAACTTTTTATGTTTTCAAAAGTGGGTACTCATTTTTTGAAAATTAAAAATGAGTACCCGATTTTTAAAAAAATGGGTGCCCATTTTTTAAATTTTGGATCGGGCGCCCGAGCCTAAAACGGGTACCCATTTTTTAAAAATGGGTACCCATTTCTAAAATAGTACGATCTCAATCCACATACTTTTGCAAGATTGAGACCCAACTCCTTGCTTCTATCCTCCTTTCTCAATGCACGAATGTCCTAATCCATTAGAAGAACTTGATGACTTCATAAGTTCTTCAAAATGCTTCATTGCTTCCTTTGATTTGTTGAATCTCTACACAGGTTCCTTCTCATTTTTTAGTTAATTATTCAAGTATGTCATTTTGTGATTGGAGATTTGCAATTTCCACATCCTTGCAATTCAATTCCTAATTTGCAAGCATTAGTTGGTACATCATGTCTAGTTGAGTATTAGTGAGCTTTTGTACATCTAATATCCTGTGACCCAAAATACTTGGAGAAAGATTACACTAAAAAATATGTTCAACATTAGCTGAATGTTCTTTCTTTGTTCAATCACTTCACATTTTCTTACTGATTGGATTTCATGCTCTCTTTCTAGTTCTCTCACCTCTTCATTCAATAGTTTTTTCTTTTCAAAAAGATACATAGATGCTTTATCATTTGGATTGATTGGTTCAAATAATCTTCTAGTCTCGAATTCTTTATAATAATTTTTTTTTATCTGGATGTCAATTTCCTTTCTCCTTTTTAGGGAATCTTGCCTTGTCAAGTTTTTATAGTGTGAGTTGAATGCAATCACTTAATTTTCAATAGTCTTGTCTAGTTTTAAAGCCTCCATATCCAAGATCTAATCACCAAGCCTTTAAGCTTCTTTCAGAGAACTAGTGCTCTGATACCAATTGTTGATTGATGGAGGAGTAAGCAAAATAAACTAGATACTAGGGGGGGAGGGGGTGGTTTAATTAAAATCTAAAACACTTTTCACTTTTCACAGATTCATCCACATCTATTAATAACTTGTGCATGAGAAACTAGTAATGTAAATATGTTGTAACATATAAGTGTAATCAATCACATGCATTAAAGTAAAACACATAACACAATATTTGTCACTTAGTGTATCATCTTAAAATGGAAGCACTTTCATGTTAAGAGTGTTTAGCTCTCTAAGTAAGTGGACTAGGATCATGTCAAACACCTTGAATTGGTCTTTGTATGGATTTGGTTGTTTCCTCCTATTCTATTTGTCTCTCTTTATTTCTAGCCTATTTCTAACAATTTTCTTTATGAAACTAAGGAATTTGACTTTCTGGGTCAAGAATGACATTTATAGTCAAGTTCAACCTTGACCCTAACCTAGGGTATGACCAACCTCGTCCCTAATCCTAAGTCCATTTCTAGGGTTTAAGGTTAAATGGGATTTAATGCTCCTATGTTGGCCTTCTCTATAAGTTCATGCCCTAGATCTCTATATAAGGAAGCCTTCTTCCCTCATTTTGACATCTATCTATTATCTACTTTCTATTGGTGAGTTATTATCTACCTTTTATGAAGAGAATCTAAAATCTATTATCAACAATGTATTTTCAAGTGAGAAACATTCTATCATTCAAGCATTCAAGTTTTCCATTGAGAATCAAGGATTGAAGCATTCAAGCCTTTAAAGCGATTTGGTTCAAGCATTCAAGATACATCATTCAAAACCCTAGATCTATCCATCATGGTGGTGTGATCTTCCTTTAAAATCCTTTATTCATGTTCAAGATCTATTCATTCTTCTATCAAGGTAGATTCTAAGCATTCAATCATGGAGGTTTTGATTTACATTTTCTAATGTTATGTTCAAGCTTTCATATCAATATACTTGTTTACATTTCAAATACGGTTGCATATCTACTGAGTATCATAACTTCATTGTTAGATTTACTTCTACTACTTGCTAGCATTCTCTATTTGAATTCCATTAATAAGGTTAATTCCAAACTAGGGTTTGACCAAGGAAAACCCCTCATCCAAACAAAAAAACCATTTTCTTGCAGATACAAGTGTGAAATAATGGATTAATACCCATTTTGTTGAACTTGTAGGATCCACAAACATAATTTTTGTCAGAGCTGTGTAGGTCAATGTCAACTTTTTGGGGCACAATTGTGCCCCAAGGTAAGATAATGCCCCTCTATTTCAGTCAAGGTCGACTTGCATTCAAACGGACAAAAGTTTTCTGGGTTTTCTCCATCTCAACATTTCTAGTCCAAAATAGATCACATAATTCTCTAAAATTGTACAAAGACATCAAAAAATCAACATTTTTCAGATTTTCCCTACTTTAAGGTTAGTATTTTCCTTTTTTTACTTTTATATTTCAAGTACTTACTTTTCCATAACAAAGATTATGGGATATCGTGTCTCCCTATTGTCCATTGCTTGATCGATTTGTGCATTGATCACTTCCTTGTGGTTAATCAATTTGGATCATTCCTTTTGGGAATTTGGGTTGAGGATAGGTCCTATATTCCTCTATTCATTTTGGAGAACCTGAAATGCTTACCCCCAATGTTTTGTGGAATTAGATGCCCTATTGTGTTTTGTGGTGTAAAATTTCATATTTTTTAGGTCTTTTCTTGCATTAAGATTAGATTTAGTTTATGCTCTTGCATTTTAAATTTTGAAATACAAAAAACCTAGATATTCAATAAAATAAAAAATATTTCTTGCATTTCATTTACTATAAAGATTATGAAGATTCTTTAGTGTGTGGTTATGTTCATTATTACCCTTCTTTTAGCATCTCTTTACCATAATTATGATGTTTATGAGAGTATCATTCATTATATTGTGTTCATGATCTTTCATTTTATTCTCGCTTATGCTTTTGTGAATTTAACTAATACTAGTTTTCCTACATTCAAAACTTTCATTAAAGATTCATGTGGTAGACTTATTATATTTTTGGATTATGTGAAGGATTTGGTAGATGATACACCATCTCCTAATCTTCCTAATCCACATCTTATTATTCCTAATTTGATGCTTAATTCTCCATCTGTTAATCCTTTTTCTTCCCATGCTTATGATGGAATTCAAGCTATAGTTCAAGATACAGATGTGCAAGACTTCTTTGATTTATCATCTACTCTAATTCATGATGATATTAAAGGAAAGGCTAAAGACACTTCTTCAAAACATATTATTCGACCTTATACTACCTTTTCTCATGAACATGATAAAAAGCCACCTCCTATAAAAGCTTTACATGATAGAATAATAGGCAATAATTTTCCCATACCCCATAAGATTCTAGGCTAGGTACATTTATTGAATTTTTATGGTCTATTTTAGGTGGCAGGGCCCTCCCTTTAGAATAGTAGGGAGATTATTGATTATTGATTATTATTGTAAGCATAAGGGGAGAGTTTCGCTAATGAAACAAGGTTATAAAGGTTTAGGACTTGGAGTTAATGAACATGGTATTAAGTATTTAGTTTATATACCCTCTAAACTATATTATATTTATTGTTCAAAATCTCAAGTTAAGGTTAGTAATGTTAATCATTATCCTCTTCATAAACTTCTCTCTAAACCTATTTTGGATAACTTTGATATTCATCAAGATGTGGCTAAACAAGTATATCTTGAATTAATGAATTCAAAAAAAGAAATATTTAAATCTATACTAAAAGATGCATTATCAAAGTATAAATGTCCTTTTCATTATTGTAATACACACTTACTTTCTGATTGTAGACATTTCAAATTGTATGTTCATGAATGAGCTACTTAAGGAATTATATCTCACTCTTGTACAGTTCTACAATTGCTTCATAATTTTGATATAGGGGATTCCCCTCCTTTTGATATAATATAGACTTCTTCTACTCTTGTCTCTAGACTAGGGGGCAAGAGGTGTATTTTCATCAAGTCTCCTAGGATCCATTAGGCCTTTTATTTGGCTTAATTGGTATTCTCTCTTCCTATTTTCTATTATTCTTTATTCAAGATATCTTTTCTAAGACATTATATTTTTCAAAAGTATCCCTTGTCTTCCTCCTTGGGGGTAAGGTTATTCCTTCTTTCTCTTTATCTAGGGAACTACTTTCCTTATCTTAGTGATAGTTGTTTCTGTTAAAATATTGTTTCTTCATACTGACTAATGTTTTGACTATGGATAATATTTTTATATAAGAGGCTATTGTCATAGGTCATCACCTCTTCTCTATGTTGTAAATTATGTTCTTTATAAATTCTTACCCTTGCTTTAGTGTTAGCATTGTTCTCCTTATTCCAAAGATTCATTTTCCTCTTCTTTATATGAGGCTTGGTGATTGAATCTTTGTTCCCATTTGGTTTATCTTTGAAAGATGATATTTTATCTAAAAGTATTCCTCTATGGTGAGGGTCTTGTTGATAATATCTCTTTCTTTGAGAATCCTTTTTCCATAAGTGAAATATCTTTTTCATGATTATCTATGCTCTTGGATGTAGGGGTCAATATCCCTTGTTAAGAATATGGTATACATTGTTGTTAAACAAGATATTTCCTTCTGCTTTGAAGTAGGTATCATCTTACTTTTCCTTATCATGTCTAGTAGAAATCCATGATAAGGAGGGGGCATACAAAGGGTCTCCCTTGTGCTATAGTTTTTTATTTATATGCTAAATCTTGGAAGGTAATCCACATAAGTTGCTAAATCCTGAAGGGACACACATTTTTCAAAATTTTATATGCTAAATCCTCTGAGGGTAACATACATAAGTTGATAAATCTTGAAGAGACATGTATTGCTAAATCCTTTTAAGGTAACACACATAAGTTACTAAGTCCTAAAGAGATACACACTTTTCAAATTTCAATATGTTGAATCTTCCAAAAGTAATGCACATAAGTTCCTAAATCCTGAGGAGACACACATTTCATATCCATAGTGATACAAGACGGTGGATCTATGGATATTATATAAGCCATCATAAGACACATTAAAATTTCAATCACAATTTATGGGTGAACTATTAGGTTTCTCCATCTCTTTGGCTCTCCCTCTCTTTTGGTGATTCATGGTAAGGTGGCCATCTTACTGGGTGGGGTAATCACTTCTTCTTTTCTTTATTTTATCTTTCATGCTAGTAGGACTCATGAATCATGAAGCTATGTTATTTATAGTGTTTCTCTTGTCTATCTTATGTAATCATTTATGTTTTTATGATAGTTTTCAAAATATGATTTTAGTATGAGAAATATTTCTTAGCAAGGTTTCTTGTGCTAGTTGATTTGGGCTTATTTAGTACTAACCCTTTCTTTTATGTTGTTTTTGCTTTTGCACCCTTGTGCATGTATGTTGAGTTAGAATCCTTAGCTTGGGGGCTTGTGTCCTTAGCTAAAGTGTTATTTATCTCATTGAAAATCCAATTGGATCTCTACTTTTTTCTCCTTTACCAAGAGTTTGCATCAATTCCACACTCTTGCTAAAGTGGGGGCTAAATGTATCATCTTAAAATGGAAGCACTTCCATGTTAAGAGTGTTTATCCATCTAAGTAAGTGGTCTAGGGTCATGTCAAGTGCCTTGAATGGGTCTTTGCATGGATTTAGTTGTTTCCCCCTTGTTCTTCTTATCTCTCTTTATTTCTAGCCTATTTCTAACAACTCTCTCTGTGAAACTAAGGACTTTGGCTTTTTGGGTCAAGGAAGACCTCAACCCTAACCTAGGTCAAGGAAAACCTCAAACCTAACCTAGGGTACGGTTGACCTTGTCCCTAACCCTACGTCCATTTTTTTAATTTCTAGAGGTTTCAAAATATCAGGGTTCAGAAGGTTTCATTTTCCTGCTTCTGGGTTGGCTATTTTGAGTTTCAGAAACGTAGAATCTCAAATTGAATTTAATATAGATCAATTTATAGCAATTAAGGTTAAATGGGATTTAATGCTTCTATGTCAGACTTCTCTAGAAGTTTGTGTCCTAGGTCTCTATATAAGGAAGCCTTCTTCCCTCATTTTAACGTCTATCTATTATCTACTTTCTATGGGAAAAGTTATTATCTACTTTTTATGAAGATCATCTAAAATCCATTATCAAGCATCCATTTTCAAGTGAGAAAACATTCCATCATTCAAGAATTTGAGTTTTCCATTGAAGATCAAGGATTTAAGTATCCAAGCCTTTGATGAGATTTGGTTCAAGCATTCAAGATTCATCATTCAAAACCCTAGATCTATCCATCATGATGGTGTGATCTTCCTTCAAGATCCTTTGTTCATCTTCAAGATCTATTCATTCTTCTATCAAGGTGGATTCCAAGCATGCAATAATGGAGGTTTTGATTTACATTTGCTAATTTTATGTTCAAGATTTCATATCAATATACTTGTTTACATTTCAAATACAATTACATATGTATTGAGTATCGTAGCTTCATTGTTAGATTTACTTCTACTACTTGCTAGAATTATCTTTTTCAATTCTATTATTAAGGTTAATTCAAAACTAGGGTTTGTCTAGGGAAAACCCCTCATCCAAACAACAAAATCATTCTTCTTACAGATACAAGTGTGGAACATTGAATTAAAGTGCAGATTTGGATACCCTTTTCATTGAACTTGCGAGATATGTGAAATTTTTTTTTGTCAAAGTTGTGTAGGTCAAGGTCAAATTTTCAGGGCACAATTGTGCCCTGGGGTAAGATTGTGCCCCTCTATTTGGGTCAAGGTAAACTTGCACTCAAAAAGATAGAAGTTTTTTGGGTTTTCTCCATCTCAATATTTCCATTTTGGAATAGATCAAAAAATTCTTTGAAACTATACACAGACATTAGAAATCAACATTTTCCAAATTTTCCCTACTTTAAGGTTAGTATTTTTCTTCTATTAATTTTAGATTTCTAGTGCTTACTTTTCCATAACATATCTTATATGATCCCCTTTCTCCCTATTCTCCATTGCTTGATCAATTTGTGCATTGGTCACTTCCTTGTGGTTAATCAATTTGGATCATTCATTTTGGGAATTTGGGTTGAGGATAGGTCCTATATTCATCTATTCACCCAAAAACCCTCCAAGGTGAAGGTAAAACTAATGTGGGAATGACACCAACAAATCTTCACTATTACTGTAATGAAGTTAACTAGTTAAGGTTACATTGTTTGACCATAAAATATGATCTACCATGTGAGGGATCTACGCTGTTAAAAGCTTAAGAGACTAGTAGGTCTCACCTTGTTAGAGGAATTAACACTTACAACAAAGTAAGGACTTTTTAAGGAGATTTAAAAAGATTTGTTAAGTCCACCCTGTTAAGAGATTTACCTTGATTCAAGTCTGTTAAAACTAATTTAGTACCTAGCTCTTGATATGCTCTATAAGATGATTTAAAGTCTCCTCCTTGCTAAGTAGTCCTCTCCTTTGATCTGATATGCTTATATTTTCCTTTCACTTCATTGCAATGACTAGATCACTTAGTGTATTAGATACTAATAGAACTCTTCAATGACTTATAAACTGATCTAAATCCTTTTCTATTAATAACTTCATATTCGCACATAAAATTTTTCATCTCCTTCTCTTTTGGTATATGAGCTAGGTTAAGATCATCACTATATAAAGATTTCCATAAAGATTTTTATAGATGATTCCATGTTTTGCCCCTTCATCCTTGTTGGTGTTTTTACACTACTAAGAAAAAAAATACTTAATTCCAAGATGGTGAAGATCACAATAACCTAAGGATTAGCTACTTCCTATGAATAACTATATGTTCTTCAGATCTGGACCCAACTTCAATAAAATCATGGAAGATTTTGTACTCTTTTGGCTCTGCAAAATCAAGGCGGGTGCACTTGGGGGATAAAAAGATTCACAACTTGATATTACATTCACATCTCATTCAATTCATTACATTTTATAACAATATTCATCCCTTACATTATATTGGTCATAATTCTTCTCAGATCTACAAATAATTTTGGGTAATAGCACCTAACTAAGACTTAGAGGTTAAGTGTAAACAAGTACTAGCCATCATTGACACTCTTCATATATTTAAAGTAAAATTAATTTGGTTTTAAGATGTTTACTTGACATCTGTCTAAAATCTTTTCATTGTGCTAACTAAAATAGTTGATCAGTGCCTCGTCCATTGGGATTCAGAGTCTATCCAATTTCTTGACCTAATTGACTGCATTATAATCAATATAATCAACAATTCTCCCTATAACTCATTCTTACATAAATCCTTCCTAATGCCCAGAGATCCTGTCACATTCATTAAAGCATTTACTCAATTCATTGAATCAATAGCAATAAAAAATTGACATACAACTTATCATAGTTGCATTTGACTGAACAACTTTGCTCATACAATCTCAAAATAACCAACCATTAAAATGGAGACAAGATTTAGAGAAAAAGATAATGGGGACAGTTCATCTTTGCATTAATCTTCTTTGAAAATTGTATAACATTGAAGAATACTCGAAATAACTCAAAATAAGACACCATGATCATGGACAATTATTGTATTCTTATAATTTATAACATAAATTGAACCATTTCTCTAGCCTTGGGATCTTACTTATATAATTTGAGATGCAACACGATTGAGGCATATAGAAACTGACAGCTATCCTTAAGACATAAAATATATACAATGTTACTACCATAAAAGACAAAAAATAGTGCAGCAGAAAAAGTTTACAAAATATTATCTTGTGGGGGCAACTTTCTGCTACACTTTCATGCTAAGAGGTTCATGATTGGTTTCAAAGTTGTTGGCATTCCTTGGATGGTGTAACCAATGAAATTTCACATGGTGAACTTGATTCAGATATCTGAAAATTTACGTCAACTTGAGAGTCTCCATCCACATTATCATGTACAATTAAAAATCAAATACATCTATTTTTATGTGGCCATGTTGTCATTTTGGACCACTTTTCATGTTAATGCAACTAGTTTCTCTTCTTTATCTTCTTCTGTCTAGACTGATGTACAAGTTGTTTGCATCTCATCTTGGCCCACTTCCTCATCATTAGTTTCTTTAGTTACTAACTACTTTGAATGCATAGAATCTTCCATCCATTTATTGAAAATTGTATCATCTGACCAATCAAAACTTAGAACTTCTCTTTTCTTTTTGATCACAAAGTCTCTTGGCTTATTAATTTCAATAAAATCTTCTCTAATGGAGTTATAAAATAGTTGCACTTTAAAAACCTCTTTAGTTTTCATTACCCATAGAAAATACCCTTTTTCACTTATGACTCCATTTATTCTGTGGCATAATAAATCATCTAATTCTTTACCCTATTCCTCCTTTTCTTTCAGTTTATCTATCTTTTTAAGTGCATGGGGAAAAAGTTCAAAAATCTCAACAATATATTTTGAAAAATAGATTATTATCTTCTTCTCGACTGCAATTCTTTTTTCATCAAAATTAGACAAATCATTTGCCACATCAAAAGTTTTTTTCTATATATGGATAATATGAACTAGTTGTTAAAAGGGTAACATCTTTATCCCTGCTGCCCCATTTACTCATGATGGGTTTTAGAGAACTTTCACCACCTTTTATTTCTACCCACATTTTCATTATTTTCACCAATTTTTCATGCAATGTTGGTGAATCAATCTTATCTACTATATATAAGATTGTTTTCCTAATTTTATCTTCATACAAATCATTCAACTCAACATGTAAGGTCTAGAGTTTATTCTTTTCTTCCCCAAATTCCTTAGCAATATAGAATTCTAGCCTTTGTGGGGTATTAGGTAATTCTACCAAGGGAGTTGACTTGAATGGTTCAATTGGGGGGTGAGGGTAAGTAATTCGGTGCTAGCTTGATTCTTCCATTTTTCTTTTTCCTAGTTGCTTGTCCATTTAAGCTACTTGAGTTTCCAAATGATGTATCCTATTCCCTCACTCCTCATATGCTTTCAATATTTCTTCAAACTTGGCATTGAGATCTAGGAATTTACTTTTATCTTTTTCTACAACTACCACCCCAAAGTCCATAATTTGCCTAGTCATTTTGGATACCTTTGTACTATCTACCTCATCTACTCTATAAATAATGAGACTACATGTATGCTCAGCACTTGAAATTTTGTGTAACCTAGTTTTATCTCTCTTTTGATAGACCATATCACCAATTCTTGGTGATCATTTCTATATTTTAATCCTCTATGTGCCTGCAATATTTCTTGATCAATTTTAAAATGAGTATCTTTTTCCTTCCTAACAGAATTAAAAATCATAGCATTGGCTATGTCCCATTTAGGAAAAGATTAAAACTCTCAAGTCTTTCAATAATTGCCTCCCCCATTTAGGGGTTAATTGTGCAAATTCCTCCATGAAGTTAGCTTTAACTTTTTCTTCAATTTCAAAGTATAACTTATTAGGTTGCTCTACTCTTATTAATTTGCACTTATTTTATTTTCAAAATTACCAATATTTCTTCTCCATAAAAATTGGGAAAATGCTCTAGTCTTTGCAAAATTTTCATCATCAATAAATTTTTGGGCAGTTTGTGCTATCACATGGTCTATTTCTTTACCTCTATAATCTACAATAGTAAGATCAAAAGATGGCATAGGAGGCTCTTCATGTGCTCCTCCTTCAATATCAATAGTTGTAACCACAATATCTCCTTCCCCTCCAATTTGTCTTAGCTATTCTCTTAGGGATGTTTCATCATCTATCCTAAGTGGAGTCAAGGTGGGTGATTATTCTTCAACATGGGAAGATGATCCTTTCTATAATCTCTATTTTTTGGGAGCATTTGTATTAGGTGGAATTTCTAATCTTTTTCTTTTATATGGAGGCACATGCTATATATTCCGAGACACTATATACCTAGCTCTTTTCTACAATGTATACTGCCTTGGGGTCATAATCATTCTACTAGCAAACATCCTCTTCACCTCAATAGCCTTGTTTGGGTATGATTTTGTTATGATTTCTTTCTTTTCACTTAGTTTTTTGCATAATCCCAACAAAATTTTCCATTAGTATATCTATTTTCATTCCACAATACTTTCTATCTGACAAGGGATCATAATCTAGTTCAAAAGGATTTATAAAGTCTAAGACTTTACTGTATACTATCCATTTTTGTTTCCTAAGTTCTTGTTCTTGCAATGAGAACCTATTCCTAAGTATATACTTAGGTATTTATACAATTTTCTTTTGAGCTTTGACACTACTCTATTCTCTAAGGAGGTCATAAAATCCTTCTGAATCTATAAAGTGGGCATGGGATTGAGCCATCTGATATTTATCTAAGAATTTTCCCAAGTTCCTCCATCCCTTTTTGACAAAAAAAAAATTATGACTAGCAATAATCATTGGAAAGAAAGTACCTTTAGATTTACCAAGAAAATCCTTCTCCTCAACTGATCCAATTTGCAATAACAATTTAGCAATCCCTACTTTCAAAGGTACCTAGTATGGCAACACATGTGGTTTTCCCAAAAAACCATAAATTTTGAAAATAGTGGAAACGTGACATGGAATAATATCACCCTAATTATGGCTTTACCAATAGTCCTTTTGCATGGTCCTTAGGTCTTATCAACTCTAATAGAGATTGTGATATTCTAGGGCTATCCCCTACTAACAACATTCTAAGCTTAGAGGCAAAGTATCTGTCAAATTTGACAAAGTTGGCATCAATTACCTCCCATGTCATGTCTGCACTCCATAACTGAATAGGGAGTTTCTCTCCATCTCTTTCTAATTCTAGTTTCATCTCCTTGGAGAAAAAGGTAACTCCTTTGTATAAACAAATATACATCAACATAGAATACTAGCATAAGGCCTTGTCAACTTTAGCCTTTGCCATTCCAATCAAGCCATCATGAATTTCTTTAGCCAAAAAAGTAATAAAATCAAGGATTGAACTCATGTCATATTGAAGAGTTTGAGAAATAATAAGAACAATAGAACCTGGAAGGTGATCTTGTTCATCCATACCAAAAATCTTACAAAGAGAAAAGTACACAGCCTGTGCCCTAGGGTTAAAATACTTTTTCAACAAGGGCTCGGGGGTATTTTGTGTAACCAAGTAAAATGATCCAATTTTAAAAGAATTCTATTGTAATGGCCCTCCCCTTAGATACATCCTTTGTTGTGCATCATATCTAGCTTGGAGGTCTTCCACGTTAATTTTTTCATGAACAACATGATTAGGGTTTAGCTTGAAAACCTCTCTGATTAATTTAGGTGAAACCTTAAAAAGGTTATCTCCTACATGGTTCTTTACCACTCTAGTACTTGGATTATATTTCTTCACCATGTTTGCTAGTAGATCATCATCATTGAAGACTCTAGGAACAATCAATTTACCTATGTCAAATTCCTAGACATTACTTAATAGAGTATCTAATTTCCTTTCTGCAACCCATATCCTAAAAAGTTCTAATCCTCCCAAAGACACCTCTACATCTCTTAACCAATTTTTGTTATCATAGAAGCCCTCATCAACTAGTAACCTAGGGCTTTTTGGAATCAACTCGCTACCCCTAGCTAATTCATTCATTGACAGTGGCTTTTGTTCTAGAAAGTCATCGTGAAATGCCCTCTTTAAGTAATCTAATTTTCTAGAAAAATCCTTACATGCAAGTATTTTTGTAGTTTACCCTAGTGCAATCAAAATTTCTTAATTTTTAGAAGTTCAGATGACTTACCTGCCTTCTCTTGCCCTTCTCCCTTTGTAAATCACTCTGTGATGTGTTGAAAACCTTGAAACTCTTGCCCTTAGGTCTAGAAATATTTGTGCTATGATAATTCTATGATCTTATGGCTTAATAATGGAGAATTCAAAATTTTACAACAATATTTAGCTCACACAAAGTAGCATTGATAAGATTTAATGCTTCAATAGTCAAATTTTATGTTGCACCATGAATTTTAAACTCCCATCATTGATCATGAAGAATTAGATTGCCTAATTTGAATTTAGAATGGCCGCATTAAAACTCTTGAAAATTTCCATGTGTCAATAGGGCACATTCCTACATTTCAAAAAGTTTGAGCACCACAAAGTGATGAAGTGCCAGTCATTGATCTTCTAAAGATCAACGATCATAAGAAATCCTTCTATCTTCATAACGCTAGCTTTAAAAGCATGGGATCACTGATGCAATCACTTTCCAACTTAGCAAACACATGGATTGTCCCACCAATCATTGTGTTCCATATCACAATGCTTTTCCATCCTAGTGTGAATAGGAAACCTTCTAAGTAGCTGATCCCACTTGTCCACATGGTAATCAGGCACTTTACCATATTAGTTAAAGTTCAGTCATTTTCATATCGTAGTGAAGCACCTTCTATTGATTTTCTCAAGATCAATGATGCACATACATCATGCCTATTATGATCTAGTCAGTCAGGTGTTGGGCAATTTTTTTACACGAGGTCAGTGGTAGCAATCCATTGCGCAATTCCTCTCTTGAAAAGCTAATCTTTTTGGGATAAACTCCTAGGTCTAGTATTTGTCTTGCGATGTACCAAAATCCACTCAGTTGAAGACAAATGTGATTGTTCATGAGGAGGCCTTTGCTGGTTCTACTATGATCATAGAATGAAGTTAATCTATTTTTTGTCTCAAAATAACACACAAAAGAACAATGATTTTTGTATTTTTCTATTTTTTCAATGAATGCAATCTAACAGTGCAAGTAAAACGAGTTCCTATTCTAACAAGGGGTTAGCAAAGTAAATAATGAAACTAGAAGAAAATAACATGCAATTGAATTAACTTGAAATTGAAATCCTAAACGGACATAAGCTACAGAAAATAACACACTGCGAGTTAAACTTTCAAAGAAATCGGTAGGAAACCAATGAAAATAAGAGCAACGCTTCCTAGAATCCATTGATGCAATCATCGATGGGGAATTTCAATAATTGAATGATGTTTCACTCTTCATCAAATCACAAGGCCATAGAAAGTGTGCTCATGCAAGACAGAGTTATGCAGGCACAATTTATGATCTCTCCTTAAGCTAGATGCATCAACAAAATACGTAAATCTGTAGCAAACACCATAACTAAAAGATTGCACAACTAGAAAAAACACAATAAACCTTTGGCTCAATCACAATTCCATGAACAAAATTCACAAAAATATGACACATTTAGGCAAGAATCACGACACTCCAAATGCGAGCACCAAAATCATAATTTTATTGCGTAATAATGGTGGCCCTTGTTACATTTTACAATGGGGTATTTATATGAAATTATCTCCTCAATTTGTGTTGAGAGTGAGAGATATTCTTCATGCAATAAAATGCTTTTAACTAATAAAACAAACTAAATATATATAGACTAACAATTAATCTAGTGCTTAGAGGGACTCCATCCATATTTTATTCATTTATTAGATACATGAGCCCTTTTCATGTCAAAAACAAAGAAAATATGAGAGAGAAAGTAGGAGGAAGCCTTTAGTCGAAGTAGGAGTGTCTGGAGGCACCAAAAATAGAAGCTGGTCCTTTACTAGGCATGTGTCAAAGTTAAACTGCTAACAAAATGTGTTCCCAATGCATGGAAAGTGCTATTTTTGGAACAAGCAGTTAACTGTCGGTGCACCTCTAAATTGTGGAGCTGCAGACTTATGTACCTATGAACCTACGCACCTGTAGTGCTATAGACCTGTGCACCTCAAAAGCTCAATTCGCCAAAAAATCAAAGTTCTCAATTTTGAAAATGGTTTATGGTTTTCCTCAAATGGGGTTCTAGATCACTTTTTGTGTACATTCTTTGCCCTTTTTTGATAATTTATACCCTCTTTATAGCTAATCACTTTCATAAACTTGAACTCTTGCTTCTTCAATCTAAAATCCCAAGGCACCTGCGTTGAATCTTTTCATTGATAGTTGCATAAGATGAGGAACCTATTCCGCTTCATGTGTCCAACCTCTGTATCTTCAACCTTTGAATTCTCTCCAACTTCCCTATCCTTCTTGACGAGAAACCAAGTGATCCAGATTATCCAAAATGATCAAATATTTGAAACTTTTTCATATTTTTTCACAAGTTTTTCTAGGTGTTTTAAAATAGCTTTTTTAGAGGTCTTCTACTCAAAATTTTAAGTCAAAACCTTCGTCAAACTCTAAAACTAGGCATTCGAAGGCTCATTGTTTTAGGGATTGAAAATAGATCTTTATTTCTTCTTTCCAATGGTGTAAACAATTTTGAATTTCGAGTTCTAGGTCAAAAGTTATGACCCCAACAACTTGAGGATGCCTTTTTTACCTACATAAAGAAGCAAATATTAGTCTGAAGAGTTTAAAAATAATTAATTAAGACACACCCTAATGATATCAAAACAAAAAAAACCCTAAAAAATAGTTAGGTAGTGTGTGAGAGGTGAATGGGAGCCACAGAATTGATGAGTGCACAGAGGAGTGAGGTTTTTGGAATTGTGCGTAGTGGGCAAGTGTGTGTGGGATGCACAGTGTGCGTAGGTGGGCATCCAGCATGATACATGGCATTACACATTAAGTCATGCGTAGTGCTTTGGCATGTGTGTGGAGCTTTGACATGCACACAACACATTTTTGCATGCATGCACGGTGATGGAGATGTGCGTGCGCATTTTTTTTTCAATTTTTTTCATCCTTTTGAATTTTTTGTGTTTTTCTAATTGTTTTTTTTTTTTTTTTGTGTTTTTTGACTCTAACACTTTTTATCAACTCTCAAACTTGTGAGTTCAAGAGTCTTAAAAAAGTAGGGGGTCTCCATTCCTAGTGAGGAATGGGGCATGTGTTGTGAGGCCACAACACGAGGTCAACCAATAAACTACGTTTCTTTTTTTTGACATGTTTTGACAATTGACAACTACTAATTATACCATCACCTTTTTCAAACCAGAGTGCATGACCTCATCCAAGGATACATCAAAAGCAGGTGCTTCCTATCTTCGACTAAACCTCAAGCATGCTTATCTTACATGAATGCACTATTCATTGATCTTCCCAAGATCAACAATGCATATATCTTGTGCCTTTTGTACTACTTCAACATCTTGCATGACATCACTCTAATACACATGTTTCTAGGGAACTTTACTATATTGGGTAAACTTTGCACATCTTCATGAAGTGGTAATACACCTACTATAGATCTTCCCAATATCAAGGGCTCAATGATATGATACAAAAAATGACCCCACTACTTAGCTTGACCAATGAAATTTCTAGAAATTCCAACATACTCTAACAACCCATGAAAATCTAAAAAGTTATGACATCCTCCAGTTCTTTGTGGTGCTTTAAAGAGCTTAGCGTCATGAAATGCTATGTGGCATATAGGCACTTACCCGTATTTGCTAAAAGTCAAGCAAATTCTCAATGTGGGTATGTGCTTATCATTGATCTTCCAAAGATCAATAGTTGACAAAGGTAAACCATAATGGTTAAGATATTTTGTAGAGTATTAAGGAATTAACAAAGGTAAAACCATGGTTAGGGAAAGGTTTACGATGAAGGGTTTCTAAATTCTGAAAAGTAACTTAAAATAAATATGGGAAAGGATAAAAATAAAACCTTAGGATAAAAATCTTCCTGCACAATTTTTTATAAAACCTACTTTCCAAAATTTTGAAAAGCTAGGGAAAATGACAAGGGTTTGCTGAAATTTTAATAATTTCACCCAGGGTTTTGAAAAATTTCATAATTTTTATAATCATGGGATTAATGGTACTTTCACCATAGAGTGTGATAAGAGTACATAGTGAAAAACTAGGCCAACAATCTTGATCATCGAACATACAACATAGGGATTGGTAATCCACAATGCGTAAATTCTTTGTAACAAACTCTTCAACACTTAAATATTCCTTCCACATCATCTTGTTAATCAATTTTCCTAAATCTTTGTTCCATTCTTGACTTTCATGTAAACTCTGTATAAATTTTCCTTTACTGTTTCCTAATGCTCAACACTACAGTTGCTTGGCCTTCATTATGCTTGGTACATAATAAGTAACTTGACACATGTATTCTCAAAACTTTCTTAGTTTTTGATGACTTGCTCAGTCGCTGATGAGCTTAACTTGTATGAAAAATACTCTATGAGAAAAAAACTTAATTGGCTCCTATAGAGCTAGGTACATATATAGTTATGTAGAGGACTTGGCCTATGTAGAATAGCTTGGTCATAGTGATGATCATATGAATCTACCTTGTAAATGACGAAGTGGTTGACACTAATAGACAACAATGGTTAGAGATACCAACAATCTCCCTGATTTCATCTTTTAGTTTTATTCTCAGTCTCATCTCTGTAGCTCTGATATGCAACACCTCTAGACACCAATTTTAGAAACAATTGTAAAAAATCCCTCTATCATATCATAACATCTTCTCTTGCTCATACTCATCCTCTTTCATGTATAACTTCTCCCTTTACTCATACTTCCCATGGTAACTATATAAACTCTCCCTCTTTGACAACAATGCCAAAGACACCTTAATATATCTCATATATCTTTATCATGTAGATAACTCCATGTCAACTCTCTAAACTAGATTCTCACTATGTCATCTTGCTTATAACTAGTTCAACATCTTGTGCTTATAAATTCACAACTTTAGGCAGCTCCTTAAGTGTGATCTCTGGCATCAAGTTGTAAGATATTCTAATCAAAATATTTGATGTAATGTTCCATCTCTAGCTTAGGTAGCCTCAGTTAGGGGAATTACCCCTAATTTACCTCTTAGATATTCATGAGCATCCTTAGGTAGTATTTTAGGAAAAATATGAGCTATCCATTCCTTTGTATTCACATACTCTTGTTAGAAATACATAATACTGAGAGGGGGAGGGGGGTGTGAATTAGTATTCTACAAACTTATGCCCACAACTAAATATTGTTAATTGCTTTATAACTTGCATATGAAAGTAAACCAATAATGTTGAATAGTAAACATAACCATTCACAAAGAAAACTCATTACACCAGTATTTGTTAACTAGGAAAACCTTGGCCAAGGGAAAACCTTGGTGGGGATGATGGCCACAAGATGATCCACTAAATGTAAAGGATCTTATTAAGGATATTGACCCTATTAGGAGTCTATGAAATACATATAGTGTCTTGAGTCCTTATTAAAGTAATAGGCCCTCTTAAAAGCCTCAACCCTATTAGAAGTTGCTTCAACTCTATTTAGAGTTGGTAGAACAAATACAATGTATGCAAGAAGAACTCACTTACCTAACATGCAATATACAATTGAGTTTCTTCACAAGAGTATGTATACATACGATATTGTCTTACTTCTATATCTTGCACTTGCTTTGATCATACATCATATTTTGCATCACATAAAGCTCACATGTGATATAAGCTTTCCTTACATATAGTTCACATCACATGTATACTTCACATCAATCACATAACTCACCTTTTATCTATGTAAGATATGATCTTTACTTATATCTCACAAACTAATAAAACTCTACTTAGTCAACCTTAATGCTTTCATAGGCTTGACCAAATAATAAATGACTTCAAGTAAACATATAGGATGTCAAACCATCATGAATTAGTATTTATTTTTTCACCAAAATAATTCCTTAAGTCATACAATCCAATTCTTTGATATGCTCTATTATGTTTTGATAAATACCCGAATTGGAATCTTGACTATAACTTACCCTGTACCATTTGTATAGGTATATGCACTGACATGCACCATCATGATATTGTAAACTATCAATCCTCAATTTTTCATGACCTAACTCAAAATTAGTCATCCATACATGTTGTTTCTGTCTCTGTACTAGTGCAATCTATCTAACACTTAGACAATTTTCTAACTATGATTGTATAAATGAAATACTAAATACATGTTTCCAGAAATGAAAATAAATCAAACATCTAACTAGCCATATTTCCAACAATCTCCCTTTGACATTGATGGAAACATTTGGGAAAATTGGCTAAGTCCCAAAATAATGTCAAACAAAAATGAATAGAAATATTGCATTCAAAATAGAAAATATTCTATTCATGTTTTTGATGGATAGTTACATCCCTTATCACTCTTTACAATGGTATATAGGTGTACTCCCCCTTACACACACACACACACACACACACACACACACACACACACACACACAAAATTTTCCTTATATTACCCCCCCTTTGACATAAATGGTAAAGGTGTCAAAACTGTATACAAAACCATGTTTCCTCCTTCTAATCAACTTGTCATTATGGATAAACAATCCACAAAACTAAGTTTTAGTCACCCCAGATCTTTCTTCTAGTTCTCCTTGACTTTGTCAGATATACTAATGAGTGCATAAAGTGCATAGGATGCCACTTCTACCGCACTCAAATCAGTATAGTAAAATTTATCATGGGAGGCCTTAGCTACAAGACACTCCTCCAATTGCTTATGTAAAATACTGATTTTGGGTGACAAAATTTCTTTAAGAGTAGATAACCTTCTGATTACCTATTCCTTATCACTTTCAATACTTTTGATAGCATTTTGAATATTCTCCATTAATTCCAAGATCTTCAATGCTTGCCTCCGGTCACTACAATCTGGTAGTGACTATTTTAAGCTCACTCATTTGGCATTTGGCTTTGCTATCAAAATATGGTAGGTAATTGTATGATAGTGCACAATATCCATATAAATTCTTACCTTCATCAATATTCTTTCTCAATTATTTGATGCATACATATAATGATTTTATATAGTTTCTCACATTTGTACATGCTATATAAAATAGTGTTGCATCATTCTTAGCTTGTACTTGTACTAAAGCTACTTCAGAAAAGGTTGTGAATTCTTCATCATAATATTTCACCAAATATTTTGCCTTGGTCTAAAAGTCTAGAATTATAAAATTTGTATGAACCGTCTTCCACATCCTATCCAAGGCTTCTATCAATGTCATTTCCAAAGACTTAACTAATTTTTGCTTTAGAAGTAATTTACTCAAAGAACTCATCAATCCTTTTTAATCATCATCATCATCATATATTGATGTTACTATTGCTACTATTGGAGTTGATGTAGGAATAGGTGTAATTGATTTTAGCTCTGCACTCTTCTTTTCTTCCTTAGCCTTCATCCTCTCTTCTTCTAACCTTTCTCTTTCTTTCTCAACTTATTTTTCATTTCTCCTCTTCTTTCTTTAATTCTTCTTCTGCATTCTTTTTCTTTTCCTCTTCATTTTTCTTTTCTTCTAATTCCTATTTCATACCTTCTGATTCAGTCTTTCTTTCTTCTTCCTCTAATTTTTTCTTTTATGCATTCCTCTTTCTTTCTTCTTCTTCATCCTCTTCACTAGAACTGGTGTAGGCAATAATATTACCAACAATGTTTGTCCCATTTCCAATAAATGGATTCTCTTTGAAATCAATAGTTATGTCTATACTATCCACTTGCATGGATTCAGTACCAATAACTATGCAAGGAGGAGATAGTTCTTGTTGTGTCTCTTTAGCTTTATATAGAGACTTCTTTAGTTTGAATACCATATCTTTGTCTTTTGTCAGAAGAAAATCTTCAGGCTGCTCAATATATACCTCTTCTTCAAGTTCTCCATTCTAGAAAGCTGATTTAACATCCATTTTCTATACTTTGAACTTCTTATTCACTACATAAGCCAAGAATATTCTTATTGCTTTGATTCTAGCTATAAGGGCATAAGTTTCCTCATACTCTATGCCTTTTTGTCGTGAGTAACCTTTTCATACAAGTCTGGCCTTGTTTCTCATAGCTTCTTCTTGTTCATTCATCTTATTTCTAAATACACATTTGGTTCCTCTCACATTCTTGTTTTTAGGTCTAGGAACTAACTCCCATGTTTCATTCTTCACAATTTGATCTAGTTCTTCCTTCATTTCTTGAATCCAATGATAATCTTTATAGGCTTTATCTACACTTTTAGGTTCAACTTGAGAATTGTAACACATCTCTTCATTAGCTCTATTTCTTGTCATCACACCTTTGCCTTTGCTTCCAATTATCTTCTCTAGAGGTTGATTCTTTGTTAGATTCCTATTAGGGGTAGGAGTTGACATTTCAACTCTTATCTCTTCTCTAAGGTTTGATCTCTCTCCTCTTTCCTCAACAATTTGTACATCATTATGTAGATCATTATGAGTCTCAAAGAAAATTCCCACATTCTATCTAACACTTCCAGAATTATCTTCTTGTTCATCTGAATTGTAATCTAACATCTTTTCATTAGTTTCAAAATTTTCATCAATCTTTACATTTGTACATTCTACAATTGTCTTAGTTCTATGATTAAAACATCTGTATTACTTTCTTTTCAATGAATAGCCAAGAAACATACCTTCATCACTTCTTGGATCAAACTTACCAACATCATCATCTCTCTTAATGTAAAACTTGCTTCCAAATATTTTGAAATACTCAACTACTGGTAACTGACCAAACCATAATTCATAAGGGGTCTTTCTCAAACCTTTTCTAATATGTACTTTGTTCATAGTGTACATTGTTGTATTGATTACTTCTCTCCAAAATGTCTTGGATACATCATTCTCAAACAACATCACTCTTTCTTGCTCTACTGCTAATCTGTTTCTTCTTTCTACAACTCCATTATGTTCAGGTGTCCTAAGTGAAGATAACTATCTCTTGATTCCATTCTCTTCACAAAACATATTAAACTCTCTAGAGGTGAACTCTCCTCCTCTTTCTAATCTCAAATATTTTGTCTTAATAGTAGATTCATTCTCAACTCTATTCTTAAATATCTTAAACTTCTCAAAAGCTTCATAAAAATACCTTTAATGTTCCATTTTAGGGCTTCTATAATTTGCACTTCAAACACCTTTCTTCACAATTGAATTAGTTGTCAAATTGTTCATAAATCACTCCAATCCTTTTACATGAACAAATGGTACTCCCAATACTTAAATTTCTTCAAATCTTACTTTGTATTAAATGTGCATCTGGTTCTTCTTCAAAAAGCTATCACTTCTTACTAGTAAACTTTTTTTCTTATGTATTGCTTACTGCCATCACACAAATGGTTATGCACTTGATGATAGTTTCCACTCTATGTCATCTACCTTCTATTGACTGCACAACTTCTAATTCATAATCTCTCATTAGTTCAAATCAACTGACACTCAACCTCTACTGGAAATGACTAATTCAAATAGTATGAGTCATAAACAATTTTTGATTTTAATTTCTCATCAGGTGCATCAAAATAGTATTCCTCAAAAATTATATAAGAACTTTCTGGATCCTTAGCTTTCACAAATACGTCTTTAAATTCATCAACATCCTATTTTACTTATTCTTTTATCATTGCTATTGTCATTTCTTCTATCATTCCTATTATTGTTCCTTCTATAATTACGATTCTTATTGAAGTTCCTTCTATCCATTCTACAAAATCTTACTATGTGTCCAAAGTTATTACATAACTGACATACAGGTGCATTTCTTCTTTGATTAGTTCCATTATGATTTTCAAGTGCTCTACAATTCTTTGCAATATGTCCAAGATTGTTACACTTGTAACACACAATAAATTTCCTTTCAAAATTAAATATTTCACCATTAATGGATTTGATTGGTGATCTTTCTCTTTCATTACCTATAGGGTTAGTATTCCTAAACATTCTACTATTTGAATTATTACTACCAAAATTAGATTTCTTACAATTACCTGCTTTATGTCCATAACCATGACAATTATAACAATTCAAAATAGTAAAAGGTTTAAAAGACTTACCTATACAATCTATTTACCAAATTCATTGCATATGAAGCATCTACCTCTAAATTCATGTCTAAATTCTTTGGATGATTCATCTTGCTTATGTTTATCAACTTGTTCTATTTTTTTGAGGTTCATCATGTTTCACAAACTAATTAGCTAGTTCAATCTCTTCAGATACTTTAGTAATTGTGCTTGATTCAATCTTACTCAGACCAGATTGTTTAGGGGACTCAACAACTAGATCTGGTTCTTTGCTAATTTCAAATTTCTTTGCTAAATTTTCTGCAATAAGTTATCCAAGACTTGTCTTGTCATATGAATGTCTCTAGTGAAATATCTATTCATCAATTTTCTCACTACTGAAATAAAGATTCTCTAACTGTGGTTTAGCTTGTGTCAATTCTCCTTTCAATGGTATTATACTTTTCTAATTCTACATGCTCAATCTTACTAGAATCTAATTCAAATATTACTTTACTCAACTAGGATCTAAGGTCTACATTCTTAGATTTTAGATCAGGTTCATTCTCATCTTTATCTTTCTTAGGACTCAACTTAAGTTTAATAATTTTCAACTCATGTTTCAAAATATCATTTTCTTTCTTGAGAAGTACTAGTTCATCATTGTTACTAGTCTACATATTTTATTTCTTACTAGATTTCAAATAATCAATCTTGTCTTCCAGTTTACCAATGTAGATTTTTGCATCCTCATACCTATCTTTTAGGTTGTCTCTTTCTTCTGTAAAAAGATCAATTTGTTTAAGAGCTTCTTCAAGGTTTCTCTCCAATAATTCCATATCTACATGAATCTTACTTAAGCTATTAACCCTCTTTTGACTAACTAGGCTTAGATACCAATTTTTAGAAATAGATAATACTTTGGGGGGCCGGGAGGGGGAGGGGGGGGGGGTGGTGAATAAGTATTCTACAAACTTTTTCCCACAACTGAATATTGTTAGTTGCTTTATAACTTGCATATGACAGTAAACCAACAATGCTAAACAATAAATATAACTATGCATAAAGAGAACAAATAAAATAATTATTTGTTAACTAGGGAAACCCTAGCCAAGGGAAAACTTCAGTGGGGATGATACCCACAAGATGATCCACTAAACAAAAGAATCATGTTAAGGATATTGACCCTGTTAGGAGTCTATAAAATACATATAGTGTCTTGAGTCCTTGTTAGAGGACTAGACTCAACCTTATTAGGAGTTCCTTCAACTCTATTAGGAGTTGGTAGAACAAATACAATGTATTCAAGAAGATCCCACTTGCCTAACATGCAATATACAATTAAGTTTCTTCACAAGAGTAGGTATACATACAATACTATCTTGTTGTTGTATCTCACACTTTCTTTGATCATACATCAGATTTTGCATCACATAAGGCTCACATATCATATAAGATTTCTTCACATATAGTTCACATCACATCCATACTTCACATCAATTGCATAACTCACCTTTTATCTACGTAAGATATGATACTTATATCTAGGAAACTAATAAAACTTAGCTTAGTCGATCTTAATGATTTCACATGCTTGAACAAATAATAAATGACTTCAAGTAAACATCTAGGATGTTGGCCCATCATGACTTAGTAATTATTTTGTCACCAAAATAATTCCTTAAGTCGTACAATCCAATTATTTGATATGCTCTATTTTGATAAATACTTGAATTGGTATCTTGACTATAACTTGCACTATACCATTTTTATAGGTCTATGCACTGACATATGTCATCATGATACTATAAACTATTGATCCTCAACTCTGTATGTCCTAACTCAAACTTAGTCATCCATACATGTTGTATCTATCTTTGTACTACTATAATCTGTCTAACACTTAAACAATTTTCTGACTATGATTGTATTAATGAAATACTAAATACATGTTACCATAAATGACAATACATAAGACATCTAACTAGCCATATTGCCAAAAAATCTAATCTCACATCTTTTTCTTGTACCAAATCTCTTAAGTAATGATACTTGATAACAATGTGCTTGGTCTTGGTGTGACTCACAATCTAGTAAGAGTTGTTTTTGAAAAGACAAATGATAATAGCAATTTGTATATTAAGGAAGGATCATTGGACACGTCACAAGATATTGCTTGCATAAATATTTGTAGATGATATCATATTTGGTGGACATGAGATGTTATGAAAATCATTTGTTAAAGAAATGAGGAAAGAATTTGAAATGGCTATGTTTTGAGAGATTAAATTCTTTGTAGGTCTACAAGTTCATCATATGAAGGATGACATATACATAAGTCAATCAAAATACATTAGGGAAACAGTAAAAGTATTTGGAATGGAAGATTCCAAGCTAGTTGGACAACCTATGTCTACTAGAGATAAAATCTCAAAGAATGATGTTTCAAAGGAGGTAAATCAGACTACTTATAGATCAATGACTGGGAAAATTTGGTATGTGGTACACACTAGACATGATATTGCATTGGCAGTTAGCATAGTTGCAAGGTTCTCTACTAATCCAAAAGAAAATCACTTGATGGCAGTAAAAAGAATTTTGAGGTACCTAAAAGGAACTAAAGAATATGGTTTATGGATTAAGAAAGGAGGAAATCTTGAGTTAAGAGAGTTTACTAATTCAGATTAGACAGGCAACATTGATGACAAAAAAAACTAGTGGAGGAGCATTCTTCTTTGGAAAGAGGTTAGTATCTTAGATAAGAAAGAAGCAAAATTTTATTTCTCAATCTACATCAGAGCTAAAGTATGTTGCTACAATAGTCTTATTCTAACTTAGTATGGATCACACAATTACTATCACGAATGAAGGAAGAAATTAAGGAACCAATGGTTACCTACTATGATAACACAAGTGCAATCAACATATCCAAAAATCCTATAATGTACACAAAGATAAAACACATTTCAATCAAGGATGATTTATTAAGAGAATTGGTTCAAGATAAAGAGGTGAGATTGGAACATGTGAGCACCAAGGAGTAGATAGCATATATATTTACTAAGGCTTTACCTAAGGACACATTTATGTATCTAAGAGGTAAACTATGGGCTATTCCCGTATCCAATGCTCACTAAAGAAAAAGATAGTGATCCATCAACCAAGCTGCATTGAAGATCTATAAGGTTGATGCAGATTGTCACACTTTATGTGTGAAATGTAGAGCACATTACATATAAATTAGTAGAAAAGGTACATAGTAACTTCAAAGTTTGTATCCTTTGGAAATTGGTGTCAAAGAGGGAGAATTAAATGTCAACAAGGAAGAGTGAGGAGATTGTAGTATCAAAAAGAAAGAGGGAGAGTTTTGTATCTCATTAGGAAGACATTCAAATGATGGAAGTTCAACTAAGAGGGATAAAATGACGATAGTCCAAAACATAGTATTGATAGGGAAGCAAAAGAGACAAATCCATGTAGAATCTCAGAGGGAGTTGGTATGGATGAGAATAAGAATGAAACTAAGGATATTAGCTAATTTCTCATACTTCTATCAGTTTATGTTGACATGTTCTATTTCCATTAATGCCAAAGAGGGATTTTTTTAGAAAAAAATCTTCAATTGTAAGTTATCATTAGTGTTACACAAATGTTAGTATTAATCAAGCAATATAGAGTTTGTAGTATTAACATTGTATATCTTAGTATTGACTAAGTAGTCAAGTAGAGAAGACTTTTCTAGTGTTAACTATGAAGTTTGTTAAAGAAGGGAATCCCTCTTACAGTATTGACCGAGTGGTCAAGCATAAAAGAACTCGTAGTGTTAACCGAGTGTTCAATCCTAATATTGATCGAGTGACAAAAAAATACACTTTTCTAATCTTTAATTATTTAAAGATGGCTATTTGGATGTTTATTGATTATTTGGAAGGGTATTCAAGCTGAATTTTCCTAGCTTATGATATATAAGAAAGTTCAAGTTGTGAGGATAAATGAGAAGTAAGTGGAATGTGAAATAAGACAGATATGTGAGCAAAAAGTAGAGGATGAAAGTGTGGAAGATAAGCTGCAAAGAACATCTGATAAAAAAGGATCCAGAATTCAAGCCAGAATAAAGATCTAAATTTGTAAAAATAGTTTCTTTATAAATAAGATCAAATTGTTGTTACCTTCTAACCATTGTAGTAGTAATGAAATGTCTTAACAGAGTTGACTTAACAGTCATATTGTAAATCCTCTAATAAGGTGACATTTCAAGATTGAAGTGTTTGAAGACCTCTAACCAAGCCACTCCTAAGAGAGTGATCTAAATCCTTTAATAAGGTCATATTTAATGGTATGTTTTGTAACCTTTAACAAGGTTGGCTCCTAACAGGGCTCACTTTAGAAGAGTGAAAAATATTGTAACTAGTTGCATGGTGGTTTTCCCAAATTGGATTTCTACGTTAAATCTTGGTGTCATCTATGTTCATGCTATTTTCTTATGCTTTATGCTTCTGCAACTAAGTTATTGAAGGTTAAAATAGTTTAATAATCATAAGATTACTTTGTCAACTGAGTGATAGTAATATTCTTGTGTTAACTAAGTTGGATAGTATTGGATGATCAATGGAAAGTTTTTTTTTCCATCTAGGGATAGGGATTTATTTTTGTGGTAATGGATTGACCCCTCTGCTCTCAGTTATACTCCTACATTTCCAACAGGACATTGGCAAACTTTCATATGGAGAGTATGAATACACAATTTGGGCCTGTAACAATAATCTAGGTGCATTGGGAAAGAATGCAAAGTGATCAAATTCTAGGAATTTTAAATAGGGAAACTTGTCAAAATAGTGATTTTTGCATATGTAATGGCCTTGGGAAAGTGTGCAAACAAATTGGTGAAAACTTGCAATCTATCACAAAGAGTATTTTCACTATAAAACACAACGATGTGATTTTTTCTAGCTCATTCATCATGGATTCCAAGTTATAACATCTTAAGAAAGCCTTCCAGTCATTCTATACATTTGGTTACCAATAAAACTTTAGAAAATATGATTAGATTCACGTTTGAAAACTAGTCAAACAAATTAATCATAAGCTCAATTTTGGAATGTAACATGTCTTTGACCCCTAGAATGCAACATAAAAAGAACTTATTCATTTTGGTTAACTAGGTCAAAATTATGATTATTCAAATAGGGCTTCTCAGATAAATGTGCAAAGTGTAAAGTCTTGATCTTTTCTTTTCCTCTCTTTTGTTTTTTAGTTTGCAAATGATCCCACTAAAGTGAAGCATGAATGCTTAACTTTATGAATGTTATCTTCACCTTTTTTTTTTTATGAGTTCTTTCATACTCAAAGTACTCTTCCATATTAGAGATCCAATCCAATATTACATTAGTATCAAGTCTTCCATAATAGAAATTAACTTCAATCATAGGTTTAGCATTAGCCCTAGACAAAACTCTCAAAATATTTTCTTCATCTTGTTCAACCTCAAGTTCAAGATTAGGATCAAGTGTTACTTCTTCATCATTACAAATATCTTCAAGATGTACACCCCTTCTCTAGGTCGTCTCAATAATTTCAAGTCTTACTGCAATTTGCCTCAACATGTCCATTATGGAATGATTTGCATTTCCTCTACCTCGAACCATCTTGAAAATAGTTCCTACAAGGTCATAACTTTTTGCAAGTTATAGGTTAGATTTCAAATCTACCATCCTATAACCAATCTAATAAGGTTCTCTATGATCCCAAACTTACGAGGAAAGATAACCTTTCTCAAATACCACCCTTTCTTAGAGTCACACATAGAAGATTTACCCAGAAAATCAAGAAGGAATAAGAGGCCACATGCAACATTACAATAGGTGAATTATTTCACTTTACATATAAAGAAAGAAACATTCATAGTTATGAGGCCGTCTGCATTGTGGCCACATACAAATGAGAACTATACAATCAGAGTCCAAGTTTACATATTTTATCTTCTTCTCTCTAAGAAGATGATCTCCTACATCTAACCAAGATTCTTATATAGCCAACTAAGCCACATGTCAGCTAATCATGCATTTAATTACATTATAGGTCCATTCTTGGAAGAGTAAACCAAAACCAATTGACAACATAAGATCATGCACTCTTGATAACAGGTCCAAACAAAAGTTAGGAGTTGGCTCTAAAGTACACAAAATTCCATGTTAGCATAGGAAAGTGTTCCAAAAGAAACAACATGCCTCACTAGATGAAAATTGCAAGAAATAGAGGTTGCAAAGAATGACACAAAAATCCAAGAATATGAAAAATTATAATACACATAGTTAGGAAAAAGATCAAGTATATGTCCTTAACGTGATACCAATTTTACACAACCTGAAACTAGAAGAAGAAATTTAATGGCTACTTTGTGAACAATAGACTAGTATAGAAAAAAAGAAATATTGTTTTGGTTGATGCAAGATTTCTCAAAGAACCAAGATTCTCTTGCATCAAACTATTGATATGTGTCTCTTATGGATATTTCTAGTATGCTTTGGGAGATGATTTTGTTCTTATGTGATGCATTCATTACTTGGTTTGTCATTGATGTCAACATATAGCTCTAGTAGATTATTAAAGACAACTTCATTTGGTGAGGTTTCTAGTTGTTGAGTTTCTTTTAGAAGGATTAACTATGTATTCTTGGATGCTTATAGATGCTGAGGTTAAGTTTGTGGAAATATTTATGAAACTTTCAGTAATTTATTATAGATTTTCATAGGATTGGTTGTAGAATAGTTTATAGGAGACTTATGATATTCTTCATGTTGTATCTTTTTGGTGAGTTTGAAG
Organism: Cupressus sempervirens; assembly: GCA_028749045.1. Taxonomy (NCBI): domain Eukaryota; kingdom Viridiplantae; phylum Streptophyta; class Pinopsida; order Cupressales; family Cupressaceae; genus Cupressus; species Cupressus sempervirens. Next base: position 597,336,812 of record CM053792.1, read on the forward strand.
CTTGTTCAACGAGCTTGGATATTGAATAGATATATATTTGTATCACTGTATTTGAGATGGAAAAATTTATTTTTCATTCTATGAGGATTTATGAAAGATAACATTTAGATTATTTCTTGGAGGGTGACTTAGTTTTGTAAAATTGATATAAATTGTAAAGTGACATGTAGAATCTAAATTTAATATCTTCTAATGATACTATATTTTTGATTGTACACTGGGAAAGCCTTAAGGCCAACTCAATTAGTTATGAAGACTTGGTATAAAGGAAAGATGTTTCCTTGATTATAAAAGTGTCATATACCATCATATAATATCTTATGCAAGCTTTGGATGTGAGTTTGTAAATATTAGAGAAGTATTTGATATTGAGAATAAGTATGGACATAAAGGAACTTTATTGGAAAATAAGTTTTTTTTTGGTTAGTTCAACTATTGGATCTAGTATCCTAAATATGTATTTAAGAAAATTTAGATAGTGGGTTCATTTGTCTTGGTCCTAATATTGAAGCAATTTGGGTGGTGGGTTTAGTTGTAGTATGTTCAACTCTTAACAGGGTTGGCACAACTCATAACTAGGTTGGAATCTTCTAACAAAGATTCAAAGCCTCCTAATAGGGATTCAGATGAACTAATATATTCATTTATCTCCTAATAGGGTTTCATCCTTTCACAAGGAACTTTTATTTTAGTATATCATCCTATGGGCATCATTCCCACCAGGGTTTTCCCTTTAATCAAGAGTTTCCATAACTAACATATCATGTATCACATTGCATGGTTATTATCTTATAGTTGTTATATATTTTTAGTGCATGTCTCAAAATTTGTAAAGTTGATAAAAAAATTTAAATAATATAAATGATTCACCCCCTCCTCCCCCACCCCCAAATCCAAGTTATATTGGTGGACTTTACTTTCTAACAATTAGTATCAAATCATCAAATCCTTCAAGAGGAAGTTTGATAGCTTAAATATATCCATAGTTATATTCAAGATAGAAAGTCCAAAATTTGATTGAGTTAACTATGAAAATTAGAAAGATAAGATGAAGAATCACTTGCTATGCATAGGAGAAGATTACTGGTTCATTACAAGGGAAAAGACTATTACTAAGGATATAAAGATTTGGTGAGATGCACATAAGATGACAAAGATCTATTTATGTACATTATGTAAGCCAAAGAAGAATTGTTATTAGATCTTCCTAAAATAGAGTATGTTGATGTAAAAGATTTATATCTTGCACATGAAATTTGGGTTAAGTTATAGAATCAATTTGAAGGAGATGAATTTGCAAAGAAATTTAGATTATAGAATTGGAAGAATATGTTAGGTAATGCTAAGATGATAGAAGATGAATCTATTAGATCATATCTTGGTAGAATTACTAAGATTATTAAAGAAATCAAGAGTTGTGGAGGAATTGTAATTGAAGACAAAGTAGTATGGAAGATATTACAAATTTTGACCCGTCATTATGTACACAAATTTGAGATTATTTTTGTGACACCAAATTTTAAAATAGAGACATTACTTGGAAAGTTATAGAATTTTGAATAGACCCTGAACTAGAAGTAAGGAGTGACAAGGATAGAATCATCTTTATAGGAAATCTTTTACTTGTTGGACTTGTAATGATTTTGATAATTTTTTAGATGAATGTACTAAGAGATTAAAGAAGACAAAACCTAGGAAACCTTATAAGTCAAAGTTTACACAAGATTGCTTCTATATTGATGAGGATGACAAATTCAAGATGGTAAGTTTCTTAGAAAGTGATGATGAAGATGATGAACTTGGATTGTTTTGTATCAAAAAATAAAGTCTCGATAAAGAAGTAATATATAAAAAATATTTAGTATCACATGTTAAAAAGAAAGAAGTGTAATTGGATTATAGACAATGGTTTATCTCATCATATGATTGGAGATATGAATAAGTTTGTTAAGTTTAATGATTCTAATGGAGGAGTAGTTAGAGTTGGAAATAATCCACCATGCCAGATGAAAGGAAAAGACTCTATTACACTTAATGGAAAGACTAAAATTAAAGAAAAATTCAAAATTCAAGAAATAATACTGGAGTATAATTTTGATGGCAATACTAATCAAAGGATTAACAATCAGAATATTGAGCAAGAATTATTTTATGAAAGTAATACTAATTTGTAGATTAAATTACAAAGGGAATAATAGAGAGAAGAACCTAGATCATAACTAAGACCAGAAGTCAGAATTGAGAAGGAAACAACTAAAAAATATGTTACAAATAATCACCCTATGGATCATATTATTAGAAGTGAAAAAAAAGGACTAATGACAACAAACAAGGTGAGTGAAAAATTGATGCATGATCATCTTGGGTTTCTTGGTTTTCTTTCTCATTTTTATTAGAGCTACTTGGTTACTTCTTTGGAATTTTTTTATAGTTATTGTTGTTGTTGGCTTAGTAGAGTCATTCTGTCCTCTTTCATAAAGTTTCCTCGACTTGGCTCAGTGCACATGTTTGTCGAGTTATCTGTTGCTTCATTTTTCTAAGTAAATCTTCCTTCATTCACCAAGTGTGTTGGGTGACTTATTATAATTTTATTTAGTGATGTCCTATTTCTTTATTTGTTGAGTTGTCTATTTGGTTCTTTTTGAGCTGACTAGTTTATTTAATTGTGGTTCCAAATTTAATAAAAGATATCAATCACTGATAAGCATGTGGACCTATTTTGGGTCATTTATTTATCTAATACATATCTAGAATCTTCTATAATATTTTTTTGGCAAGTATAAATAAAGGGATCAAGTCTTAGGTTTAGCAGTACATTGATGTAGATGAGAGACATAGAGAATTCTTAGAGGTAGGCTAAGGTAGGATCTAGAGATCATAGATCGTGAGTAATACATGAAGAATTTACTAAGTAATTAAATATTTGTATTTTGCCACAATTGGGAAGGCCATACAACCTGGCATGTTTGAAGTTAATTGCTAAATTAATAAAGATCTCTTATTCTCTCTCCTTCTAGCATTGTTTCTTAGTTATTTTTCTAATGTTTAATTAACTCAATGAGGTTTTATGGTATTTGGGCAAGCCTTTGGCCCTAGTTATCATCCCACCTTGTGCTAGATGGTATCAGAGTGGAGGTTTAGTTCTTATGAATTTTAGATCATGGGGAACCCTAGTTGGATTAGTTGTAGAGTGGAAGATCTAATTTTATAACCTATAACTAGTAGAGGGATACAATCTTGCAGGAACCTATTTTCAAGATGGCTTGAGGTAGATGAAATGTAGATAATGTGGTTATAGACATATTCTAAAAAATTAAAGCCGTATTAGATTTTTTTAAGATAACCCAAAGGAGAGGAGTGCATCTTGATGATGTTAGTGATGATAAAGTAGTGGTAGCAACTAATCTTGAACTTGAAGTAAAAGAAGATGAAGAAATGATTTTAAGGGTTTTGTCTAGGCAAAATTCTAAATCTATTATTGAAGTTTCTAGTTGTGATGGAAATTTTTATACCAATACCTTATTAGATTGTATCTTTTAGATGGAAAAGTTCTTTAAGTATGAAGACCATCTTGATAATAGAAAAGTGAAAATAGAAGTCACCAAATTGAAAGTTGTGCTTCATTTTAGTGGAAACATTTGCAAACAACCAAGAAAAGAAGAGGAAAAGAGAAGATCACAACTTGGGTAAAGATGGTAGGAAAAATGAAGAAGTTCCTCATTGAAGATTACCAAGTCAATTTTTTTTAGGAGAATGAAAAACTTGAGGTAAAAGGATACGAATCTAAAGGTTTATACTGAGGAATTCTACAAGTTGGATATCATATTTGGACATATGGATGATGATATTAATAAGGTTTCTAGATATCTAAATGGATTGAGGACTATTATTTACTATGAGATCAATTATGTCAAAAGAGATAGTGTAGAGGAAGCATACTCATATGCCTTGAAGGTTGAAGAGGTTTTAACAAAGAGGCATGAGAAAAGTCAAAGAGGAAGAGGGGAAAGATTTCAAAGAGGTGGAGGTAGATATTATAAATAAAATAGGAGATTTGATGGTATAATGCAAGATAAAGGAAAAGGTGAATGGAAAAGTAAAGATAAAGGTAAGTTCAATTGGAAATGTGGTAGTTGACACAAAGGAAGAGGTAGTTCTTATTGAGGTTGTTATAGTAAAGAAGGGTTTCATGGCACTTCTTTTAAGTGTGGAGAAGAAGAAGAATGGGAAAAGTAGTGAAAATACCTAAGCTTAAGAAGAATCTTTGAGTCCACCTAATGAATTTGAAAATGGAAGAAGCTTGATGATGAGGAGAACCTTGTGGAATGATAAATATGACAAGGAACCTATTTTAAGAAGAAGTTTCATCAAGACCAGATGTAAAATAATAGATAGATGTTGCAAGGTAATCATTGACAGTGGTAGTTCAGATAACTTGGCATAAGAGGAATACATTAATAAGTTATAATGTAGAGGTTGAAACATCCTTATCCTAAGCATAAATAATGGTAAGTGAACAATGCCTTGTGAAATTTAAGATTGTGAGATATTATGACGAGGTCTTGTGTAATATTATGCCTATGGTTTTTTGTCATATTATTTTGGGTAGACTTTTCCAATATGATAGAAAATAAGTACATAATAGAACATTAAATTAGTATACCATTTGGTATAATGGGAAGATACAAGAATTATTACCCTTGATAAAGAAACTAGATGAGGATCACTTTACAAAAATTAGGGTTTCCTTGGTGAATAAAGTGTATTGAAATTAAAGAGGGGAAATGATATACCTTATGAAAAAACTAGAAGAAGGATTGTCAAATAACCTCCAGAAGGGTTGGTTCTTCTGATATGAATTGAAAATTCTGCTACTAACAAAATCTTGAGTTTTTTTTGCAAGATATTAGGGGTGACCTGGGTAAATTAGGGGTGGACAATGACCTTGATTAGTTTATCAGGGGTGCACTATGACCCTAATGGATTGTATGCAATGCTGATTATGATTTTATAGTTCTGATAAAATCTGAAAAGGGTACTCTCATTTACAACCTATTTGTCGATCTTATTTTTGCAAGTTGCAATAAAAATGGTTTTTGTTTATGATGGAGGGTTTTCCTTAGTCAAACCATAGTTTAGGAATTAACCTTGAATTGAAATAAAAATAGAATGATTAAAAGAAGTAGTGATAGATCTAACACGAAGCAATGTAAAACTATGAATATTCTCTTGAATTTGGAATATAATCAAGTATATAGATGTACTATCCTTGACTTAGCTTCAAAACCCTAGAAAGGAAATATAAGTGACATCAAAATCTTCATGAATAAATGTTCTTGAAATCTTCCTTAGGAATACATGTAGATGAATGTAGATCTTAAGAGGATGAATGTAGAAGATGCAACAAAGGATCTTGAATGTATGAAGGGAGATATTGAATGTTATAATGATAGATCTTGCATTAACTCCTATAATAACTTCAATGCATGAATCCTTGATCTTTAATAGAGAGATTGCTTGAATGCCCTAGATGTTGGAAGAATGTTTGAGAAATTGAGAGCTTGAGAGGGAGTGCTTGAACTTGTGAATGCATGATTATAGAATTTATTTGGATGAGAAATGGAGAAAATGGAAAGTTTTATAAAGGACTCAAAATAGCTTACTCCCATAGCTCAACCTTCCTAGAAGTTTGCACCCTAAAACTAACCAAATATAGGATCCATGTAGAGGACCCAAAATAGGGCCCAATCACAGACACACTATGGACGTGATTGTCCCATCAAGGGTGAACTATTGTCTTGATTAGCTAGGGGTGTATTGTACCCGTAATTACTAGTGCACAAAACTCTAGGATCCCTTTAGGATGCCAAAATACGTCCTAGATCTCTGAATTTGAGTAGATTCCAAGTGGATAGATGAAGAGAAGGGAGGACCTAGGGGTGTAGATCATACTTCAAGCTTTACCCCATGAAAATGGGAGCTTTAAGGAGGATCTATTAGGTTTTACCTCAATTCTACTTAGGAGAAAGGATAGAAAAGGGAAGAAAGAAAAGGTGCAAGGAGATTGATAATATCATTTTAAATAGGTTCTAAAATTTTATTAAATTAAAGTGTGTCCAATTTAAGATGGTACATTTAACCCCCACTTTAGCAAAAATGTGGATCAACCCATACTTTTGGTAAAGTAGAGAGAAGAGAAGAATTTGGAAAATCACAACAAGATAGAACATCACTTAGTAGAAGAAGACCCCAATTCCAACGTTCATAACTCTACATCCATGCACTTGGGTGAGAATAAAAAATAATACAACAAGGGGTTAGTACTAAAAGAACCCAAATCAACAAATGAAAGAGACCTCGGCTAAATAAATGTCTCAACCACTAGTATCAGTTTTGAAAATCCATTAAAAGAGCATAAATGATGTTATAAGAAATGAAAAAGAAACATAATTATTCAATATTTCATTTTGATCTATCTCTACTAGCTTTAAAGAAAAATATAAATAAGGGAGAGAAAATTGATTACCTCACCTAGTAGAGTGCCCATCCCATTGTGAATCATTGAGAGAGCTACTATAAAAGATGGCATTAAATGGGCTAACAGGGTGGCAACCCATCAAAATTCCATCCATAGATAAAAATATTTTGTATCACCATGGCATATTACTCTAAAAGTGTGTTAAAATCATGTATTAGACTTAATATATTGTCTTTGAATGTGTTACCCATATTGGGACTTAGCAAGTTGTTATGCATTACCAAAATATAAGATTTAACATATATGTGTATGGATGCATTTCCCATGAATGAGATTTAGCAAGTTTATTTGTGTTACTCATTATGAAATTTAGCATATGTGTTTGTGTGTGTTAAAGAGGGATGATGAAACAATTCATAGATTTGAGAATGACTTAGAAAAGATACCTAACATCTAGGGCTAAATTACTCTAAGCCATGCTTAGAATCCATATTTGCTAACCCATGAAAAAAAAAAAAGTACTTGGAAGGTGTATGCATGCCCCCTACTTATCATGTCTATGGACTGTAGATATGAGAAGAAAGATAAAGAGCATACCTACCTACATAACAAGGAGATATCCTTATAGGAACAATGCAAACTACATTCATAGAGAGGATTTTTGACTCTTACAGTCTAAGAGGATAAACAATTATGAAATAGCTATATCACTTATGGAAAGAGGATACTCAAAAGGGAAAAATCTTAATAAAAAGACATCAACCTAAGAGGAGTGCTTGATTAGATAACATCTCCAAGAAGAAGGGAATAAGAACAAGAATAAACCTATTCAACCCTCCCCAGCAACCCCCGCCCCCAACCCACAATTATATATATATATATATATATATATATGAAGGATTACAATCTCCAATAAAGGAAAATTGTATATAATGGACATAGTTTTACTTGATAAAGAAGAGGTGATGACCTAGGAAAAACACCTCTTGGAAAAGAGATAATTCATAGTCAAGACATAGTTCTTCATAAAGAAAGAATAATTTCACATAATAAACAAGTTCCATGTAAGCTTAAAGAAATTAGAATTGTAGATAAACAAATAAAGAATATCAAAAAGATTCCTTCCCCCCAAGTTTGAGGCAAAAGGGAGATCTATGGTGGATTATAGAATAAAATCTTATAAGATATAATGATGAATTGTAAGAAAAACTTATAGCCATACACAAAATGAAAACACCTAATATCCAACAAGAAGGATAAAATGCTACACCATAGAGGTTATAAAAGAATAATCATGGGATAATCGATTCTAAACAATGTAATATTCCAAAAAAAAAAAATCACACATGAAGTAATATATAGATGATCATTAAATGATAAGGATTAAAATTTGAAGTATAAAAAGACACTTATTAGGAAAACACAATAGCCATGCATATGAAAAAGCATTTCATACCATAGATAAGAATTTCCATAAATTTTTTTAAATCTACAGAGAAATGAAATAAAGATATGAAGGGATGCCACATTATTCCTACTTAGTTATCATGAAAGAAGCAACAAAGAGATAATGGATCCTAGAGAGAAAATAGGAAGAAAATATAGTATAATCCCTAATAGAATCCAAATTCATAAAGGATGTTGGAGGCATTGAAGAAGGGAAGCAGGACACATTACGCCCTCCTAAGTGTAAAGAAATTCAGTAAAGGGAGATAATGGATCAAATGATAGAAAATATGAAATAGGGACCTTGCCCCCAAAGTGAAGAGATAATGGAAACAAATATTATGTTACTCACAAAGTAGGACAATAAGCCTCCAATGGACAAGCTAAAAATTCTATGAAGCAAGAAGCAACATAACAGGGATGTAGACGTATCAAGTAAAATGATCATGAAAAAGATAACATGCATCACCACAATGCATATGAAACATAATATAAGAAATGAATTGATAAAGCACATAAAAAATAGACCTATTATATGTAATTAGATAGAAATTCAAATAGAAGTAATCAATATGCATATACTCATGAAATAAAGGTGTTTAATACACAAAGTTAAGAATGTAGGATATTGGTGTGAAATTTAAGGTTTCCCAATATTGAAGAGTTGAGAAGCCACTTATAAAATCAATGTGAGTAAGATATTTAAGATATACTATTGAATAAATGAAAGGAAGGACATAATGATTATCATGTTCAACAAGACCTAAAGTGATTTGACATGAATCTTGAAAGGAACAAGAAGAAGAATCAAGGGTGTGGTCTTCTATGACTAAGGCACTCGTAGGATAAGGAAAAACAAAAATCATAAAAGGTCTCATGTATAGAAGTTCCATATCAATGAAATGTATATAAATAATTTGATAAATAGAAGGAAAAACCATGAAATCATCCAAAGTTGTCTGATAAGGAAGAGAGTAATCAGTATCCATGTTTAAGGGTTCATCCCAAATAGTATAATCATCCAAGGAGGGAAGAAAATGCACATTAGAGGAAGAATAATGACGAGACAAAGAAGCTTCAAGAAGGAGGGAGTAATCAATATTCCTATACAAGGGCTCATCCCAAATACTATCACTATCAAAGGTAAGAACATCATGAATCATTAACGGTTCATCAAAATCATCTTTAAAAAGATTACCCTTTGAAGGAGAATGAGAATGAATGCATGGAAAAACTAAGTTTTCATTATATGCATAAAATGGAAGATCTTGAATATCACAAATAAAACTTGAAAATAAAGATAAAAAGCCCATTGAAATAAAATGCAATTTTTATATAAGAGAGTACATGAAATTATTTTGTATTTTCAAAATTTAAATAGTATGAAATGAATACTGTATGTAAATACAAGGATATCTAAATACCACAAATGGAAAAAAAGTAGAACTAGATACACCAAGAAATGCAACTTTAAAATTGAACAAAGAAGACAATCTAATAACCAAAATAAAAAGTGAAAGTGTCACATGTCAGGTTCACCAAAGATGTATAGAGGGAAATGTTGAGATAATGGGTGTTGCACACATTGCATAATATTGTTATTTTATTATTTTATTTTATTATGTAATGTTGTACCTAGATGGATGTGCAACATGTAAAGATTCCCATAATATATTCTTGATGAGTTGTATTGTAACATTGTGATAATATTTCATGTAATTATTTAATATTGGGGAAAATAATTAAATGCCCAATATTAAATGTGGGGTCAGCGGGTTAGGTAGCACATGGTTTTAGCACATGGTTCATGTAATACCACTTAGTGGTTTTGTGGGACTTGCTACTATATAAGCAGCCACAAGGGTAGTTGTTGTAGAGAGATTAAGAGAGTGACAAGGAGAAGACAAAAGGCAAGAGTCAAGCGGCACAAGGCTTGACAGGTTAGCCAAGGGAGCATTTGTAAAGGTTGAAAGCATGGCATGGCATGTGTGGATTCATGCTTGTTCACATAGTTTGCTCGGTTGTGGCTATGGACATGAAGGCTTCCATGGTTGTATGGCAATGGTATTTTTGGTGAATAATACATGGTGATGGATGCTTTTGGAGGCTGGGTTTTTCCCTCAATGAGGGTTTCCCAGGGTATATCTTGTGTCACATTTTGTGGGTATGTTGTCTATTCTCTTGCATGTGGATTTTAATTTCGTGTTTATTTTAGATTTATTATGGGTTATGTGGAAACGGTTATATTATTTGTTGCCAAGTTTCCTTACAAGTGGTATTAGAGCTATGGTTTTATTATTGTAACCCTAGATTGAATCCATGGGAATGCATGAGAGGATAAAAGAAAAGGGCAAGATATATGAATGATTTATTGCAGATCTGAGGGTTTTGGATTTGCTATTATGATGGGATTTTAAAAGATTAGGGCATGTGAAATTGTTGGAGAAAAGGATTTTTTAAGATGTTTCATTTAAATGAGGGTTTTGGGGGGTAGCTTGCAAAAATGACCTCCTGGGTAAAAACAGACCTCACCATTGGATCCGGGTCGACATTTCCATAAATTTTGATATATAATATGCCCTCGTTTGGCCATGTTCACAGAAAATGAAAGAGTTTTTTGGTTTCAGCCGATGATGGCTGTCAAATTTAATCTCGTCGGAATTTTCGTCACTGAAAAAAAATAAAAAATGAAAAATCGCAGTGAAAATGGTAAAAAGATTGTCTTAGTAAAATGGCCATAACTTTCTCTCAGAATATCAGATTTCAGAGTTCTTATAGGCATTGGAAAGCTAATTCAGAGCATTACAAGATGGTGTAGGTTTGGTTCTATGATTTTGAGATTTTTTTAGGTTTTAAGAGCCCTAAAGTCAGATGTTATTTATTTTGAGCACGGATTAGGGAATAACTTGGGCATACGGAGTCAGATTTTGGACTTTGAGTAGTCAACGGAAAGCTCTTGGAGAGCTCTACACATTGGTTTAGATTTGGTGTAGGTTTGGCATGATTTATTTGTTGATATATTGATATAAACAGTTTATAGGTATATTTTGACTATGGTAACATTGTGAGTTTATGGCATTGGAGATTTAAGATTTGATGTCATTGTATACTCAGTTCATATTTCATATTGGTCTCATGATGATATGGTTATCAGTGTTTGATTTGGATATGCATGATGACTTGTTGGATCTACAAGTTGTGCAGTATTGTAAGCGGTCTATACTTACAGGTTGCATTTATAGCTTGGTTATGGGTTGTCTTTGCCCATTGATCTTTCATTATTGATGCATATTCAGATTGGTGGCTTGGATTTGGGTTGTCTATGCCCTAAGTCACATGACTTTATCTTCATGTAGAAGGGATGAGATGTTGTTACCAGGTACAGTCATGGTGGAGGATTGTGGTTGACTATGCTGACAGGTTGGACATATTGAGAGCCAAATGCTCAGTTCATGGATGTGATCATGGTGCCATGGATTTTGGCATGACATGATTGGTTATACAAGTACATCCTTGATGTTCATTAGCTTGGATTTTTTGATTTGGTTATGGTGGTATATCTTCTTGGTTGAGGATCATGGTTATTTGGTTTCTTTTGAGGAGCTCATGATGTTCACTTTGAGTTCTTTGATGGTTTGATGCCTTGGTTGATTCTCATGGTTAGAAGATGGTTTTTCATCATGATGTCATGAATAGCTTGGATACATGGTTTAGTGGGAGCTTGTGACAGTGATGGGGTGATAGTGCAGGATTAGTTCTTAGTTTGGTTTATATCTTCTTGGTTTGGAGAGGATGAATTTTATGATGTCATAGGTGACTTGGTACCACATTTGAGTGAGATTTTTTTGGCATTGATATATTTATTGAGTGTTTGCAAATGTTGGAGGTTTGTCTTAGATCCTATTGCTGCAGAAGCATCTTTGACATTTGCATGGTGCACTTGTTATCTTCATGGTGTGTGAAGATGGATAGATCTTTAAGGACTCATGGGGTTCTTGGTTATCTTCATGGTGTGTGGAGATGGTTCTTCCTAGTATGTGGAGATGGTTTTCTTCATGGTGTATGGAGATGGTTGCATCTTGAGGACTCACAGGGTTCTTGGCAAAGGTGTGGTTTATATTTTTTATTTGGCATGTTGTCCTTAGTATGAGGATGGTTTCATTATTATGTCATGGTATACTCTTGATACACATTTAGAGTTGTGACATGTTATGGTGTGTTCATGTGGAGCATGTTATCTCTTTAGTTGAGATGGTAAGATCATGTTGTCATGTTTATGTTCCTGAGGCCATGGTTGGAACTTTTGACATTGATCTTGGTTTAGTTTCTTGTTATTGAGTACACTGATCATAAGTTGGATACTTCATGATATTGCTATGTTGCATTTGGAGTTGGCATGGATTGATTGGTTATAGGTGCTCATGGATACTTAGAGATGGTGGTGACGCTGATTTCTCTTGGATTAGAGAAGTATTTGTTGGGACGGTTGATGGTTTCAGCAGGAAGTCCGAGGGGCAGTCACCTGATATGGACTTGAGAGGAGATTGTTCTTAGATGAGTCTTGGTTCGAGACTTGGGTATCTTGATGAACATTCTCATTTCCCACTCTTGGTCTACTCGACAGTTTGCTACTTGAGAGGTATAGCCCATTGTTTCTCTCAGTTGCATTATATTTATGCTTGTCTTTCATGGATATGGATCTTGAGCTATGGTACATGAGTTAGTTCTGGAGGGTTCATTTGAGAGATGGTTTAACATTGGTTATCTCTATTTGCATATGTTGTTATGCTGGTTTAGTTTGGGAGATGGTTTTCTATTGGGCATATTCCTTGGATTAGGAATGGTTTTATTGAGTTTGACCTTCTTGTGAGAGGCTTACATCCATGATTAGTTATATGGTATGGTTTGGGTGTTGTTGAGGCTTCTTGTTGGGGTTTTATGGAGGAGATCATACTTGCACAGTTTATATCTAGAGGTGTGTGTAGAAGGACATGATATAGGTTATGATTTGCATGGTTTCTTTGGTCTTGGTTATCTTCTTGGATGTTTAGTTTTGCGTACATTGGATTTGAGATTGGTTGGAGATTGTGATCACTGGTTTGTGCTCATGTATGTCATGTGAGAGATGACATGGTTATTCCTTTATCTCTTTCCTCTTTTGGTTGTGGTGAACTTGGGAGAGCATTAGAGACTTGTTATGAGAGTTGTTCTTGTAGGATATTAGTTTATGTATTGTGGATGTCCTTGATACTACATGGATTCACTTCTTTGAGATGTGTTGAGTGGATTGGTTATAGATTTGACATTATCTTTTGCAGTCGGAGCTTCTTGGTATATGTGGCAGGTATTGCTCTTGAGGCTTGTGGTTGCAGGTTATAGATTGGATATGTTGACAATATAAGATTCACTTGTTATACCTTTGAGGTATGGATAGTTGGATGGGTTTGGCACTTTGCTGTGGGTGCTATTTCAGCTATGGATATTTTGACAACTACGGATACATGTGATTACCTTTGGATCAGGTTTTTTGTGCTTGGAGTTTTAGTTGGTACAAGATTTTATGATCTTCTAATGTGACAGGTTGGGTGTGTTGGAAATATTCAAGATATGACAAGTTATTGAGAGGGGAGGGGTGAATCAGTAACTTCTAAAATTTTGAACAATAAAACTGTATACTGATATATTCACCATTCATCCAAGTAACCTACTGTAAGCATGAAACAACATCATTTGCAACACTTGAACACACAGATTTGGTGACCCAGAAACCTTCCAAATAGAAAGTAAAACTGGGGTGGGAATGAAACCCACAAGCTTCGTTACTGCAGTATGAAGTTGGCCGGTTAAGGCTTACAATGACCACTTCTGGTGATCTGCCCTGTTAGGAGCACAAAGGATTGCTAGATCCACCTTGTTAGAGGATTTCCAAACATAAAATAAAGTATGCACTCTGTTAGGAGATTTACAAAAGACTGTTAAGTCTACCTTGTTAAAGGATTTACAAAAACTGATTCACCTGTTAAAATGAAACAGTGGATCTGATTACAACTGATTGCTGATAAGATCCGCTATGCTCTGATTCACCTTGATGTGATAGATAAAACTTTTCTGCTCCAAAATTCGACCTTGCTGAATACCTTCACAACTCAGCACACATACTTTCACATGCATGTATTTCTTTCACACTTTTGCAGTTTCATTAATTACAATTTCTATTTGCCATTGCAATTGCTTTTCATCTCATTTCTTACTTCCTTACATCTGAATGATACAATACATTACATATATATACTATCCAAATAAACAATGCATGCAAGGTCGGCCAAAACAACAAGTGCAAATCTCTATACAAAGTCGGCCCAAGGTAAAAACTCGGGTTCATTGAACTGACTCGGTGTCCTTCTGATACTCAGCGTCCACTGCATTACTCGGCATCATCATGCACTCGGTAGAAGTGAAGGCACGGTTCATACTAAACACTTCGAGTAGTTCTGAACTCGGTAACCATTGGAGACTCGGTAGAAGAGATGTCACTCGGTGAATACTTCTATCTGAACTGTAGCTCGGTGATCAAAGGAAACACTTGATAGAACCTTGTGACTCGGTGATAGTTAGTTTCCTTGATATCCGTCTGAGCTCAGTAAAAATTAATTTCCTTGATAACCTCAGGAGCTCGGTTATCACGAAGTTCTCGGTTACATCTTAGTACATCTTCACTCGGTCAAAAATGATTCCTTTCTTTACCTTGAACACTCGGTAAACACTGGCTGCTTTGTTCACCTTGATCACTCGGTAAACACTGACTTCTTTGTTCACCTTGATTACTCGGTAAACACTGACTTCTTTGTTCACCTTGATTACTTGGTAAACACTGACTTCTTTGTTCACCTTGATTACTCGGTAAACACTAAGAACTAGATAAAGCTTGGCTTCTGGTGAGAGCTCGGTAAGCATTCAGAATCCAATAAGTGTTGTAACTAATGACAAAAATGTATCATAATGCCAACAGGGTGGCTTTCTCTTTGGATGGCTTCTATGTATGTCCAGTGGGAGTGGCATAATAGGAGGTGAGATCATTCATGTTTGAGATGCTGGATACTTTGATTTTGTTGCGGGTACCAGGATGGAGCACTTGGTGTATTTTGATCCATGATGGTGGATGTGCTGGGAGGGATTGTTCCCTTGTTCATTTATGTGGCTACGGATTGACCCTATGCAATGTATACAACAAGTGGGAGATTGTTGAGATAATGGGTGTTGCACACATTGGATAATATTGTTATTTTATTATTTTATTTTATTATGTAATGTTGTACCTAGATGGATGTGCAACATGTAAAGATTCCCATGGAATATTCTTGATGAGTTGTATTGTAACATTGTGATAATATTTCATGTAATTATTTAATATTGGGGTAAAGAATTAAATGCCCAATATTAAATGTGGGGTCAGTGGGTTAGGTAGCACATGGTTTTAGCACATGGTTTATGTAATACCACTTAGTGGTTTTGTGGGACTTGCTACTATATAAGGAGCCACAAGGGTAGTTGTTGTAGAGAGAGTAAGAGAGTAACAAGGAGAAGACAAAAGGCAAGAGTCGAGCGGGACAAGGCTTAACAGGTTAGCCAAGGGAGCATTTGTGAAGGTTGAAAGCATGGCATGGGATGTGTGGATTCATGCTTGTTCACATAGTTTTCTCGGTTGTGGCTATGGCCATGAAGGCTTCCATGGTTGTATGGCAATGGTATTTTTGGTGAATAATACATGGTGATGGATGCTTTTGGAGGCTGGGTTTTTCCCTCAATGAGGGTTTCCCAAGGTATATCTTGTGTCACATTTTGTGGGTATGTTGTCTATTCTCTTGCATGTGGATTTGAATTCTGTGTTTATTTTAGATTTATTATGGGTTATGTAGAAACAGTTATATTCTTTATTGTCAAGTTTCCTTACAGAAAATGTGAGTCAAGGATACAAAACCATAAGTTCATCAAAATCCTTCTTACACAACTCAAAGAGAGAGTTAATGAGATTGGTAATTTTAATTCAACTCTAATATAACTAGATCTAAGAATATTAGTGCACACAAAGTGATAAAAAAACACTAATGCAAACAAAGATATAATGGTTATAGGGTTGGAGAAAGGATACAAAGGTCCTTAAAAATCTCATTTAGTAAGAGTTATGAAGAGCACGTACGTAGATGTTCCATGTAGAATTGAACAATGATAAAGTATATTGAAATGGAAGAGGGAAATGATGTATCTTGTGAAAAACCTAGAAAATGGGTTATCAAAAAACACCTGGAAGGGCTTATTTGCAAAATTCATATTGAGAATTGTACTATAGAAAAAACCTTGAAATTTTTTGATAATATTAAGGGCGATCTAGATAAATTAGGGCTGCACTGCGACCCTCATGTACTATATGTGACATTGTTTTTGATTTCATAGTTTTGACAAAAGATGAAAAGGGAACTTCGATCTGAAACCTATTTGTCAATCTAATATCATCAACCTACAATAAAAAAGGTTTTTTTTTTTTATTAATGGAGGATTTGTATTAGTCAAAACCTTGTTTAGGATTTAACCTCTAATTAAAATAAAGATAGAATGCTTGTAAGAAGTAATGATAGATCTAACATGAAGAGATCTAAATCTATGAATATTCTCTTAAATTTGGAATGCAATAAAGTATGTAGATGAAGTAGCCTTTGACTCAACTTAAAAATCATAGAAAGGAAATCAAAGCGACATCAAAACCTTCATGAATGAATGTACTTGAAATATTCCTTAAGAAAAGATGTACATGAATGTAGATCTTGAGAGGATGAGTGTAGAAGATGGCATAAAAGATCTTGAATGTATCATGAGAGATATTGAATGTTAGAATGTTAGATCTTGCATAAATTGCTTCAATAGCTTGAATGTATAAATCCTTGATGTTCAATGGAGGGACTGCTTGAATTCCTTGAATGGTTGAAGAATGCTTCAGAACATGAGAGATTGAGATAGAGAACATGAACTTATGAATGCATGATAATAGAATGCTTATGGATGAGAAATGGAGTAATTGGAAGATTTTATAAAGGGCTTGGAGTAGCTTACTCTCATAGGCTAAGATTCTTAGAAGTTTGCATGTTGAAACTAGCCTGACATGAGATCCAAGAAGAGGACTTAAAATAGGCCCCAATGTGGGGTGGACTATGGCCCTAATTAGCTCATTAGGGTCAAAACATAGCCCTAATTAATTTGGGGTGCAATACATCCCTAATTGACCATGGGTACACAAGGCCCCTTATTACCATGACCCAAAACCTTTGGGATCCCTTCAGGATTCCGAAATAGGACTTAGATTTTTGAAAATAGGCAAAAAGTCCAAGATATATTTATTTTGATGTGGACAAAATATTCAAAGTGGATAAATGAAGGTGTGGGGGGGGGGGGGGGGGGTGACCTAAGAAGATAGATCCTACTTCAAGCTTAACAACGTGAAAATAAGAACTTTAAATAAGATCTATTAGGTTTTAACCTAGTTCCACCTAGGAGAAAGGAAAAAGAAGAGAATAAATAAGGGAAGGTACAAGGAAATTGATGATCTTGCATTAAATAGATGTTACACCTTCATTAAATTAGAGTGCATCTAATTTAAGATGTTATAGAGTGTACATGAATTGTTTTTGAAAGGTTCAGATGGAGTTTGAGTCCATGTGTAGTACTTATTGTATTGACACCTAAAAAGAATAGAGAAAAGATAATGTGCACAAATTCTAGAGAAACCACTTAGATTAAAATGAAGTATAGGTTCCTATTCCAAGGATAGATGATATAATAGATTGTTTGAGTGGAGAAAGGTACTTTATTGAGATAGTTTTGAAGAGTTTCTATCATTAGATCATAATTAGAGAGGATAATGAATAGAAGACTACTTTTGAAACAAAATTAGGCTTATATGAGTGCTTGGTTATGTCTTTTGGTTTAACTAATGCCCTAATTATGTTTATGAGGTTGATGATAGAAGTGTTGAAGAAATTTAGTAAGTTTTTGATTGTGTATCTTTATGATATTATGATTGTTGGTCTTAGATTGGTTTTGATAATTGAGTGTCAATACACTTAAGAAATTTCTAAGTTGATGCTGAGCTATAGTATGTGCTAAGCTAGAAATTCAATAGGTGCTGAGTTATTTAGATGTCAAGTAGATAGAAACTACCAAGAAAAGTTGAACTACCAAGTGACTAATAGATGCTGAGCTAGTATAGGAGCCGAGTGAACTATATGTTTTGAGCAAGACTAAATTCCTATAGATGTTGAGCATCAGTAATCAATAAGTGCTGAGTAACACAAAATCAACATAAGAGTTTGTGCCCTCACAAACTCAGATGTAAACCATTTTTGAGCTCACTCAAGATGAATCTCAAAGGATCTTAAAGATAAGATCGAATCTTTTTAATTCCCTATGCAATCAACATGTAACAAAAATGGAAAGATTTGAGCAAGAAAGATGGATGAATCTCAATCATAGATTCATACCTAACCTTAAGTCTCAAAACTTTTTTTTTAAGGAGGTCAAAACCCCATAATTTAGAATGATACGAGAATGAAAGGAGTGAATGATAGTGAAGTTTAAAGGGGTGTAAAGACTTATAGGAAGGACAACATTGCAGAATCAAGTTATTAGAATGGAGTATCATCACTATGAACAGAGTCATATCAGATTAAGAAGGATTAGATCAGATTGGACAAGACAAGGATATGAAATCAGCAATTAAGGATTGTAAGTTATTAGGTCAACACATTCTGCTATACTTTTTAGCCATTGTATTAGGAGAATGAAAATCCTATAAAGATAGGTTGGTTTAACAACCATATTGTAAATCCTTTAACAAGGTGACATTCCAAGTGAGTGTTTGGAAATCCTTTAGATAGGTCACATTTAATAGTGTGTAAGAATCTTTAACAGGGTACGCCTTTCATAGGGTAGACCATTGATGATGGTCAAACCTTGTAACCTTGACAAGTTTCATATTGTTGGAGTGATAAGTTGTGGGTGTCATTCCCACCCCAATTTTACCTTCTCATTTTTGAGGGTTTCTAGGTGATCAAATCTTGTGTTATCTATTTTCATGCATGCCTTTACTTTCATGTTAATTAGAGATGTTAGATGCATGTATAGGAAAGGTTTTATAGCTTAAAATATTGGTACTTCTAATTCACCTCCCCTCTCAGAAGTATTCTTCCCACTTGTCAATTCCAACAATTGGTATAAGAGCTGAGTTCTTCTAAGGAGAAGCCTAACAACTTGAAGAAAAGATCTGGGAATGGAAGTCTACAAAATTGGGAAGATCATAGAAAACCAGGAGATTGAGATACATCTCATTCTACATTCTCTAGAAGAAGCTAGGGAAGAATTGAGGAAATCCCTAAAGAGAAGAACAGAGATTGCCATAGCTTAGAATGATACACAGTACAAGGACATTGACACCTCAAAAGTGTTTGCTAATGGAGATTCCAAGGAGTTCAATGCAGCAATATTATACCTAATGGAGAAGAATAGAGCTCAAGCAAAAGAGATCAGAACTCTTAATATTTAACAAGAATCACAAGCCATGATGCTTTGTGAAGTGACTAAACAGAAGAAAAGATCCATTGAAGATAAGGCTATGATAGAAGATGACAAAAGAAACCTTGCCAATAGATTAGAGGAAAAGTCAATTGAGTTTGCAAGAATTTCCAACATGTAGCTAGACACCCTAAGCCAGATGATGAATGCACATCATGAGCTGAATATTAAGGACATTGAGATATCCACACTAAAGATGCAAAATAAACAACTACAAAATGACTTGAGAAGAGAAAAGGAGATTGCAAAAATCTTCAACAAACCTAATGAAGCTATCAAGTATTTTGAATAGCTTTTAAAATCACCAAGATCCAGTAATGACACTTCACAAATAGGATACACCAACACTAAAAAGGGAGTCATTAAAGACTGCAGAAGAAAGAAGTGACAAAGGTAAGAATACTAAACCCACTTGTCATTTTTGTGGTAAAAAGGGACATACCTCTAATGTGTGTAGGAGCAAGAACACTAATCAAAATGAAAAACCCAAAAACATGGGTCACTGTCACAAGTGCAATAAGCAAGGTCATCAAGCACATGACTGTAGGACTAGAACCATCAGAATACCAAGATTTGAAGGTCACTGCTAAAATTTTGAAAAGTATAGACATATAGCTTTTGAGTGTAGATCAAAGCCTATGTGGACACTTAACCAACTAGTAAAGACCAAAAGTCATGGACATCATTAAAATTGGGACTACAACACTAGAAAAAGCTATCACTATTGTCAAGAATATGGAAACATTCCTAAAAATTGCATAAGAACACATTTTAGTGAAAGCTATAGTAGATGGTTGAGCCAAACTACATGCTTCAGTTGTTTGAAAATTGGTCACATTAGCAAGTATTGCTCAATAAGGTCAAAGGAACCCAACTCAGAGTTCAACAAAGGAAAAGGAAATGTAGATGTTGAACACATTAGAGGAGAGATGAATAAAACTTGGAAGAAGAAAGATGGAAGTAGCACATCCAATGGAGGGATCACTTCACCTAAAGGTTCAAGTGGTCACTCTTCAACCAACTAAGAAAAAGAAGGTATGTGGGACTGATATTTAAATGCTATATCATACATTAGTTCCAAGACAAGTAAGTACTGAAAAGGATAGATCAGCATGAATAGAGATGCAAAGTTAAAAATTTTCACAAGTGTTGCCAAGTAAGAAAAGTTGTCTTCAAATGCCGAGTAAAATCCTAGTATGTGTTGAGTTGTCTATGAAAGTTAGTAGAAGCCGAGTGATTAGTTGTAGCTGAGTTAGAAGTGGATACTGAGTGAGGGAAAACTATTATTGAAGCCAAGTAAGGGAAACTCCAATATATATTGAGTGATTGGAGAATCAATGGGAGCCTAGTATAGTAGAATTGCTTAAGGAGCTGAGCGAACAATTGTACAAGCACTAAGCATTAAATGCTATGAAATGAAGGGTATATGGTTGAGTTTTCAATCATTTATCATTATCATGATCACAAAGAAAAAGCAAGAAGAGAGAGAAAAATATTTCCAAGAAGAGATTCAAGCATTTGAGCAGATTCCAACATAGATTCAACACTGTTTCATTGATTTTAAGGTATTTACACTTGTGTCGAGCTACATAGTTTCACTATTTCTAAGTTTTGGAACCCTAAATTGCAAAAATGTCCTCTATCTCTAGGAAACCTCAAGAAAAAGAATCTCTTGAAGTTTAGTTAGTGAGAAATGAAGTTAAACAACCAGACTTTAGACCAATCCCTGAGGTTGCATACAAAAATGATCTTGCCAAAGCTTTATCCATGATTCCACCTAAAGTGGTGATGGTGGAAGATGTGCAAAGATGTTACAACTATAAGATTGGTGCAATAGGTGATATGGAAATTAGGGAGTCATATGATAGATTATGTGAGAAGGGAGTTTTGAAGGAAGAATATCAAATTGTTGAAAGGAAGGGCTTAACTTGTGCTCTAGATTTCCCTATAATATTCAAGACAGAATGGATTAGAATTGTGTTGAGTCAAATTCATGATGGAAGCCTTTGGTAAGAGGATGGACTTGTTAAAATATCCAAGAGAATTATACATAGGATGAGTGGGTATCCAACCCTAGAATGGCCTAAAACCCTACGAAGTGACTCGAAAGAGGCTATAGAGAAGAACATTGGTGCAAAATGGAACAAGAGAGGGATGATAATAGACATAATCAAAGATCCTCTTGTTAAATTTGTAGTTAGAGTCACATCCCACAAATTTTACCAATCAAGCTGACTCAAGATTGTTCCCTATATTGTAGTGGACGTTGTTTACAAACTTGTCAAAAAGGATCATACTTATGATCTAGCTAAACTACAACTATAATAGATTATGGAGAATTTGGGAGCCATAAGAAGAACAAAGGGAGCTCAATTCAAATTTGGAGAAATTTTGATATGTTTATTCTTCTATGTGTAGAATGAATTCCCTTCTTTTGGAAAGTTAAGCTAAAAGACAAATGGGTCTATAGTAGTCCAGGTCAATGAATACATACAAAAAATTGGGGTAAATTTGAGACAATCATGACGAACTACTTTGTAGACTTATAGAAATGAATGAAATAGAAAATAAGGATATCTATCTCTCTTGTTGAGCAGCACATAAATGACATTTTTTTCTTAGTAGATATTGATTTCACATACATTCAAGTAGTAGTACCAAGGGTGTGATGGCTAAGGCCACTTGGTTATGAGATCAATATTGATGAGGCATCAATAGAAATAACAACATTGCTAGTAGAGGATATTGATAAAAGTGCCCAAACCTTTGGCACTTTTGATGTTGTAAGATCCAAAGTGAATATGGAATTGAAAACTGCTTCAACACTAAAGAAAAAGGACAAACTGGTGAAGAAGCTTAAGGCAAAATTTGGTGAAGGAACTGTAGAAGTAGAGGAGGAAGAAGAAGAAGATGAAGAAGAAGAAGAATAGGGCCAAGAGCCACTTGCATTGACCCAAGGAATGGGTGAAGATGCTAAAAAAGTAGAAGGTGTCGAGGTGGAGCAAACCAAGGAAGCACCTAAGGTAGAGGAAAAGAAGAGAAAGGCACAAAAATAACCTACAACTCAGCCTAGAGGAAAGAAAATAGGTAAACCTAGCCCAAAAAAACCCACCACAAGGGTAAACACAAGAGTTACAAAAAAGGTGGCTAAGGAATAGGAAAAAAAGAATGCCACATAGTAGGGAGGACCAAAAAAGAAGAAATAGAGAAGAAAGTATGTGGCACCTCCTAAATCTGATGAGGAGAGAACTGAATCAGATGACAATAGCCAATTCAGAGTGGTCAGTCACACCACTAAGTCTGATCTAGATAATATTGATTTATCAGGCCTTAAAGGCATTGGTTTTAATAAGTTAAGTAGAGAAGAGTAGAACATAGTGGAAGAATTAGTTTACACTATGATGGAAAAGTTCAAGAATACTCCACTTGAACTAGACAATACAATGCCTAAGGAGTTATATTCAATTATAGAGAATAAGTGGCATTATTGCCTGAATATGGAGAGAGGAATAAGAGAGTCAACATTGGCTCGTGTTATGCCTGAACTTACTAAAGGGAAAATAAGTAAGGCAAATAAGAAGCATGGGAGAACATTTGCACCCAAGTATAGAGCCTTTAGTATACTTCAAAATAAAATTGAGGATGTTGTGAAAAAGTCCACACAAATGTGGAAATTGATTTATGGGTTGACAACTGTGAAAGAAGGAGAAGCAGTCCCCTTTGAGGGTAGAAACAATGAAGAGGAAGAGAAAATGATAAGGAGATAGAAGGAGAAAAAGAAAATGAAGATGTTATAGTGGAAAAGGAGACACAAAAAGATCAAATGGCAACTGTTGAGGAGCAGCAACAAGAACACAGTGTGCAAGACACAAAACTACGACCACCAAGTCCTCCACATGTAACTCCCACACCTGTAGAAATAGTAATTGTAAAGGATGTTCTTGACACTACTGGTCAGAACATAAACCCACTGACTATAGAGGACCTTAAAAAGATCCTTCACCAGACTACTGTACAATCACAATTATGTACTAACCTAGTCTTGGTGAGTGTGGAAGAACTACAAAAAGCTATGGATGATATCACAAATGAGAAGGTGAATCCATAAGAACCACCTTCACATATCCAAATAGCTACAAGTGGAAAACCCCAAGAGAAAGCTACACAAGACACACTACCTAAGGTTGAATCCATAATTACAGTTAGAACAACTATCGAGGAGCAAGTAAGAGATCAAATCAGATAGAATGATACCTCTATTCCTACTACACAAGGACAAGGTGCAATACAAAAGAGGCAATACAAACATTGATAAACTTTCCTACAATAGGGACCCCTAAAGAAAAAAAACAACAACCGAACACTGAAGTAGTCCACTTCAAGTTTCAGCACTAGGCTCGAGCTCTACCAAAGTTGCAAGGGTACTTCACTATGGAGATCCTACTCTTGATAAAGAAATAGTCATTACTAAGTATGACTATGCAATTATTAACATATAATAGATAACTGAAGTGCAAGAGGCACTGGAGAAGAAGAAGAAACCAATTATGGAACAATCATCTAATATAGTAGACTAGGTATAGAATGAAGACCTAGACACTAATGCAAAATTATTATAATGGTATATAAAGAAGTTCCAAATGAAAGTAAATGAATGAATATCAAGTGAGATAGCACTATCTCAAGTGACGCTGGCAAAGAAGGTTGAAAAGGTAAAAGTGGTACTTGAGAACATATTCTCATTGTACTCAAAGCTATGTGATCCATCAATTGTCACACAAGAGACCAACCAAAAGATAATGAGCTTGGAGAGGAACCTAAAAATATCAAGCATGCAACTATCCAAGGATCTAGCTCAGAGTTTGAAGCATTTTGCTAGTACGCTTCACACACAAAAGGAACTAGCTATGCTAACAATAGATGAGGCAAACACAAAGACCAAGCTAATACAAATACAATTTGCTATCACCCCTCACATGGAAGTTTTGCAAAAGGAACTGGCCTATGCTGAGAATGTTTTAAAGAAAGACCCCAATCTTTCTACACTAGAAGGCCTAGTTCACCTCGCAATAGAAACAACCATCCAGCTTAAAGCACTAGAAATTTCTCTAGACAATTGGGATGCTCCTTTGAAGATTGTTATGGAGGTAAATAAATCCTTTTTGGTGAAGTATTTAGTTAATGCTTAACACCCTTTGACATAAGTATCCAAAAAGGGGGAGATATTAAAAAACACAGGGGGAGATAACATTTTGAGTTTTGAGGAGATAAAACTAAGGGGGAGATAAGGAGATAAATTTTGAGAAATAATAAAAGCAAAATGATACAATAATTGTAAGGAAAGATGTGTGAAAAGGGGAAAAAAAAATAGAGTAGATAGAATAGGATAGATAAGGTAGAAAGATAAGGCAAAGCATAATTAGCATGAGAAGTTTTGGAGACAAAAACGACACATCAGCTTAGGGGGAGATACAAATTTTGAGGTATCTTCACAAAATTTTGAACAGTTTTGAAATTTTGTAGATATGCTCAACAAAGTGTATATTATACTCGAAGAGGTTAGATTCATAATGTTTAGTTAAGCATTTTTTACACTCATTTCAAAGGGGGAGATTGTTGGTCTTAGATTGGTTTTGACAATTGAGTGTCAACACACTTAAGAAATTTCTAAGTTGATGCCATGCTACATTATGTGTCGAGCTAGAAATTCAATAGGTGTTGAACTATTTAGATGCAGAGTAGATAAAAAATGCCAAGAAAAGTTCAACTATCAAGTGACTAATAGATGCTGAGCCAGTATAGGAGCCGAGTGAACTATATGTGCTGAGCAAGAATGAATTCCTATAGATGCTGAGCATCAACAATTAGTAAGTGTCGAGTAACATAGAATCAACATAAGAGTTTGTGCCCTCACAAACTCAGATGTAAACCATTTTCGAGCTAACTGAAGAATAATATCAAAGGATCTTAAAGATAAGATTGAATATTTAAAATTCCCTATGCAATCAACATGCAACCAATTAGAAAAAATGGAAATATTTGAGTGGGAAAGATAGATGAATCTCAATTGTAGATTCATACCCAACCCTAAGTGTCAAAACTTTTTTTAAGGAGGTTGAAACCCCATAATTTAGAATGATACAAGAATGTAAGGAGTGAATACTAGTGAAGTTTAAAGGGGTGTAAAGGCTTAGAGGAACGAAAACATTATAGAATCAAGTTATCAGAACAAAGCATCGACACTACGAATGGAGTCATATTAGATCAAGAAGGATCAGATCAGATTAGATAAGACAAGGATCTAAAATCAACAATTGAGGATTGTAAGTTATCAAGTCAACACATTCTACTATACTTTCTAGCCATTATATTAGGAGAATGAAAATCCTATGAAGATAGGTTGGTTTAGCAACCATATTGTAAATCCTTTAACAAGGTGACATTCCAAGTGAGAGTTTATAAATCCTTTAGATAGGTCACATTTAATAGTGTATAAGAGCCTTTAACAGGGTAGGCCTTTCATAGGGTAGACCATTGATGATGGTAAAACTTTGTAACCTTGACAAGTTACATATTGCTGCAGTGATAAGTTGTGGGTGTCATCCCCACCCTAGTCTTACCTTCTCATTTTGGACGGTTTCTGGGTGATCAAATCTTGTGTTATCTATTTTCATGCATGCCTTTACTTTCATGTTAATTAGAGTTGTTAGATGTATGTATAGATTTTAGTTAAAAGGTTTTATAGCTTAAAATATTGGTACTTCTGATTCACCCCCCCACCCCCCCTTCTCAGAAGTATTCTTCCCACTTGTGAATTCCAACAATGCTATTTAGTAAGACTAAAGAATAACACATGTTTCATATTATTAAAGTGTTGGAGAGATTAGAAGAAGAAAATTTGTTGATTGATTTGAAGAAATGTTCATTTATGAAAAAGAAATTATGTATTCTGATTTTTTGATTTTTGTTGATGGTTTGAAGATGGATCCTAAGAAGGTAAAACAAATTCTTGATTAGCCTACATCCAAGAATGTTGGGGATGTTAGATCATTTCATGGATTGGAAAGTTCATTAGAAATTTTAATTCAATTTGTAACTCTGTGATTGAGACAATGAGAAGAGATAAAAAGGAAGTCAAGATCAGTTGTGGAACTTTGAAACAAAATTTTGCTGGATTACCTCTGTTACCTTTTCTTAATTTAAATAACGTATTTCAAGTGGAATGTGATGCAAGTGGTAGTGTAATTGGAACTGTGTTGAGTTAGGAAGCTAAAAATGTTTCTTTCTTTAGTGAAAAACTGAATAATGCTAGAAGGAAGTATTCCATTTATGATAAGGAGTTCTATGTTATTGTTCAAGATTTGAATAAATGGAGAAATTATTTGGTACCTATAGAGTTTCTGTTGTATACTGATCATAAGGATTTATAGTATTTGGAAAGTCAACATAAATTGTATCAAAGGCATATGAAGTGGGTTGAATATTTACAAAATTTCATATTTGTGATCAAGCGTGAGAGTGGAGTCACAAATTTTTTTTTTAGATGCATTGAGTAGGAGGGGATCTTTGTTTACCAAGATGAAGGTTGAAGTTCTTGGTTTTGATGAGATGAAGTCTTTGTATGAAATTGATCCTAATTTTTTTTAGTAGTAGAAAGTGTGCAAAGAACTAAATATTTTAGACCAACTAAACATGTGTGAAGATTATTTTATTCAAGAAGGTATGAAGTTCAAAGGAATATAGTTATTTATACTAAGGGGATCTATGAGAACTAAGCTAATAAAAAAAAAGCATAACATTTTTTTCGCTAGACATTTTGGTATTGATAA
The DNA here is from genome assembly GCA_028749045.1 of Cupressus sempervirens. Classification (NCBI taxonomy): domain Eukaryota; kingdom Viridiplantae; phylum Streptophyta; class Pinopsida; order Cupressales; family Cupressaceae; genus Cupressus; species Cupressus sempervirens. The sequence continues at coordinate 597,364,184 of CM053792.1, forward strand.
GACATTTAGTTTTCTAAGGGAAAAGTATTATTGACCTTAGTTGTATAAGGATGTTTAGAAATTTGTAAGTAATGGATTTTTCAAGCTGCAAAAGGAGTAAATGATAATATTAGATTGTATGCACCTATTTTAGTACCTAAGAAACCTTTGAGTGATACCAGTATGGATTTTGTTCTTGGCTTAGTTTAGATAGATTTTACAAGATGACACATTTCATACCTTGTCAGAAAAATTTAGATGGTGTGCACATTGTAGATATTTTCTTTAAGAAGATTGTTAGATTGCATGGATTATCGAGGAGCATTATTTTTGATAGAGACATTAAGTTGTAAACAAAAATTGGGTAATGGTTAATTTGTGGAGATAAACTAAGTAATTGGGATTTGTTATTGGGACAAGGAGAGTTTTCATATAATAATTATGTGAATAAGAGTACTAGAAAGATATGTTTTTAAGATTTTTATAGGAATAGAACCTAGAAGTATATCATATTTGAGGGATATTGTTGGAGTAGAGAATAGGAGTGTTGAAGGAGAATATTTTGCTAAAGTTATGAAGTTTTTGCATGAGGAAGTAAAGAATATGTTAGAATAGAGTAGTTAAAAATACAAGGATAATGGAACTAGATCAAGGAGACATAAGGTTTTTGAAGTTGGTGATGAGGTTAAAGTTCATTTGAAGAAAGGTATATTTCTTGTTGGTACATACAATAAGTTGAAGATGAAGTTTGGTCCTTGTAAGATATTGAGGAGATTTGGTAGTGGTAATGCTTATGAAGTTGAGTTTCCTAATGAAATGAATGTATCAATTCTATTTATTGTTATTGATTTATATGAATATCATGAATTTGATAAATAATTTGTTATACCAAGAGATTAATCTGAAATAATAGATGGAAGAGGTTGAGCAGATTTTGAATTAGAGAGTTGGTAATAGCACAAGAGGAAAGTAACACACAGAGTATTTGGTGAATTAGGAAAACAAACATATTGAAGATGTTGCATGGATTCCACAATCTAAGTTGGATTTTGGTTGATTTGTGATAGCTTCATGATTTGAACAATAAATTATTTTAACCCTAGGTGTTTGATGCAGGAGCATCTTGGATTTCTTTGTTCTCCTACTTGTTTGGATTGGAGTTGCTTGGTTACTTCTTTGGACCTACTCAATAAATATTTTCCTTATTGGCTTGGTGGAATAATTTTTTCCTTTTCAACAAGTTTCCTTGACTTGTCTCAATGCATGTGTTTTCCAAGTGATTTGTTGCTTAATTTTTTGAGAGATTATTCCTTCCTTTATCAAGTGTGCTCGGTGGATTAGCTAATTCTATTCAGTGGTGTCTTGTTTATTTGTTCAATGAGTTGTCTATTTGGTTCTTCTTTAAAAGTTTACTTGTGTATTTAATTTGTAGTCTAGATTCAATGTATGAGATTGTTAGCTATTTTACCCTCCCACCAAAATTTATATTTAATATTTGGAAAAATACTCTATGGTCACTTCCCACTTTTAAATATTTAAAAGCCAACAGAAATACAAAAAAAAACCTTATTGTATTTCATTTTCCTAAGTTATCTTTTTTAGCCCCTGAGGGCTTTCATTCATCGTCAGATCTTCTAGGATCGAAAATGATTCACGATCGTCACTTTGTTGCTATACATAGTTGTGAGCACTTTAATTCATGCAAAAATGTGATGGTTTGACTTTGATCTCAATGGATCCCTTCTTGTCAGAGAACATCAACATTTTATTTAGTTTCTCAATGGCTACAGTATTATTGTGCAAGGTGGGTCCCTTCCTTTCTATGCACCAATTCATCATGCAACTTCCCTGCTATTAGATTAAAGATGGTCTATGATCATCACTTTTGTTTCTATGAAAAGTTGCATGACCTTTATTTCATACAACATAACAATGTCATGTCACATGTCTGTGTGGGTCCGAGGTCTTTGGTGGGCTGTAGGGTGATAGGGTGATGAGTCAGATTGAGTTGGCATACATAAGACTTTTGGTTGGTTGAGATTCTAACAATTTTTTAAAAGTGACCTACATGTTCTTAGTTCTACATTCTACTATTTGATGTGAATAGATCCACTGTGGCCATCTTGTTTCTATGGGAAGTTTTATGTTCTTTAGTCATAGGGAAAAAGTGATGAGTTGATGTAGTATGGTGGGCCCTTCCTTTTTTGTGTGCTATAGTGTGATGTGGATGAAGTATTAGACATGTTCGAAAAGGACTGGGTTTTAATTGGCTAATGCACTAACATGTTTGGTAAATTTTCAGAGCTATCAAATGGAGAAGAATCGACATCTCTCACTATGTCACTATGGGAAAATGTTTAATCTTTAGTCATAATTTCATAGCGAGGTTTCACCACGTGTCTCGACAGGCTCAATAATGTAGACATAGTTAAGTTGACATTGCAGTTAGAACTAAAAATATAATAAACTGTCATCGGTTAAGCTAAGGAGTTGGCATAGCCAAGGTGATAAGATGGTCAAAACTATAAAGACTTTGAGGGATGGTGGAAAGAAATAACACGGTTGGCCCATGTGGCTTATTCTAGTTGCATGATGGGGTTGACCTACTGATTTTGATTCATAAGCAAGAAACAAGGAAAAAGAAATGTTTTTTGCATGATCTATTCTTCATGATCGATTCCAATCACTCTTGAATGAATGCAAGGTTAGAAACAAAAAAGGAAAACACTCCTCCACCTATAGTTTTGTCCATCTACTTGGTCAAAATGATTAAATGACACCATTTCTATCTTCTCAAGGCTCTATTTTGTGTGTACTATTGGATTTTCTTGCATCTAAATATGTGTGAAGATAAGATTTTCTCCAAATTTGTGTGATTTTTCTTTGCAATCTTAAAAATACCAGTAGTTGAGTTTGTTTTAGGATAGAAATATCTATGTTATGCCTAAGCTATCAAGGTAGTTTTTGTAAATTTGGTTATGGTCAAACCCTCTCTATTTCTCTGGAATTGCTTTGGCATCCTACTATAAATCCCTTTTGCCTTTGAACTATATGGCATTCTATCTTATCTCCTTTAGCCATTGATGTATTGTGCAAGACCTATTTTCCTCTCATTAGTGTATTGTGGAAATCTGCAATCTTGTATGACTATATCTCTTTTTGGCCTATGAATGATATGGAAGTGAATTCTCTTCTTTTTTGCATAATTTATTTGGGTTTTCTAATCTGCATGTGTTTGTTAGATTAAAACAAGTTTGGATATGTATATCTTTGATGTTATCTTAGTTCAAGTGTACATGTATGAGTGGAAATTGGTTTGAACACTCTATTTTGGTGCATCACCCCTTAGGTTAGAGTAGGTAGATTTACTTTCATGTATTCATTATCCCTTTTCCTCCCCAAGTGTAGTTATGTGCACCCTAATAGTAAAGGAAGCCAGCCTTCTCTGGAGACTCAACATCACAGTTCATGTCCCATAGCTTGGAGGTTGTTTCTATGTTTCACAAGATTGTCTTTAGGTAAAAACTTTGGACACAAAAGTTTTTGGCTCACCTAGTGGGACTAATCATTTCAACTACATAAGTCTACTAGTTAGCCAGTTGAGCTTGGTCCATTGAGTAATTGGGTGTTTTTCTCAGTGTTATCAGGCCTTGGAGGCATTCAATCAAACACTATGGTGACTCTAATGTACATCTTCTAGTTTCATACAGACATAGTGCTGGTATGTAAAGATCATCCTTGATCTTTGTGATGTTCAAGTTTTCTATGAAATTATAGTTTTTATGAAACTTTGACCATGGATCCATTTCATAGAAATAACTACTACTCTCCCCCATATCATGAAAATTTTATTCCTCAACCCTCATATTGCCAGTTTCAATCTCAACCCCAAAATATTTATAGTCCTTCTGCTCAAGATTATTACCCTCCCCTGCCCCTACTCTATTAGTCTCAACATCCTTATTTGAAGAGCTTAAACATTTTTTGTTGGAATCCCAAAGGAAGATGGATGCATGGGATAGAAAAGTAGATGAAGGCTATAAAAAAATGCTGAACCTTGATAGGTGAATTGATGAGATTGCAAGGCAACAAGAAATAGAAAGACATCAGGAAGAGATGGCCTACTAGGCCTATCTCCAACAACAACAAGAAGATAGGGAGAGATAGAGACATTTTAAGGAGAATTCATAAGGCAAGTTGTTGTATCAAGAGAGGAGGAATTGAGGCTCTAGTCAGCTCATTTTCAAGCCAACAAGGAAGATGCCCCCACTTCTCCAAAGTATGTCATTCCAAGCTTCAAGAAGCCCCCTTCATTATAAGAACCTCCTATCATAGCCTCTCCACCCCCTACAAAAGAAAGTTGGGTTAGTCATGAACCCCCTAGACCTATCACTATTTCTCTATTCCAAGATGGACTAGTTACATGGACTCTTGATGGTCCAAATATGGAGTTTTGGGAGAGTGAATCCAAACCCATAGAGCTTCCAAGGGAGGAGTTGTAGCATATAGATGAGGAAAAATAGATAACTATTGAAAAAAAGGAAGAGGATCCAATCCTCTTATTTGAAGAGCTTCCCTCCTTTGTTGAAGAAGAACAAGAAGAAAAGGTTGTTCCTCCCCTTGAGGAACTAATCATGGCTTTTGAGCCCTTACCAAAAAATTAAGGATCTGCTAGAAGTTGAGCAAGAAGAAAACCATTTGTTGTAGCAGATAGTTCCCCATGATATGGAACATGGAAAAGAGAGCCTCAAGAATAACTTTGTCCTTGAAGAGGAACATGTTGATATGCATGAGATTGTCCCTTAGTCTATGCATATTTTTGCAGTAGAGCAAAAGGATTCTAACAAGGAGACCTTTTGGAATGATTTGGAGATGTTTTATTCTTCCTTGGACATGAAGCAGTCCACTCCTTCACCAGATGATCATGAGTTGCAACAACAACAGGTAGAGAATCACACCATACTAGTGACCCTCAATGAAGTAGTTCATGAACAACATGAACAAGATGTGAAAAAACATTCCTTCACAAAAGGAGGAGGAGCCACTTCCAAACTAGAAAGATACTACCATTGTAGAGCACAATAAAGTGCTCAAGGATGATTCCTTTACCCCTGCACCATCAAGAGGATGCCCCATAAGGAACCTAGCTTTATAATAATCATTAAGTTGCTCCCATTCATGCTTACACCTGAGCATAAGGATGAAGATCACAAAGAGAAGCAAGTATGCCTTTCTGCACAAGAAAACACCCCAGTGCTAGAAAGCTTCATCATTTTTAGTATTGGAAGAAAGGTATTTCATGTGGCAGTATGTTTTTTATGCTTCTTGCCATTTTTAGCTACCCTTATGCATGAAAAGAGAAACCAACTTGTGAGGAAGGGGAGCTATTTAACCAAACTAGTCAATGGGTTTGTTTAAATTTGAATATATGCAAAATCATGTACATAGTAGAGTATTTTTTCTTTCAATTTTCCTATTTTCCAAGAAGTGCATGAGTACAGGTTTTCTCTTTGTGAGATAGCCAACTTTTGAAGGTTTGAGGTTGCAAAGGGCTTTGGTTCATGGTTTCAGTTATAGAGTTCCTATTTTTCTGTCATAGTGGTAGGCTTAGGGTTTCATAATGCATAGATCCCATTTTTATTGACTCTATAACCCAATGGATGCTTTAGGTCACTGGTCTTATGCATAGCAGGCTAGCATCCCCTCTCAGTCACCAAAATTATTAGTTATTTTATCCTTCTGCCAAAATTCATATTTCATATCTAGAAAAATACCCAATGGTCACTTCCCACTTTTAAATATTTAAATGCCAATGGAAATATGAAAATAAACAAAAATAAAACCTTATTGTATTTAATTTTCCTAGGTTATCTTTTTCAGCCCTTGCAATTTTTCATTCACCATTAGATCTCCCAGGATCAAAGATGATCCATAGTCATCACTTTATTGCTATACACAACTACGAGCCCTTTAACTCATACACCAAGACAACAGTTTGACTTTGATCTTGATGGAACCTTTCCTTTTAGAGCACATCAACATTTCATTTGTTTCTCATTGGCTAAAGTATTACTATGCAAGGTGTGTCCCTTCCTTTTTATGTGCCAGTTCATCATACAACTTCCTTGCCATCATATCAAGGATGATCTACAGTTGTCACTTTGTCGCTATGCAGAGTTGCATGACATTTATTTCATACAACATGGAGATGTCACTCCACGTGTCTATGTGAGTCTAAGTTCTTTGGTGGGTTGTAGGGTGATAGGGTGATGAGTCAGATTGAGTTGGCATACGAAAGGCTTTTTGCTGGCCAAGCTTTTGATAATTTTTAAGAGGTAACCCACATGATCTTACTTCTACCTTCTATCGTCCAATGCAAATAGATCCATGGTGGTCACCTTGTCGCTAGGGGAAGTTGCACATTATTTAGTTATAGTGAAAAAGTGACAAGTTGATGCGGTATGGTGGGCCCTTCCTTTTTTTTGGACCATGGTGTGATGTGGATGAAGTGTCAGACAAGTTGGGAAAGGAATGGGTTTTTATTGGCCAATGCACTAATAGGTTTGGTAAAATTTTAGACCCATCAGATGAAGCAAAATTGATGTCTCTCTGTATTGCTATGTGGAAATTCTTGATCTTTAATCATAGCAACATAGCAAGGTTTCACCACATGTCTTGATGGGATCAGTAAGGTAGACACATTTAAGTGGACATTATAGTTAGAACTGACACTATTATAAATCATCAGTAGTTAAGGAGTTGGCATAGTCAAGGTGATAACATGGTCAAACCTATGAAGACTTTGTGGGGTAGCAGAAAGAAATAACATGGTTGGCCCATGTGGCTTATTCTAGTTGTGTGACTGGGTTGACCTTCTAATTTTGATTTATAAGCTAGAACAGAGGAAAAAGAGATGGTTTTCTACACGATTTGATCTTCATGATCAATTCCAACCACTCTTGAATGAATATAGGGTTAGAAACAATGGAGGACAACACTCAACTACCTCTAGTTTTATCCATCTACTTGGTTAGAACAATGAAATGGTGCCATTTCTATCTTTTTAGGGCTCTACTTTGTGTGAAATATTGGCTTTTCTTGCATATAAATCTATGCCAAGATCAAATGTTCTCTAGATCTGTATGAATGTTCTCTTTAATCTTAAATGGAAGTGGTTGAGTTTGGTTTAGGATAGAAATATCTTAGTTATGCCTAAGCTATAAAGGCAATTTTTGTAAATTTTGTTAAGGTCAAGCCCTCTCTATTTCTCTGGAATTGCTTTGGCATGCTATTGTAAATCCCCTTTTCCTTTAAACTCTATGACATTCTACCTTATCTCCTTCAGCCATTGATGTATTGTGCAATACCTATTTTCCTCTCATTAGTAATGAGTGTATTGGGGATATCTGCAACCTTGCATGACTTTATCTCTGTTTGGCCTATGAATGATATATAAGTGAATTCTCTTCTTACTTTTTTCATTTATTTTGGTTTTCTCATCTGCATGTGATTGTTAGATTAAAACAAGTTTGGATATGTATATCTTTGATGTCATTTTAGTTCAAGTGTGCATGTATGGGTGGAGATTGGTTTGAACACTCTATTTTGGTGTATCACCCCTTAGGTTAGAGTAGGTAGATTTGCTTTCATGCATTCCTTCTTCTTTTTCCTCCCCAAGTGTAGTTAGGTACACCCATATAGTAAACAAAGCCAACCTTCTCTAGAGACTCAACCTCATAGTTCAAGTCCTATAGCTTGGAGGCTGTTTCCATGTTTTACAAGGTTGTCCTTAAGTAAAAAATTTGAACAAGGGTGCAATCTTTTGTGACAATAGGGACTAATCTTTGGGAAGTGTATCAACCTATTTGGGTCTTTACTTTATCCAATGAAGATTTAGAATCTTCTATAAGTTATTTTTGGAAAGTATAAATAAAGAGGTTTAGTCTTAGGTTTGGTATTAGGTTGATGTGGATGAGAGGTAGAGAGAATTCTTATAGGTAGGTTAGGTTTTGGATCTAGAGATCATAGATCATGTGTAATACATGAAGAATCTAATCTGTAATTAAATATTTGTATTATTATGTAACCAGGAAGACTTTATAACCTAGTATGTATGAAGTAAAATATTGAATTAATATAGATCTATTAGTGTCTCTCCTTTTGGTATTATTTCTTGGTTATTGTATTTCCATCATGTTAACTTATTGAGGTTTGTATTATAACGAGGTGAGTCTTTGGTCCTAGTTATTATATCACTTTGTATCAAGAACTATTTTAATATCTCAAGTTGAACCTAAGGCTTGAGATGGAGCTTTTAAAGATGGGTTCTTTATTAAGTCTATGAAAGAGGAATTAGAGCATATTAAGAAGAATGAGACTTGGGAATTGGCTCCTAGACCTCAAGATAAGAATGTTTTCAAAATTAAGTGGGTATTCAAAAAAATGAATGAGTAAAGAGAAGTGGTATGAAACAAAGAAAGGTTACTATGCAAAGGTTTTTTACAACAAGAAGGATTTATCTTTGAGGAAACATTTTCCCCTATTTCTAGACTTGAATAAGTTTGAATGTTTTTGGAATATGGAGCTAATAATAACTTTAGAGCTTGTTTGGTGTCAGGCATAGGAATTGATACTAGGAATGCATATTGGGAATATGAATCATTGTTCTTGATGCAAGAAAAAATGAGATAACTAGGGCCAAAGGCACACCCAACTATCCAAACTTCCTACAAGAGTAAACACAACAAATTATAAACACCAAATAATAACAAACTTAGGAGATAGAGGAACAAATTCCTTCATAGATTCAACAAAATATCAAGTACATGCCCAACTAAAAGGCTTTCTAGGTTATGACCAATATTACAATCTAGATTCAATCCAAAATGATTACACTTTGCATTTCCACTTTTATTTTGCTCTATGTACACTAATTTCACCTTACTTTCTTGCTAAAAATCTACAAAAGACCCCTTTAAATACATGTACAACCACAAGTTGCCCTATTGCAAATACAAAAAAAAAAAAAAAACCTTATATTAAATGCTAAATAAAGCCACAAGTTAGCTCTTAGTAAATACTTAACACTAAATTAAATGCAAAGGTAGACTCTAACTAGAATTCACACATAGACAAATCAAAAAATGAAGGACAAAACAAAATACTATAACTCAGTAAACTCAACAAGACTCGATAACCAATAGAACTCAGCAACCAAAGGAACTCAAAAAATAGAGGAACTCAACAACCATTCTAAACTCGACAACCAAAGAGAAATCAACAACCAAAGGAACTCAAAAATAGAAGAAACTCGACAACCATTCTGAACTCAAAAACCATGGAGAACTTGACAACCAAAGGATAACTTGGCAGCAACTGCAAACTCGACAAACATAGAGAATTTTGTAGCAATTGGAAAAATTGGTAAAGATGCAGGATAACAGTGCAACCTAGGATGCTCCTACATGAGAAAATCAAGGTTGAAAGAAATGATTTTCTTGAATCATTGAGATGTCACAACCTAAGCTAAATCCAACTTAGATTGGGAAATCCATGTAGCATCTTCAATTTTTCTATTGTTCCATTTGACGAAATACTCATAGTAATCTTTTCCTCTTGTACTCTAACCAACCTTTTGATGAAATATCTATTCAATGTCTTTAATTTTCTTGCTAGGATAATTATCTGATACAAAAACATCATCACCTGACTCATGATATTTGTAAAAATCAGCAACATTGAATATAGTAGATAAATCCATGCTATCAGGTAACTCAACTTCATAAGCATTACCACTATCAAACTTCTTCAAGATCTTTCAAGGGCCAAAATTCTTCATCTTTAACTTACTATATATTCCAACAAGAAATCTTCATTTCTTCAAATGAACCATCACCTCATTACCGACTTCAAAAATATGATGTCTTCTAGACTTATCAACATTCTCTTTATACTTTAGATTACCTTATTCAAATCTTAACTTTACTTCCTCATGCAAAGACTTCATAGAATCAGTAAACTCTTCTTGTACAGTAGTTCTCTTCTCTTCTCCAACAACATCTCCTAAATCTAACATCCCTTTAGGCTATATTCTAGTGACAATCTCAAAAGGTGTTTCTCCTATACTCCTATTCATAGAATTATTATATGCAAACTCATCTTGTCCTAATACCATCTCAAAATTATGTGGTTTATCTCCAACTAAACATCTCAATAAATTTTTCAAGCTTCTATTCACAACCTCTGTCTATCCATTTGTCTATGGATGGAAAGTAGAACTAAAATTTAACTCAATACCCATATTTTTCTACAAAGTCTTCCAAAAATAAATAACAAACTTACTGTCTCTGTTAGAAATAATACTTTTTGGTAATCCATTCAATCTAAAAATTTCTTTGAAGAAAATTTCAGCAACATGCTTGACATATGATGTCTTGTTATAAAGTATGAAATGAGCCATTTTAGAAAATCTATCCACAACAACAAATATAGAATCATACTGCTTTACTATCTTAGGAAATCCAAGAACAAAATCCATACTGATGTTACTCCAAGGTTTCTTAGGAACATAAATAGTTGTAGAAACCAATATTCTAACTTACTCCTTTTGCAACTTCACAAATGCCACAACTCTTTACAAATGTTTGAGCATCCTTATACATTTGAGACCAATAATACTTCTCTTTTAACAAAATTACTATCTTATAAATTCTAGAATATTCAATCAATCCAGTATTATGTTTTTCCTTAATCAAATTTAACCTCATAGAACTCTTAGGAATACACAACTAAATACCCTTAAGCAACATATCTTCTCGATTTAAATACTCATCAAACTTACTTGGTTCTTTTGTCAAACTAGGTACTTTTCACTCTCTACATCTCAAAAAAATTAGGATCATTATCATACAACTCCTTGATCTCATCAAAACCAAGAACTTCAACTTTCATTTTGATCAGCCAAGAATGTCTTCTACTCAATGCATCAAAAACTCGGTTAGTGAAACCACTTTTATTCTTAATCACAAATGTGAAACTCTACAAGTACTCAACCTACTTCATATTTCTCTAATTCAACTTATGTTGACTTCCTAAGTATTGTAAGGATTTATGATCAAGATACAACAAAAACTCCTAAGGAATCAAATAATTTCTCCACTTCTTCAATGATTGAACAATAGCATAAACCTCTTAATCATACACATAATACTTCCCTTTAGCATCATTCAACTTCTCACTAAAGAAAGAAACATGTTTACCTTCTTGACTTAATACAACTCCTATTGCACTACCACTTGCATCAAATTCAACTTGAAATACTCTATTGAAATCAAGAAAAGCCAATATAGGTAACTTAGCAACCTTTTGTTTCAAAATCTCAAAATTATTATCAGCTCGATGTGTCCACTTCAATACCTTTTTATCTCCTCTCATTTTCTTTATCATAGCATTACAAACAAAACTAAATTTCTTTATAAAATTACTGTAAAAACTAGCCAAACCATGAAATGATCTTACCTCACCCACATTCTTAGGTGTAGGCCATTTCAATTTTTTTTTAACCTTCTCATGATCTATCTTCAATCCATCATATAAAATCACAAATCCCAAATACACAATCTCCTCTTGCATAAAAGAATAGTTCTTTAGATTAATCATCAACTTTTCCTCTTTCAATCTCTGCAATACTTGTCTAACATGCTCAAGATGTTTTTCCTTAGTCTTATGAAATATTAGAATATCATCCAAATAAATAATCACAAACATAACCAAGAATCTCTTCAGAACTTAATTCATCAATCTCATCAAAGAACTAGGTGCATTAGTCAAACCAAAAGACATTACCAACCATTCATACAAACTATCTTTTTGTCTTGAAACAAGTCTTCCATCCATCACCTTCTCTGATTTTGATCTGATGATAGCCACTTTTCAAACCAATCTTGCTAAAATATTTTGCTCCACTCAAACAATTCATTATGTCATCCATCCTTGGCATAAAAACCCTATATTTCACTATGATTTTTTTAATAGCTCTAGAATTAGTGCACATTCTCCATTCTCCATTCTTCTTAGGTGCTAATACAATAGGTACAACACATGGACTCAAACTTTCTCTAATAAAAACTTTCTGTAGTAACTCATGCACTTGTCTGTTAAGTTCTTCATTTTTAGTAGGTCTCAATCTATATGGTGCTTTATTTAGAAAACTAGCTCCAGAAATCAAATCCATGTAATGACTTATACTTCTCATTGGAGGTAAAGCATCAGGTATGTCCTCTATAAAAATATATTTATACTCCTTTAGTAATTTTTTAATTTCCATTGGTACTCTGTCAATACTACTAGTTTCTATTTTCACTTGATTACCATTAGCTTTTGTCATTTGATCACTACTAACACAACTCAATCTCCTAGGGATTATGGAAAAATAGATTTAATTCTTCTTCATTTCATTTTCAAATTACTTTCCATTAACCATGAAAATTATCATAGTAGTACAATTAACCTCATCTGAACTTTCAATAAAAGGCATCAATATTTACTTTTTCCCATTCATCCAAAGAGTGTATTGATTCAATATTCCATCAATGTATAGAATATCTATCATATTTCCAAGGTCCATCCAAAATAATATGACAACAATCCATTGGCATAATATCACACAAAACTTCATCAAAATAATGTCCAATCTTGAACTTCACAAAACATTGTTCACTTACCAATATCTTATGCTCATCTTTGATCCATGAAACATGATAAGGTTAAGGATACTCCAACCTCTATAATTGAAACTTTGTAACCAATTATTCTGATGCCAAATTTATAGAACTTCCACTATCAATGATCACCTTGCAACATTTTCCAGCCATCTTACATCTAGTCTTGAAAAGACTTCTCCTTAGGACAGGTTCCTCCACTATTACATTTTGGTAAATATGTGACTACGTGACTAAAAATCTAAGTCAAACTACTAAATTTTTTAGTCATGTGACTAAAACTGATCACATTCTACTATATTTTTACAATTTGAAACTATAGGTGACTAAATAAGTGACTGATTTGGTCACAGGGTAAAATCACAAGATCAACCAAATAAAGATGATTAAATAAACTATCAAATAAGTGACTGAATAATTACTCACCCATAACTAGTCACCTAAATAAAAATGAATAAATAAGTGACCAGTCACTAATAATATATCACCTAAACAAAAATGATTAAATACATTATTATTACTCCTTTGAAATTATAACATTCAACAATATAAAACAATAATATTAAATGAGATATATATTCAATCAAACTTAAGGTTATGTGAGTGTTTATTCATCCTATATCACATATACAATGTTGCTTCCAAATGTAGAATTAGTCAATAGTTCATAACTCATCATTAGGCCATGAAACATTACCTTAATTCATTTTATCTTTATACTTCTTATTTTTTACCTTAACTTAAATTTCTCTTTTAATTTTATGTAAATATTATTATAACTTTTAATTCTTCATTTTCTCCGAGGAAGAGATCCAGATAGTGGGTTCAATAACTATGATACTTTGATCATAGATACCCTTCAATTGCCACTTTATAAAGAGCCCCCAAAAATTAAAACACATGAACTAATAGTGGATCATACATGCATTGATAGTAGTTGACCAAAAAGACTACAATGACATTTAATCACAACTATTGGTTTTTTTTTTTTGAAATGAAATTTTTTGACCACTTTGTGCTCCATAGTCCCTACAAGAGATCTATGAATACCCAAAAGTCAAAAACCTTAGCTTTAAGCCCTTCATTTATCTAGAGAGATACACTAGAAAGCAACAAAATTTGATTTATGATTTAGATGTTCTAGATTTAATGAATTTTTTCCACTATAACTTACTATATGAAATGAAGACATTTTCTCCTAATCATCAATAATATTGAAATCTATGTACAATTATTGGAACATTCCTTACTACAAATAAATTTATTTTAAAGATAAATTTTAACAAAAAAGGTAATTTTTTGTCTTAAACAATAAATTATTATTTTACATTTTAAGCCTTAAGCCTTAAATTATTTTAATTGTATTAAATTAAAAAGAAAAGAAAAACTTAAATATCAAAAGAAAAAAAAAGCAGCACAAGCCACCCATTTCGTCTACCACTTCTGAAACAAAACAAATTTTATCCCCTTCGTCACTCCTTTCCATTTTGATAGTCACTGTGGTATCTAGCCGATTAGTGCAATGAACCAACTTTCTAGGTATCCATTATTGTACCTCAAAGTTGTAAAAATCTGCCAATTTGAGACCTTGAATATAATAGTTTATTCTGAAAAAGATCTCGCAAGACACTAATATGTATAGGTACTTCAAGCTTGTTTGTTTGTGATTTGGGGATAAGATAGAGCTATGTTGTTATAATACCATGAAAAGTGTTTTTTCTTTCTCTATAAATTTTGCATGAACTCCAATTCATTTTTCAAAATCATGTCTCTCTTTCTCTATATACACTTGGTCATTTGGGGCTTATATGGTGAAAAACCTTTCAAATTTCATCCTTTGGGCATATTGATACATTGTTTACTTTATTCTTGAGAATTTCAAGTCTATGTTGCAAGCTCCCATAGCTTATAGTATTCTATGTGATTTATGCTTGGAAAATTGTTTAAAACACCTTACATATGCTTTAATTTAAAGTTTGAACAAATGCACTTCCATGGTTTTATCCTTATTACACAGGCCATAACTCATATGTTCTTTGTATCTACTTCATATTGTTTGGGTATCAACAAAAAGAAACATGAGGGTCTTTATATTTTCCAAAACTGTATTTTATCCTTTTTATTTACCTGACATTGATGAGGGTTTCATTTGTACTTTGTAGTAGGCCATAAGTTAATATCTCAAGCTATTGTTGGAATGAGTTTATTTTAGGGGAGGAGTTTTGGATTACTGAAAATATTGCACCTTGATAGTAGAATAATCACCATAATTAGATATAATTTGAATACTAAGAGTCTCAAGATTATATATTGATGAATTAATTGAGTCACTATCACATTCTAATCCTATAGTCCAAGATTCTTCATCTACAGGTGCTATCATGGACAATAAGTTAGGATCACCAGCGTTCATACCACTATCAGTAACATCTTAATATCTTGAGTCTAACATATATTCCAATTTATAAATACTTTGATTTTCCAATTGCATTTTGTCTTCTCCTTTGTTAGAATATGCAGTTGGTTCTCCATTTCTATTACTGAACTCATTATTTTCTTCTATACAAATGTCATCTCCGCTCAAGTATTATTTACCATTTAAAAACCTCTATAAATAAGATTCTTTTTCCATCATAGTGGGCCTTAGAAGTCTAATTATTATAATGTCATTATAGGGTCTATCTATCTATTTTAGAATAGTTTATAGAAACTTATTTGACCATATTTTTTGTAAAATATAATGGATAAACTGTAATCATGGTGTCTAGTTTTACCTAATGTTTTGGAGTTTTAGAATGGTTTGAGTCATATCCTTCATTACCAATAAAATACAGGTGCTCTTCATAATCATACTTGTCCTTGGCATCTTTACCATTTTAAAATAAAATATTGCAACTCTTTCCTGCTCTCCATAGATTAGTGAATCATCCAGCCCAATGAAGAAACTCATAGGATTTTTTAATGTAGCTCTTTCTTGCTCTCCATAGATTAGCGAATCATCTAGCCCAACGTAAAAACTCATAGGATTTTTCACCCTAAGGCTTCAAAAAATTTAATCATCACCATTCAAATCAAAGATGACTTATCCATAGTCATCAATTGCATATTCCAACTTATTCAAGGAAGTTTCTTGACATACCTAATGATGAATCATTCCTAGATGCCCCAATATTGCCTTTTGATTTTCCTCAACAATGCTCTTAGCTAATTCAACATAAGAGATTCTTGACTCTTGCCTCTTAGAGTTTATACTATCAATTATTCTTCAAGTGGATGGGAACTTGATTCACTATGGTTGTGAAAAGAAGTAGACGTTGAGTCTGAGTAATCTGTAGCAACTTGAATTTTTCCATGTTGAAGCTTTCCTAATCTAGAGACTATAACAATATGATAGTCCACTATAATGGTTCCCATAAAAGCTACATTAACCATTAACATGTTTTCTTGGTCCAAAATAATTCATTTTCCATTTGTGCTTCACTAGCTTCTAGCCAAATATGGGCCAAGAGAAAAAGTGGAATAGTTATAAAGGTTTACTTTTACATCATCTGCCTAAAATTCTTGAACTTGTAAATAATTTTAACACATTCAACTCATTTGATTTTCAAATCCCAATGCTAATGACTTATTTAAAACTATGAATCAATTCTACTTCTTTTCACCACCATGGCGAATTAGGTTACCATCCACTTGATAAAATAAGTGATAGTGTAAATAGATTGAAATGGAATGTAGAGTCCTACTGGGCATCTTTGCACAACTCATGCCCAAATCAGATGGATGAAAGGTTGCAAGCAATTACTAGTGGCACAAATATTTTCAAACAAAAGACCAACATTATACAATTATCACAAGGGAATTACACACAATATAATCCTATCTACCATACACGAAACAATAACTAGTGACACACATTTTGCCAAATAAAATACCAAGAATTTTTAATTGTTACAAGGAAAATTACATTACAGAATCCTTTCTACCATAGACAAAGTACTAGTGCACAGGAATAAAAAGTTTATACTATTAATCATAATGGCTGATAAGTATCAATTCCAAGGTGTTTTAACAATATATTAAAATATAAATAACATACATTGATTGCATTTCATGTTAAATCTTTGAAATAGGACTAATTTGGAAGATAAATAATGGAAATGTAATGCATGCTTCATTAAATATAATAGCTTAATTGAATATACAATCATTCATTTTTAGAAAATCTGAAAATATATTCTTACCAATGTGTTAAGATTTCATATCTAAAATGTCAAATGATAGAAAAATAGATCTATATCTTACCCACTAATTATATTCAAACAATATACTTCAAGACACTATAAGTCATGATGAGGAGAATACCATAGTGGATTATCTAGGAATACTACAACACTTGATGCCTTATGTATCACATGTAGTTGGGAGTGAATATGAGGCATCAACTTCTCATCATGAAGTTGAGGAACAAATGATGATAAGATCTTTAAGGGAAAGCTTAACACCTTTTTGGTTAAAAGTGAAACATTGAATGTTGATGTGCCTTGCCATCAAGTTAGTCTAAACATGAAACATGGATTTGAAGTATGTAGGTAATGAGAGCATATGAATTCAACAATCATTGAGCATGGATAATAGTTATGATTTCAACAACCTTGCTCTCTTGGCTATAATATGCGCATCTTTTTGATAAGATCAAGTAAAAAAAATAGATTCAATCTATATAATGAAAGGCTAGAAATTTCCCTGGAGGACTTGATCATTGTGATTAATATCATGATATTCCAGAGCACCATTCATTTCAAAAATTTCAAACTGTATCATAGCCCAATCTTTATGGAGGTATAGAATTTGGTGGACCAAGAGAACCTATAGCATATGATGTTCTAACATATATTGAGGGGTGTTGAACAAATGCAACAAGATATTATGGTCTTGGGTAATTAAAACAATGGAGTGGAGATTCTCTTATGAAATTAGATCAACTTCGAAACATTATAAACATGAGCATAAGAACACCCCTCAACTATATATAGGCATGAAATTATTTTTGATAGAAGCTGAACCAGGAAGTCAGAATTTGAAATGATTGCTTTACTGTGCTATATGTGGAGTTTCTATTTAGAACTTAAAACAATGGTCAATAAATATGAAACATTAGGCATTATAACATAGGCATCAAACTACATGTCAAATCAAACCCATTATGGCGAGAGGGAGCAGACCAAAAGCACATGTTCAAATTTAAAATTTGGTCTGAGAAAGGAATCCTCAGGGAGGAGGAAATTGAAAACTAGGTACAAAGGAGTGGTTTCAGGCAGAGTGTGGAGAGGTAAAAATGGGGATGGGACCCACATGTTTTTGGAAGACTCCAAGATAGGCCAAAAATGCAACCCAAGGTGGATAGGCCAGGGAATCTTCTAGCAAAATGGGCCTTGCTCTTTGGTTTCAAACCCTCTGGTAAGTCATCTTTCCCTCCAGTTAAGATTGTTTCAAGTCTGGAAAAGGGATCATGCATGATTGCTATTCCAGATGAATTAGTTGATCACAATATTGTTTCAATGGCCTCTACATTGGTTGGGAAGTTTATTGGTCAAAGACCAAACATCAATGTGGTGTGGTCCTTCACCATGAAGAAATGGTATCTAAAAGGTCAAGTCAATTTTACCGTGATGGCAAAGGGGTTTCTCTCTTTTGACTTCACTTGTAATGAGGAAATGGCTAATATTCTATGTGAAGGGCCCTGGAGCATAGGACAAGAAATACTAGTGTTACAAAAATTGTCTTCAAAATTGGACTTAAATGAATCCTTTTTTTAGCAAGCTCTAGTATGGGTTAGACTCCCTGAGCTACCCTTGGAATTCTAGAATGAGGATGTTTTTTTGGGTGTGGCCAGTTTGTTTGGAGAACTTTTATCTATTGATCCTATCACTGCTTCTAAGTGTAGACTAACCTATGCAAGGATCTATATAGGAGTTAGGGAAGGGGATGATATGCCAGAAGTGGTGTGTTTCCAGTCTAAACTCAATACTCACATTCAACAATTAAACTATGAGAGTGTACCTTTTGGATGCTTTCATTGTTTAAAGACTACGCATAAGGCTTTTCAATGTCTGAAAGCAAAGATGGAAAAGAAGAAGATTCTTTCTTCTTCTTCTCTCAATAGGGACAAGAAAGTTTGGAAGAAGAAGACCACCATCTTAGGCCAAAAGGATGGTTCTAAAATGGCTAGTCAGAAGGCTGTAGAAGTTAAGAAGAATGGAAATCAAAAGCTATCATCTTCTATTGTAATGACTCAGACCAAAGATAAGAAGGATGTTACCCAAACTCAAATTTTGGAGCTGGCCCAGAAATCTTTAAATGTTGATGGATCCATTGATCTAAAGAAACTAATAGAGGCAAATGACCCAAATGAAATTCAAGATAACATTCAAGAAATAGTGGAATATTAGGTCATGGAAGCAACATCAAAAATAGCAATAGGTTAATCTTGTGGTAATTGAATGTAAGGAAGCTTCACAATAGATTATGTTGGAGGCTGATTCGGATGGGATCATTGAAGAGTCTAAAGGGGGGTGTGATTTTGCCTCCAATGAAGAAGAAAAGGATAGAGTAAAGAAGGATATAATTATCTATCAAGGTCTAGAGGATAATCTTATTTCCTCTAGATTAGGAGATGAAAGAGTTGCAGAGAATGATGTTTTAGAGAAGGTTCTTGATGATTGGGAGGATCTTCCAAGTACTCCAAAGAATGATCTTATTGTATCTAGGTTGTTAGACATTGAATTGGAAAGAGAAGCTTTTCTTTCCCTTAAGCCTAAGAAGAAATATGTTAGAGAACCTTCTTTGGCCTCTTCAGTGGAGACCAAAAGCAACTGTAAACTGAATGTGGGAACAATGGCTAGAAGAGGTAGAAAAATAGAGAAGCAAACCAAAGAGGAGGAGACCGGAAGATGTTTGGAAAATTGGTGCCAGTGAACTCTTCAGGAGTGTTCCAAGAATGGAAAATGAAGATTATTTCATGGAATATTAGGGGCCTAAATGGTGTCCACAAATAGGAATTTATTAGGAATTTGATCAGAGATCAGAGACCTGATATTATGATGATCCAAGAAACTAAGATGAAAAAGGATTTTTTGGGGAAAATTAAGTTTAGTAACATGATGAGTGGGGAGGCTTTAGATTTAGAGGGTGCTTCTGGTGGTCCACTGACTCTATTTAATAACAAGCATTTTAGAGTTGAATCAATTTTTAATGAAGGTAATATTCTTTTTTGTAAAGTTTATCATATTCAATCCAATGAAAACTAGTTTTTGCTAAATTTATATGCTCCTAACAATAAAAGAGAAAGAAAGAATTAATGGACTAAAGTAGGAGAGCTAGTGTAGAGTAGTAATTTAAAGAAAGGCATCATTATGGGAGATTTTAATACCCCTCTTATGGATGATGAGAAGATGGGTGGTCTAACTCTGGACTGGGAAAGTAAACAAGACCTCTCTAGCTTCATCAATGGTTTGACTTTTTTGGATCTAGATCTAATGGGAGGTGCCTTTACTTGGTCAAACAAACATATTGGGTAGGATTGTATCCAAGTCAGATTGGATAGAGCTTTAATCTCTCCTGATTAGTTGTAGTCTTCCTCTTGTAAGTTAGCTCTTTTTCCTAGAGTGGGTTCTAATCATTCTCCTATCTCCCTCTCAGTTGTTCCTATAGGACATAAAAGGAACCCCTCTTTTAGATTTCAAAAAATGTGGACCACTCATCCTAATCTTCTAGATAAATTTAATCTTTGGTGAAGAATAGATGTGGAAGGCATTGCTATGTTTAGAGTTTCCAAGAAACTGAGTAATGTAAAGAGGATGGTTAAAGTTTGGAACAAATATGATTTTGGCCACATCTTTCTTGAGAAAGATGACTTTTCTAATAAACTTATTTCTATTCAAGCCTCTATTCAATAGGATGGGTATGATGAGCTTAATAGGGGGGTTGAGTTGTCTATTCTTTTAGACTTACATAATATTATCAACAAAGAGGAGAAATTCTAGAGACAAAGATCTAGGATTAACTGGCTTAAAGATGGAGATAAAAATTTGAAGTTCTTTCATCTAACCACTCTCAAGTATAGAGCTAATAACAAAATTGTTGGTATCAGGAAAGGGTAGGATCTGCTAACTAAGGAGAATGATATCTCAGCTGAAGTTGTATCCTTCTTCTCCTCTCTCTTGTCTTGGGACCCTTTTCTATCTAAGGTGGACTAGGAAGACATTGTTTCTTGCATTCCTCAGATCATCAAACCTCACCATAATATAATGCTTCGAGCTATTCCTACTACTTTTGAAGTTCATGAAGCTCTCTTTTCTTTGCCTTTTGATAGATCTCTAGGCCCAGATGGGGTTCCAACCTTCTTTTTTCAAATGTATTGGTAGGGGGTGATGAAAGATGTGGTGAAGGCTATTTAGGAATTCTTTGGAGCCAAGAGCATTCTTAAGGAGATTAATTCCACTTTCTTGGTTCTCATTCCCAAAGTGCCTAGGGATAACTCTTTGGACAAGTTTAGACCTATTAGTTTATGCAATTCCTTTTACAAGATTATTTTAAAGGTGCTTACTTCTAGGTTGCTCAAGCTCCTTCTGTTGATCATATCACAACAATAAATGGGTTTTGTCCCGGGTAGATATATTTTAGACTTGATCATGATGGTGCACGAAGTGATTGACTCTATGGAAAGGGAAAATAGGAATGGATGTTGCTTAAATTGGACCTCTCTAAAGCTTATGACCGAGTTGACTGGTCTTTTCTTGATATGGTGCTCAAGGCTTTTGGGTTTGATTTAAAAGTTTGTAAGATAATATCTCAGCTTGTTTCTACTTCCTCACTTGCTATTTTGGTTAATGGAGCTCCTTTAGTTTTTTTCAAACCCTCTAGAGGTCTTCATCAAGGAGATCCTCTCTCACCTATTCTCTTCATTATCTTGGCTGAATTATAGGTAGGCTTATTGAGAGAAAGAAGAAGGAAGGTAGAATCAAAGGGATAAAACCTTCCTCTAAAAGTGATCCTTTCTCACATCAGCAATTTGTTGATGATACTATCATTGTGTGTGGGGGGGGGGGGGGAGGCTTCAATTAAGGAGGCAAAATCTATGAAGGAAGTCCTCGATATCTACTCTAGAGGGTTGGGTTAGCTTATTAACTAGGATAAGAGCTCATTGTACTTTATTAATACCCTAGAGGACAGACAAAAAAATTTCTAGGATTCTGGGTTGTGGAGTGGGAAAATTTCCCTCTACTTACCTTGGGCTCCCTTTGGGAATGATTCCTCCTGACTCTTTTTTGAATGATATTATGGATAGGTTCAGCAAAAAGTTAGTAGGTTGGAAAGGTGCCACCCTTAACCAAGCTGGAAAATGCCAACTAGTTAAATCCACCCTTCAGAACTTGCCTGTGTACACTTTGAGTATTTTTGTGATTCCAGTGAAATTTGCTAAGAGGATGGAGAAAATAAAGAGGGATTTCTTATGAACTAGTGTAGAAGGGAAAAAAAGATATCCTCTAGTTTCTTGGGACAAAGTTTGTCTCCCTAAGAAATATAGAGGTCTTGGTATAAGGAAGCTTACTCATCTCAATAAGGCTCTTTTGGCAAAGAAATTATGGTGTATCTTCAACAGCACTGGGGAATGGAGAGACATTTTGGTTAACAAGTATATTAAGAGACCTTCAATTCAGTTCACCCTTTTTAGTGAGGATATTCCTAGAGGATCTACTATTTGGAATGGTTTTCTGAAAGTTAGGGACTTAGCTAAGGCAAAAGTTTCTTGGAAATTGGGGAATGGGGAGGATATCTAATTTTGGTTTGATAGTTGGCTAATTCAGGGTCCCCTTATGAACAATCATGTCTATGAAGTTTGGGTGAATGACTGTATTGAACATTTTGGGCTAAAAGTTAGTAACTTTAGGAACAACCAAGGTTGGAAAGATCTATCTATTATCTCTAAAGATCTAAATCCAATCATGATAATGTTAAATTCTATGGCTCTTAGTAACAAGTGGGATGAAATGATTTGGGGGGACAATTCCAATGGAAACTACTCTATTGCTTCAGGTTATATGGCTCTTTAGATCTTAAAAGAGAAGCCTCCATGGTTGAGAGTTTGGCTCCCTGGCCTCATACCAAAAATCAATATATTTTATTGGTAGGCCCTACAGAATAAAATCCTCACTCAAGATAACCTAATAAAAAGAGGATAGGTTATGCCAAGTAGATGTATCTTATGTAAGAATTAGCTGGAAATAGGCAATCACTTGTTCATTCACTATTCCTACTCAAGGGATGTTTGGGATTTCCTTACCCAAGACTTAGGGATTAGCTGGTGCATGCTAGATAATCTCCTAGATTTTTTCAGCCAATGGAAAAGTTTGTTCAATCTATTTGTTTTGTGGGAATTAAGTACTTGGATCTTACCTCACTACTACTGGAGCATATGGAAGGAGAGAAACAATAGAATCTTTAGAGATAGAGAGGAGTTGGCCATAGTTCTCATGAAGAAGATTTATAAAAATATAAAGGAAAACTACCTAGTAAGGAAGGGGGGAGATATCGAAGCTAGTGGTAGAAAAATTGAGAAGGAAAAAGACAAAATGTTAAAAAGATAACAAGCCAAGTGGCTTCTCCCCCTAGAACGATGGCATAAAGCCAACTTTGATGGGGCCTCCAAGGGAAATCCTAGCTCATCAAGAAGTGGAGGCATAATAATGAATGAATTTGGCGAGGGAATAGGGGCCTTCTCTCTCCCCCTAGGTTTCCAAACTAATCACTTTACGAAAGCAAGTGCTACTTGCCATGTGGTGAAACTGGCTTTTGAAATTGGAGTTACTAATCTCTGGCTTGAAGGGGATTCAAATAACATTATAAAATATATTAATGGCAATTCTCATTATTTGTGGTCAATTTCAAATCTAATTGAAGAAACATGTGAGACTCTTATTAAATTTAATAGATTCCACATCACTCACATTTTTCGAGAAGCAAACTTGGTGGAAAATTGGTTCACAAATAAAGGTGTTGGATCTAACCAAAAGATGACTTGGCAATCGAGAAAGAGTTTTCTAGTGGATGTTAAGAGCCTAATCGAGCTAGATAAGATCCAAGGGAGTATGAAGAAGATCAATTTGCAATTATGACTAGGAATGGTTTTTGGGGAAAGGGTATGATTCATAAAGGTTGTATTGGAAAGTGCAAGAGGTGGAATTCATTATAGTTTATTCAACATGCTTTATGGGTCATTTTTTGCATATGCAACCTATGCTACTATAAGGTTAATTTCTTCAACATTTTTTGTAAACAAAAAGTTCCCGATTAGGTGGAAAAGGTACAGTGTGCTATGCTTATGAGAATTGTGGGAGTGCAAAGTGCTAAAATGGTGGGTGAAAGGTGCAAAAAAGAACCGGTGGGAAAGATGGAAACATGGAGAAGTAGGGACAAAGTGTGGAAGAAGTTGGAACAGGGTGGGATTGCAAGATATATCATGAAGTTGCATGGTTTTGATCAAGATGTGACCAACAACATGGTCAACTCATGGAAGGATGGTAGAGTCAGGGTGAATGGGGTTTCGTTTCTGATAATAGAGGAGGTGATTTAGACTATAACTGAGATTCTGATTGAGGGTTTTAAGTTATTTAGGGGCAAAAAGCTCTCGGCCAATCCAGTGAAGGACTTTGTGAAGAACACTAAGGAGCTGAATGCCCTAAAAAAGAGTGATATGTTCTATGATCCAAATTCCATAATGAAACTATGGAGGTATGTTCTACGCATCATCACCGAGTACATTACTCTT
Source organism: Cupressus sempervirens (assembly GCA_028749045.1). Lineage (NCBI taxonomy): Eukaryota > Viridiplantae > Streptophyta > Pinopsida > Cupressales > Cupressaceae > Cupressus > Cupressus sempervirens. The sequence goes on from CM053792.1 coordinate 597,388,709, forward strand.
GACCCTAGGTTTGATCATGTTCACACCCACCATTTTATTCTTTTGAATCATTTTTGGCATGATAGTAAAGTTTCATTTCCTTTCTATTTGTTGACTTCCATGAGCAAGGCGGTGTCTAGCTTAAAAAAGAAGCTCATTTTTAACCCTACTTTGCAAGAGGGGCTGTTATTGCTTATCTATGAGCACTTTAAGGCTCAGACGATAAGTAACATCCCCTCTCAGGTTGGGAAAGAGGAAAATGGTAGTTCAAGCTACTCCTTTGACTCAGATGATATACAAAGCATTAGCTCTAAGGAAGTGGGGTTAACTTCCTTTGGTAAAAAAGTTACACCTCATGATAAGAAGTTTCCTTCTCCCATTACTCCTAGTAGAAAAAGCCCTAGGGGTCATGGTTAGAAGATGCCTGAGAACAAGGAGAAGGACTACAGTGATGAAGAGGAGGACATGGAGACTGTAGATGAGGATAAGGAGAAGCAAGAGGATAAAAACGAAGACTAGGGTGGGAAGAAACACAAGCAGGTGGGATTGGAGGATGAGAGGATGTAACAGGAACCAGAGATGTCTTCACTACCTCTATCCCCTATCCATCCTCAAGCCCAACCAAATAAGTAGAAAAATGATAGTATTGGAGATGGGTGGGGGGGGGGGGGGGGAAGTGCTAGTCAAAGACAGGAGGAATTTTAATGTGAGGACAATGAAAATGGGTATTTTAAGAGAAGTGATGAATCCCCAGATTCTCATAGAGAACTAGGAGGAGTTGTGGCTATAAGAGCTAATTGACCCTGCGATTGTGGAAATCTCTAATAAAGCCAAGGAAACTGGGATGAACCTTTTGAACAATGCTTGCAATAGCACGATTGATAATTTTAGGTCAATCAAGTGGCTTTTTCATGAGTTGGAGGAGGTTAAGGAGAAGGTGGGTTAAATGGAAGGAGCCAGGAATCTAAAAAGTCTTGAGAAAAGGAAAGACCAGGATGAAAGAATTAGCTTGGCAAAAAGGAGGATTCTCAACTTGAAAAATTTCAACCACAATCTGTCAAACCAAATGATCTCACTACTCAACTTGATAAATGACAATATCCTATCTTTAATTGGTTTTCTTAAAGATAGAGGAATGTTGGGGGATAAGGAAGGAAAAGATAGGGGAAAAGCTAGATCTGATGATGAAACTACTACAGGTATCACTTAAACTTGTCTGGACTAGGATGTACATAGGACTTAATAGCAGGAGGCTGAGGAGAACCAGATGACCTACAAGGCTACCTAGGTCATGTAGGGGTTGGAAAGAAAGAATGAGGATTAGCTCTTTTCTATCTTTTTGTTTCTAGCTATTCCTTTTTTGTCTGGCTTTTTGTCCTAGCTTTTGCCTGTTTCATTTTATAAAAAAAAATAGTGTGGCCTTTCCTATGGCCTTTGTTGTTCAGCTGGGTCTAGTGCTTTTTATTAGCCTTTAGACTTGTTCTTTTTTGGCTGGACTTCTAACGCTTATTATCAGCCATGTTTATGTTTTAACTCTTGGGTTTTAGGGTCCCTATAAAACCTATTTATCTTATAAAAAATAGAGTCACTAGATTAGTGTGATTATTCAAGCATGATGATTTTTGGAAATATTCAAGATATGACAGGTTACTAAGAGGGGAGGGGTGAATCAGTAACCTTAAAACTTTTAAATAATTCAACACTTTAACCATATATACTATTCACCATTCATTCATCTAATCTACTGCATTTATGAGAGATCAGACATTTATAACACATGTACACAGTGATTTGGTAACCTAGAAACCTTCCAAATAGAAAGTAAAACTGGGGTGGGGATGATACTGACAAAACTTCATTATTGCAGTATAAAGTTAGCCTGTTAAGGCTTACATTGACCACTTCTAGTGATCTTCCCTATTAGGAGCACAAATGAATGCTTAGTATGAACTACTTAAGTGATGAACTCACTCAGTAGCTTTAGGAATGCTCAGTATGAACTACTTAAGTGATGAACCTACAAGGTAACCAGTGAATGCTCGGTATGCACTGTAGACTAAGTGATGAACTTGATAATCATTCAGAATTGAGCAAGTGTTTTTACTAATGACAAATACAATATAATTCCAACAATCTCCCCCTTTGGCATTAGTGACAAAACACGTATAAGCCAAAACATATGTACATAACCTGACTCAATGAATTTTATTTTTTCAAAATTGATCTTTTTAGAATTGCTGCATATACATTTCTATATATCTTCTTGATGACTTATAATGTATATATAAAGATACTTATGTACACATGCTAACTCTATTGTGTGCTAGCTCCCCCTTTCACTTATAGTGATAACTCTCCTCACTTATTATGCTAAATCTCTCCCCCTTTTTGACAATAATGCCAAAGGACTACATAGATAGTTTATATGACTACACCAAAGTATGATAGAAAATCTTGATGTACCTTAAGCATGTTGGAAAAAGTATTATCCCAAGTCTACTTCAAAATTTGACAGGTGGAGAGAGCAATTTGAACTTTTGCTGATAATTGGATCATGTGATCAACCACTGAGAAGTTCTGATCTTGGACCAATGTTTTGCAATGAGTAATATGTTTCTGCATTATGTCCATGATAGGAAGGATCATGTTCTGGATGTCTATGAGTGTAGACCATATCCTTGCTTCCTCTCTCAATAGTTTTGCCTATACATCTGCCAAATATCTGATTTTGGTGTGATGGGAGGTTGTGGAGGAGGAGTCCACCTTTAACTTGGATGCACTTGATTACATATAAATGTCAATCTTATTTAGCTTATCCTTTATTTCTTTAGTAAAACAAGAAACATCACAAAGTTTGGCAAAAAGTGATGTTTCATTATTAAAATAATTTTCAAAATTACCCAAAAATGTTGACAATTCAACTTGCTTGATTGCTATCATTTGAGCAATATGCTCTAGCATCTTATTATCAAATTTCCTTTCAGCTTTTTCAATTAGTTTCTCTTGTCTGGAAGAATCTTCATTAAATTTTTGTACTGCCTCTTCTAACTAAATCAAAATGTGTTGAGTAGAATCTACTTCAACACCTATAGCATCTATAATTATATCCTTGGCATTCTTAATTATTCTGTATTCCTTATCCCTTTTTGATCTTAACCATTTCTGTGTAGCTTTCATCTCTATGAGTTGACTGGCTAACCTCATCTCTTCAATGGTAGCATTGTCATAGTCAATCTTTGGAATCACTATTTCTATGTCTAAGTCAATGTCTTCTCCAATTTTTTTTCCAGTGATAAGAAGTTTTAATGGATGCTTTTGTTTGACTTTTGTGATGACTAGTTTGAACTTTCGAATAAACACAATAGTGGGGATAGAAGGGCTAGCAATGAAAAATGGGATAGGGTTCAAGGATTGAATACCAACAGAAGTATTAACCAAATAAAAAATTGAAACACTTCCCAAAAATGGTATCACACTCGGTAGAGTACCCATAGTAGTATCTGAACTGATTGGAGTCAAAGTAGATATAGATAATGCTAATGAGAACAAAACTATATAACTTACTAGAATTGATGGAGACAAAATTGTAGAACTTACTGTTACACTCATTAATGGTGAAGGAGCTAAGGAGGCTAACTTGGTAGCTAAAGAAGTGATAGAAAACTTGGTAGATGAAATGCTTGGCACATCTATTTTAGATACCTCTAGTTGGGAGGTGGCTGGTGAAGATTGAGCTATGGTAGTGACTGTTGTGCTAAAAATTTCACTTACAGAAGCTATCTCCATAGTAGGTTTAACTGTCTTTGGTGGAGAGTGAGGAAGGGATGCAATAACTTCTGCTACAATTTTTACTAGATCTTCTTCATCTTTTTCTTCCTCAAGTGCTTCTTCCTCTTTTTCTTCCATTAGTGCATGCAACTCTCCTAGAGTAATTGTGATGGATGGAGTGCAATAAAAATCATTGTTGTCACTACTATCATCATCCTTGATTTCAATAGGATCATCACCGGGCTTTTGCAAATGATAGATGTTCTTCCACATGTTTTTTGCATCTCTTAAAACATGTTCAATGTCCTTAATTAAAATCAAACATGTGTGAAATCTAATCATCATTTTACCTTCATTGTTCTTCATTGTTGCCTTTATTTTTGCTTCAGTAAGACTCGGTAGAAGATTCTTCAGGGATTTCTCATATATGTCCTTGGCTGTTTGGTTGGCTGACTCCCATCTTGGTTGCAATCTCTCCAATAGCTCTTTGGAGATTTGAGGGGCAAGCTGGTATGGGGAGTATTTCCCTTTTCCCATCTTATTGAGTACCAATTCCTCAATCTGCATTTTCTCTACATCAGTCCTTGTCTCAAATTTTAATGCCTTGAAATTTGTGATGCCTGCTCCCCTTCCAATTGTTTTAGCCTTTCCTCAAAAGTGAATGGAGGCCTGGCAAGTATAGTTTCCTTCTTGCCTTGTCTAGTTCTTCTAGAGAATACTGCAGTAGGATGCTTCTTAGGTTTGGTGATAATCACCTTCCCTTTCTTCTTTGGCAATTCCTCTTCTTTTTTAGATTAAAGTTCTGCACCTTCTTATTCTTCTTCTTCTTCATCATCCTCACCTTTTCCTTCAGTAAGCATAAGAGGGCTGGTTGCAGTTTTCAACTTTGCTATCTTTCTCTTGCCTTTTCTTATAACCTAGGGTAGCTTGATTTCAAGCTTAATTCTAGTCTTGGCTTCATCATAAGTACCAAAGGAAGGAAGCTTAGGATCAATAGGCTCATTTACCAGTGTTTCAATAATATCCCTGGCTTCATCAATATTCACCTCATAAGGAAGAGGTTTCACCCATGCAACTCAGGGTCTAACTGCTTGAATGTATACTCTATCACAATCAACCATGAATCATACATCATCTTTGTAATCTTCAACCAGTTTTGGTGGAATTTGGAACCTATTATTCATTCTTTCCTTGAAATCTTCAAAATAATTATCCATAACCTTTTCAAAGTTTTCACCCATGTTAGCAATAAACTCATTAATCTGATATAAAATTGGAAAATGTTTTCTCCGTACAACTGAGCCCTTTGATGGAAAGAATTTTTCAATACAAAAAAATAAACAAATTAAAAAGGAATCAAATTTGCAGGGATTATTCTTTGAAGTCCTTATGCTGCCCATATTCTTGTTCAATTGTTTCAACAACAATTCTGATAGGTCAAATTCAAGATTTTTCTTCACAATTTTGAATGCCAAATCAATAGCCTTACAAGCCACACTGTTCAAATGACTAGAGCTATAAATTTTGTGGGTAATGACGTGAATGCCAAACCTTGATTCAACATCAGATGTAGTGCTAACCTTCAAACCTCTACCATCCCATTTAGGTAGGGTTTTCTTTTGTAACTCCTCCCGACCTAGGGTATTGGTAGTTTTTGCTTTACTTAGCATGGGGAGACTGGTAATCATATGAATCATCTTCTTGGTGATTAAAAATAGCTTCTCTAACCATAGTTTCCCATTGTGAACATGACTGAGTATGTACCTGATCCACTTAATTTGGAAACTTCTTGGCATATGCAAGATATGGGTTAACGCTTTGGTCTCTAGATGCTTATGCTCAAGTTTCAAATAGCCATCAACACTTATTTCTCTTAGGGAATTGTCCATCTCTAGGTTTCCAATCTCTTGAATAGAAAATTTGAAATGTGTGTGAATGTCATTTCCGAGAATTACTTTTGGTGGAGTTTATGATTGAGCTCCATTGGGGTCGAGTGATTATGCAATTGCTAGAACTAGCTTGAAATTTGGCACCTTCCACTCCACACCTTTAACTAGCATTTCTGAACCTCTTTTTGCCTTGGTGCTACTGCTACTCCCGGATGACATCGCTACTCGGTAGGTGTAAGAAAATTTTGAACAAATTCTCCACTTGAAAATCGCTTGAAATTGCTTGGAATTTGCTTTGGAATTGCTGAAAATTTCTTAGCTCTGTAATCACGATGAAGAATGAAATCAAATTCTGCCCTTTTGATGAAAATTTTGCCATAAATTCTTGGTACAAAGGTATCTAAGATGACATAGTGCTTGAAAAGCTATCATTCACTTGCTCAGTAGGTGATTACAACTCAATGATCGAACAAAACTTTAGTTACTCCCAACCTAGCTCAGTTGAGTCTGTGACTGACCTTGCTTGGCATGATCTGATTTCTTGTGACCCTTTGTATCTAAAATACTAATTGGATCATTTACTTTCTTTCATTTTGAAATTTCTTGAGATATCACTAGAAGATGTAGTTCCATATCTTTTTTTATGGATCTTAACTAGAGATGGTGGAGTCACTCACTTCTTGAGTGACATTGCCATCATTTGAACTATCTTGTTTTGTAGATTTAGAAATCCATTGTTGCCTCATCTACTTCCAAATGTTATAATATTTAGCTTTCTTTTCATCTTCAACTCTTCCTATGTTCATGTAGTTTTTAGCTATATATGACCGAGTTTTGTGCATGTATAGCATTTTACAGTAGTGTCCTTCTTCCTTAGGTGATGTCTTGCATAGTTTATACCAATATGTCCATATTCTCCACAATAATGACATCTGCACTGGGTATTGTAGTCCCATCCAAATATTGCTTTAACAAGTTGTTCAGCTGGATTGAATGATTTGGATCTGCATTGGGATGCCTTGTGACCATGCTTCTTTCATTTGTGACAATTTCCTTCAAATTTTTGTTTCTCCTTGCATTCATTAGCTTTATGACCATGCTAACTGCAATTGTAGCATTTACCATTGAATTTACCTTTTCCATTGCTCCAAAACTTGTTTGATGTGTGACCTAACTTACCATAGTGATTGCAAGTAGGTCTTTGATTCCTTTGGGCAGGAGGTTTCACCTTCTTCCTTATAACCAAGACCAGCTTTACCTTTTTGTCTATGAAGATTTTTCTCACTTTGTTGATTTAATTGAGTCATGTTTGCTTGAAATTTCATTATCCTTTCATTGACATGCTTTTTAGTGATTAAGTCATTTTCCAAACTTTCATTGATTTGTCTTTTAGATCTCAAGTCACTTTGTAAGCTTTCATTGATTTGTCTTTCAGTGATTAAATCATTCCTTAGGCTTTCATTTTCAGATCTCAGATCCATAATTTCTTCATTTGCATTAGATAGTTGATCTATAAGATCTACATGTTGAAGGGATTGATTATTTCTTGTCTCTAAGTCTTCATTTGCCTTATTTCTCTAATCCAAAACTTCACATAGTCTAATTGATTAGATTTCTTGTTCTCTTTTAAGATTTCTTACTTCTTCCTACAAAGAGCCATTCTTTTCTAGGAGTTCCTTGATTGCCTCATTAGCTTCATCTGAACTGCTTGATGGTAAAAGGTCTTCAATCTTTTCTTCAACATACTGATGGTCATTCATTTGTCTTGCAAGTTCTTTCCTTCTCTTCAAGGATTGAGAAAGATGCTCTTTTTCTTCTTTGAGTTGAGCCATGGCCATTTCCAGATCTAGCTTTTCATTTTCAATAGCTTTGTCAAGTTTGAATATCTCCATTGTCCTTGATCTTTGCTCAAGCTGTCAAACTTTATCCTGAGAACCACAAAAGCTCTGATACCAATTGTTGGAAATATTCAAGATATGAAAGGTTACTGAGAGGGGAAGGGTGAATCAATAACCTCAAAATTTTTAAATAATTCAGCACTTTAACCATATATATTATTCACCATTCATTCATCTAATCTACTACATATATGAGAGATCAACCATTTATAACACATGTACACAGTGATTTAGTAACCCAGAAACCTTCCAAATATAAAGTAAAATTGGGGTGGGGATGATACCCACAAAACTTCGTTACTACAATATGAAGTTAGCCTGTTAAGGCTTACATTGACCACTTCTAGTGATCTACCCTATTAGGAGCACAAAGGACTGCTAGGTCCACATTGTTAGAGGATTTACAAACATACAATGAAGTATGCACTTTGTTAGGAGATTTATACAAAGATTGTTGAGTCTACCCTGTTAAAGGATTTACAAAACTAATTCACCTATTATGATGAAATAGTTAATCTACTTACAACTTGATTGCTAATTAGATCCTTGAAGTATAGATCACCTCTTATGACTGATGAATCTTTACTAGTCCTTATAGACCTTGCTGAATACTTTGCTCTGCTGTTGATTCACTTTCATTCTTCTCAAAACATTACATGTCTATCTTGATACTCTCATGCATACATTGTAAATGATATAATACATTACATATATACCATTCCAATAATTACAATTGCAAGGTCGGCCAAAATACAAGTGAACAAAATATTATTGAGTTGGCCAAATAGTAGAAAAATTGGGTTCTTTAAGCTGACTTGGTAACATTCTAATACTTGGCATCCACTGCATTACTTGGCATCATCCTGCACTTGGTAGAATTAGAAGCTTAGTCCATACTAATCACACAATGTATCTTGGAACTTGGTAACCATTGGAGACTTGGTAGATATAGTATCACTTGGTAAAAATTGAATCCTTCATTTACCTTGCTTTCACTCGATAAGCACTACACTTTCATTACTTGGTAAACACTAGACTTCCATCACTCAATAAACACTATGAAGCTCAGTGAACACTGTATGCTTGGTTGCACACCCACTCGGTAGCTTGATGAATGCTTGGTATGAACTGCTTGACTTCACACTCACTCGGTAGCTTCAGGAATGCTCTTTATGAACTACTTAAGTGATGAACCTACAAGTTAACCGCTGAATGCTTGATATACACTGTAGACTGAGTGATGAACTCGGTAATCATTTAGAATCAAGTAAGTGTTTTCACTAATGACAAATACAATATAATGCCAACAATGGTATATATTGAACGATTGCTAGAGCTTGCATGGAAACTCTATAGATGCTATAACAAGTGATAGTTATGTAAAACAATATCATGAACCATTGACCAATAATCAAGGACAATGTAACACGTATATTGAAATCCAAAGAAATGTGACTGGAGGAGTGTGGAAATAAAATATATAAGAAGCCATCACGAGTTTATTATTTACAAAGAAAAAACTTGAGAAGTCAAAGGAAACACTCTTGATGATCATTTGATTAGATTATCAATGACTATTCCTAACACATCCTCACAAACATGTAGAAGTTTTATGAAGAACAATTGTAAAGTTATTGAGAACAAATTCAAAGTTGAATACTTTTTGCAATAATAAGTATGGGTGAAACTTGATATGTCAAAGAAGCTATGCACAAATTCCCTACAATATGTTGTGCCAAGTCATCAGAAACTATGCCACATCATCAAATTCATAAAAAGAGGTGTCTTCATAATGGTGTCGTTTAGCAATCTGAAGATACATATTTTATTTAGGACTACAACCATTGTTCTTGTTAAATGCACAACATAGGAACCCATCATCTCATGGAATTTGAAATAGAATCTTTTAAAATAAAGAGAAGTTCACAAGTTAAAGCAACTATGAATTTGCAATGAAGATGATGTGGGTGCGTCAAAAAATTGGCAATATTCTAAAGTTGGGTATCATGGTGGATAATCATCATTTCATGATGGAGATATGTGACCAAAATATGGGCATTTTACATAGTTTTAGATAGTTATTATACATTGTAATGTGGCTTAGTAAGCCATTTTGGGTCTTCTTGATGTCAACTCCATGTTACATTATTAGGTGAGTACATATTTCCATATGCTATGCAACTCAATAATTTTGAATAAGTTTTTAGAGTTAGTGGCTAGTTAGTTGGGGGTTGTTTTGGTTTGGTTTGATTAGGATGGAATCTCTTTTGAAAAGATGAGCTTGAACCTGATATGAGGGGTGATGGTTAAGAAACATCATCATAGAAAAGGAGGGAGGCCCGTGTTAATAGGGGAACTCCATAATGAAGCCCATCTAATATACATTTGCATGAAGGAGGCATCATAATAGCTTTGGGGAAGCCCCAATAGTAGGATGGGAGATTGGGTTTTCTTAAGGAGGAGAGAGTATATTTTCAAGAAGAAACCTAAGAGGCTATGGAGGATATAGTCCACCTTTTAGAATTTAATAGAAGCTACTTTCTTGATGTAACCCATACTTGAAATTAGTATGAAAATAAGGCATTTCCAATTATATTATTTGTAACATAGAATTTTTGATTTTATGTGTAATGAGTATTTAGTTCATTAGGCTCCCAAGCTTACTATGAATGTAGTCTAATACACTGAACTTGTCACTAAGTGATTCAATTTATAGTTTTGCTACAATTCCCTCTACTACACTATCCGGTCAATATGAGGGTAAATGAATGCATCAGGATTCAAATATAATTTGCAATATGGGATTTAATTTATGAAGTTAATAGTCTAAACATTTTTGAACATGAACAATTTTTTTAATTCATTTTATAAAAATATTGAAGCCTTATTAATAAGGAAATTACTACGTAGAAGATGATTGTGCTACTAGCTTGTGATGCATTTGGAGCATTACCACTAGTTAGCAAGCTCACACTTGCACAAAAAATGTATCATTTTATTAGTGGATACATTTTTTTGGTCAGCTCTACAACTCAATCTCAATCTCACCAAGAAAGTTCTCAAGTTCAATATAAAGAGATTTGTGAGAAAAGAGATATATATTTTTCTTATTAGTTGTGATTTACATCTAGTTTAATAAGTACTTTTAAAATTGTATATGGATTATAAATATTTTGTCATTCTAGCATCAAAAATAGACCAATACAAGATTCTTATAAGAAATATACTAAAAATCATTTATGAAAGAATAGAAGATGCTAAATAGAAATCTACTTTAACATGTAGGAACCCCTTCCCCCTTCCCCATAATGAAAGATTAAGATTTCCACTTCAAATGTTCCTAAAAAGAACTAAACTCATGCTTCCAAAATATAATAAAAACCAATATTTCAAGCAAAAAGTCAAACTATGACACTCAAGATAATTTCAATGGGTAAATGAGTTTGACTCATTAAATGCACAGTTAAATCCTGATAGCAATATCACATTTTAGTTTTATGAAACATCATTGTTATGACTAATGTATATGTGGAATTATCTTAAAATTCAATGAGCTCATGATTTATTCAAATATATGAAGGTTGCAAGAAGAGAAGATGGAATAAAGGATCCCAAATCCACATTCTCAGCTTGTCTTGGAGCAACATTGATCATGTTACACACCAAAAAGTATGTTGCAATGCTTGTTGAGATAAGGCAGCAACATGGAACTACTACATGGTTGGTCAACACTGGCTAGTCTGGTGGAAGATAAGTCCAAGACTATTTGCTAATCTCTAATAATTACTTATTAGTGAAGTCTCATTGAAGAACTATAGAATATGCATACTATCTACAACCAGTCTAGAAAAAATCTATAGACAATTGACAAACAAATCGATATCAATAATGTTGAAAATTCATGTAAATAATACACTAATAAGATATGGGATATTGAAGTAATGGATGGAGTATTGACTATCAATAACAATTAATAAGAATAATAATATTCTATGAAATCTATAAACATATTTTAGTCTATAGTTTCACAAAAAACTTAGTTTCCTTGGAGATGAAGTTCATAGTCAATATAAAGAAAATCTTTCAATATTTTATACATGATTTATCAAGAAATTCTTGAGCAAAATCATGTTGGACTGTACCAATCCTTCATTTACTTCCATACAATTTTGTAGCAATATAACTAACTATGTTTAACCTTCAAAAGCTTTCATATGATTATGCATATGTTTATTTTTACTCATATATAATGACTCCCAACTGTTTACATAAATCATATAGCTATGGTGGAGGCAAGAGAATTAAGCTTGCATACACCAAGAACATAAGTGATGCCATTCACAATGGGTCCTTGTTAAAAGATAATTACAACTAGACATCCATATTTGGCCTCAATATTCTAGATCACTTTTCTTTTATTTGACTCTTTACAATGAATTTATATGTGTTGTTCATTAGCATCAATCTATAAAATTTTTAGGGACTTTAGGAAAAATTATCCAATTAAAAACATTTACTTATAAGAGTCTATGTTGGAACACAAGAACATTGAGTACCCTAATAGTGTATAATCCCTTAGAAAGCAAAGAAAAGTATTTTTATTTTTCTGATGTAGGCAAAGGGATGAATAACTAGGGCCAAAGGCTCACCCAGCTATCCAAACCACCCTGCAAGAGTAAACACAATGGAAGCAAACACAAGTGGACAACAACCAAAGGAGGAGAAGAAGGAAATACTTCTATTGATTCATCAAAATAAATTCATACATGCCCATCTGTAAGGCCTTTTGGGTTATAGCCAATTACAATACATTCACATTCAAAGATCTAACAACAAATTTGCACTTTCAATTCTCCTCCCTCAAAGCTTTTTTTCTTCTAAAACTTCTTCTCTACTAAAAAGTTACCTAGCTCTGAGCCTAAACTCTCTATTTATACTTGCCAAAATGGCTTACAGAACATTCTAGAACATTACATAAGAGGAGGGCTGACCCAACAATGGTCTAGACTCATCCCAAGAAAAGATCTTAAATTAAATGTCACAAATGAAATAATTCCCACAAGTCAGCTCGTAGAAATCACATCCAAATATTGGCACTCGGCATACACTAGGTAACTCAGCACCTGAAGGAATGTTACAGTAACTCAACACCTGAAGAGTGCTACAGTAACTCGGCACCTAAAGAGTACAACAAGAACTCAACACCTAAAGAGTGTGACATGAACTTGACACCTAAAGGGTGGGATAGGAACTCAACACCTGAAGGGTGCGACAGGAGCTCAGCACTTGAAGAGTGCGATAGGAACTCGACACCTGAAGGGTGCGACAAGAGCTTGGCATTCGAAGAGTGCGATAGGAAATCAACACCTGAAGGGTGCGACAAGAGCTCGACACTAACAGAAAAAGAAAAAAAAATGAGAAGGATAACAAGGCAACCCAGGATGCTCCTGCATCAGACAATTGAGGTTGGAAGAAATGATTCTCCTGAATCATTGAGAAGTCCCAACCTAAGCTGAATCCAACTCAAATTGAGAAATCTATGAAGCATCTTCAATAGGTCTATTCTTCCACTTTACCAAATATTCATAGTAATCTTTTCCTCTTGTACTCTTGCCAACTCTCTGATCCAATATCTGTTCAACTTCCTCAATCTGTTTCTTAGGATAATCATCTAGTATAACAATTTCATCCTCTAACTCATGATACCTATACAAATCAGCAATGTTAAATAGAATAGATATGTTCATGTCATCAGGTAACTCAACTTCATAAGCATTACCACTATCAAACTTCTTTAGGATCTTACAAGGTCCAAATTTCTTCATCTTCAACTTGCTATATGTTCCAACTGGGAATCTTCCTTTCTTCAGATGAACCATCACCTCATCGCCAACCTGAAAATCATGGTGTCTTCTAGACTGATCAGCATTCTCCTTATACTTCTAATTACTTTGTTCCAACCTCAACTTCACTTTTTTATGCAAGGACTCCATAAAGTCAGCAAATTCTTCTCCTGCAGTGCTTTTCTTTTCTTCACCAACAACATCTCTGAAATCTGATATACCTCTAGGATGCATTCCAGTAACAATCTCAAAAGGTGTCTTCCCTGTACTCCTATTCATAGAATTGTTATATGCAAATTCAGCTTATGCAAATACCATCTTCCAATTACTTGGCTTATTCCCAACTAAACATCTCAGTAAATTACCCAAGCTTCTATTCACAACCTCTGTCTGTCCATCTGTTTGTGAATGGAATGCAAAACTAAACTTCAATTCAGTGTCCATCTTCTTCCACAAAGTCTTCCAAAAATAACCAACAAACTTACTGTCTCTATCTGAAATAATGCTTCTTTGTAATCCATGCAATCTCACAATCTCTTTAAAGAAAAGTTCAGCAACATGCTCAACATCTGATGTCTTCTTACATGGTATAAAATGAGCCATCTTAGAAAATCTATCCACTACAACAAATATGGAACCATACCCTTTCACTGTTTTAGGAAAACCAAGGACAAAATCCATACTGATATCAGTCCATGGTTTCTCAAGAACAGTAATAGGTGTATACAAACCCATATTTTGACTCACTCCCTATGCAACTTGACAAACTCCATAGCTCTTTAAATTTTTTTGAACATCCTTATACATTTTTGGCCAATTATATTTCTCTTTCAGCAAACTCAATGTCTTATCAATTCCAAAATGTCTAGCTAATCCACCACTATGCTTTTCCTTAATCAAATTCAACCTCATAGGACTTCTAGGAATACACAACTAAATACCTTTGAACAACATACCTTCTTGAATGAAATACTCATCATACCTACTTATGTGATCTATCAAATTTGGTGCTCTGCACTCTCTCCACACCTCAAAAAAATCAGGATCAGCATCATATAATTCTTTCATCTCATCAAAACCAAGAACTTCAACCTTCATTTCAGTCAACAAAGAACGTCTTCTTCTCAATGCATCAGCAACTTTGTTAGTAACTCCACTCTTATGCTTGATCACAAATGTAAAACTTTGCAAATACTCAACCCACTTCATATGTCTTTGATTCAATTTATGTTGACTTCACAAGTATTGTAAAGCTTTATGATCAGCATACAACACAAACTCCTTAGACATCAAATAATGTCTCAATTTCTTCAATGCTTGAACAATGGCATAGAATTTTTGATCATACACAGAATATTTCCTTTTAGCATCATTCAAATTTTCACTAAAGAAAGCAACAGACTTACCTTCTTGACGTAATATAGCTTCTATTGCATTACCACTTGCATCACATTCAACTTGAAATACTTTGTTGAAATCAAGTAAAACCAATACAGGTAATTCAACAACCTTTTTTTTCAAAGTCTCAAAACTCTTATCAGCTGCATGTGTCCACTTGAATTCCTTTTTATCTCCCCTCATTGTTTCAGTCATAGCATTACAAACAACACTGAAATTCTTTATAAACTTTCTATAAAAACTAGCCAAACCATGAAATGATCTTACCTCACTTACATTCTTAGGTGTAGGCCATTCAAAAATTGCTTTAAACTTTTCAGGATCCATCTTCAAACCATCAACTGAAATCACAAATCCCAAATACACAATCTCTTTTTTCATATTAGAACACTTTTTCAGATTAATCAATAACTTTTCCTCTTTCAACCTCTGCAATACTTGCCTAATATGCTCAAGATGTTCTTCCTTAGTCTTTCTAAATATCAGAATATCATCCAAATAAATAATAACAAATTTACCCAAAAATCTTTTCAAAACTTCATTCATCAACCTCATGAAAGTACTAGGTGCATTAGTCAGACCAAAAGGCATAACCAACCATTCATACAAACCATCTTTTGTCTTGAAAGAAGTCTTCCATTCATCGCCTTCTCTGATTCTAATCTAATGATAGCCACTCATCAAATCAATCTAGGTAAAATACTTTGCTCCACTCAAACAATCCATTATGTCATCCATTCTTGGCATAGGAAACCTATATTTCATTGTTATTTCATTAATGGCTCTAGAATCAGTACACATTCTCCATTCTCCATTCTTTTTAGGTGCTAATATAGTAGGTACAGCACATGGACTCAAGCTTTCTCTGGTAAAACCTTTCTACAATAGTTCATGCACTTGTCTGTTAAGTTCTTCATTCTCTGCAGGTGTCAATCTATATGGTGCTTTGTTTGGAAAACTAGCTCCATGGATCAGGTCCATACAATGACTTATACTTCTTACTAGAGGTAAACCATCAAGAATATCTTCAGCAATAATGCCTTTATACTCATTCAGCAACTCTGCAATTTCTCCTGGCACTTCGTCAATACTACCATCTGTCACTTAGTCACCACTGACTAGCACTTGATCTCCATTGAAAAAACTCAGTTTTCTTGGAATTATAGAAAAACAAACTTGATTCTTTTTCACTTCTTTTTCAAATTGTTTTCCATTAACCATGCAAATTTTTATAGCAGTACAATTAACCTCATTTGGAACTTCAATCAAAGGCAACAATGTTTGTTTCTTCCCATTTACCTAAAGAGTATATTGATTCAATCTTCCATCATGTACACCATATCTATCATATTGCCAAGGTCTACCAACAAAATATGACAACAATCCATGGGCATAATATCACACAAAACTTCATCAAAGTAATGTCTAATTTTGAACTTCACACGGCATTGCTCACTTACCAATATCTTATGCTCATATTTGATCCATGAAACATGATAAGGTTTGGGATGTTTTAGGCTTTGCAACTACAACTTTGTAACTAGCTCTTCTAATGCCATATTTGTAGAACTTCCACTATCAATGATCACTTTACAACATTTTCCAGCCATCTTACATCTTGTTTTGAAAAGACTTCTCCTTAAAATAGGTTACTCATCACTTTCTTTATTGCATAAGGTTCTCCTCACCATCAAATTTTCTCCAGCCTTAGGTCCACTTGGTGAACCCTCATTATCTTCTTGAATCATAGCATTTCTATTATTCTACCCACCTCCAAAAGATCTACATTCAAAGGATCTATGTCCCTCTTTACCACATCTAAAACAATTACCATGAAATCCACCTCTAGAATAAGAATTACCTCTTCCTCGGTAAGAATTAGTGCCTCCTTGATAAGAATTACCACTTTGCCATTTAGTCTTGCCTTTGTCATCATTCTTCCATTCAGATCTACCTTTATCTTGCATAGAACTATTAGATCTACCACTTTCTCCATAAGATCTACCTCTGCCTCTCTAGAATCTAGCACCTCTACCTCTTTGTCTTTGTTCATGCTTCTTTGTCAAGATCTGCTCAGCTTTTAAAGCATATTGATATGCTTCTTCTACACTTTCCAGCTTCACAAAACTTATTTCATCGTGTATTCCATATCTCAATCCATTAATGTACCTTGCAATTTTCTCAACGTCATCATCCACATGTCCAGATCTGATGTCCAATCTATAGAATTCCTCAGTATACTCTTTCACAGTCATGTCTTTTTGCTTAAAATTTTGCATTTTTCTTAACAAGCTAACTTGGTAATCAATAGGAAGGAATTTTTTCTTTACCTCGTTCACCATCTTTGGCCAAGTTCTAATCTTCTCCTTTCCTCTCCTTTGTCTATCAATTTGCAAGTGCTCCCACCATAGAGATGCATGACCTTTTAGCCTAGTGACTGCTATCTTCACCTTTCTATTATCAGGAGTGTTTTTATACTCAAAGAACTTCTCCATATCAGAGATCCAATCCAACACAACACTGGTATCCAATTTTCCATCGTAAGGAACAACTTCTATAGTAGGCTTTGAATTCGCTCTAGACAATACTCTCAACAATCATGCTTCATCTTGGTCTTCTTCAGGTCTTGGATTATGGTTTGGTGCTACTGCTTCATCATCATTTACATCATCAAGATGTGCTCCTCTCCTCTAGGCTATCTCCATAGCATCTAATCTGGCTGCAATTTGTCTCAACTAATCCAATATAGCATTATCAATATTATTTCCTCTACCATGAACCATTTTTACAAATCAGGTTCCTGCAAGATCGTAACACTTTGCAAGTTATAGGTCAAATCCATAGATCTGCCACCCTACAACCAAATCCAAATCAGGGTTCTACATGATCGAATCTCTACAAGGACAAACCTCAAGCTCTTATACCAATTGACATAGGCAAAGGGATGAATAACTAGGGCCAAAGGCTCACCCAACTATCCAAACCACCCTGCAAGAGTAAACACAATGGAAGCAAACACAAGTGGACAATAACCAAAGGAGGAGAAGAGGGAAATACTTCTATTGATTCATCAAAATAAATTCATACATGCCCAGCTATGAGGCCTTCTGAGTTACGACCAATTACAATACATTCACATTCAAAGATCTAACAAAAAATTTGCACTTTTAGTTCTCCTCCCTCAAAGATTTTCTTCTTCTAAAACTTCTTCTCTACTAAAAACTTACCTAGCTCTAAGCCTAAACTCTCTATTTATACTTGCCAAAATGGCTTATAAAACATTCTAGAACATTACATAAGAGGAGGGCTGACCCAACAATGGTCTGGACTCATCCCAAGAAAAGATCTTAAATTAAATGTCGCAAATGAAATAATTCTTGCAAGTCAACTCACAGAAATCATGTCCAAATACTGGCACTCGGCATACACTGGGTAACTTGGCACCTGAAGGAATGCTATAGTAACTTAGCATTTGAAGAGTGCTATAGTAACTCGGCACCTGAAGAGTGTGATAGGAACTTGGCACCTGAAGAGTGCGACAGGAACTTGGCACTTGAAGAGTGCGACAAGAACTCAACACTTGAAGGGTGCGATAGGAGGTCATCACTTGAAGAGTGCAACAAGAACTCGACACCTGAAGGGTGTGACATGAGCTCGACACTTGAAGAGTGTGACAAGAACTCAGCTCTTGAAGGGTGTGATAGGAGCTTGACACTTGAAGAGTGCAAAAGGAACTTGGCACTTGAAGGGTGCGACAAGAGCTTGACACATGAAGAGTACGATAGGAGCTCGGCACTAACAACAAAAAAAAGAAAAAAGGAGCAGGATAACAAGGAAACCCAAGATGCTCTTGCATCATTTACAAAAATGTAAAGAGACACTAAAGGGAAGAGACATGCAAGTTGTCTCTATTTTGTGGGCATTTGAGGGTTTAAGTTTTTTGTGTAACTATTAGTTTTTTGTAAATACTAATGATCTCCCAACTTCACAATATCCATCATTAACAACCATGTAGAAACCAATATAATATTTACATTTATATATCCTTTATGTAGTTTGTATATACAAAGTTCTCATCTTGTCTATGTGGATGCCATTAAATCTGTGGATGTTAAGCCTTGGTTTTGGCTCCCAATCATAGCAACACAATGCTGATCAATATATTTTTGGGTAGCTCCTTCCATTTTTGGTAGTGGAGGCTCATTCAAAAATGCCCAGTTGCTTCTTATCCACCTAAATATATGAAATAGAAAATCTCAATTATAAATAATTAGATGATATATTAAATAATAGGAACTCAAAAGATAAGAACTAAGACAATGTAGAAAATTAGACATTGTATGATCATCTTTAAAAGTGTGCTAGCTCAATGGAAGAGCAACTGCTTTACAAGCAGATGGGTGGTGGTTCAATTCCATTGTGCCCTATTATGACTAAATACATTATTAAATATGTTACTAAATATTTGATCAAATATACCACTAGATATGCTACTAAATATACCACTAAACATGTGACTAAATATACTAAATGTGTGACCAAATATACAATTAAATATACTAAGAAATATGTGACTAAATCAACAATCAAATATACAACTAAATGTGTGATTAAATATACTATTAAGTATGTGACAAGCCACATGATTAAATACACCACTATATATACTACTAAATATACCACTAAATCATTTATCAAAATCGATGATCAAATACATGACTAAAATTGCTTAGTAGTAAATTTAATAGTGTTATAAATGACTGGATATTAACTACTATTAGTCATGTGACTAAGTTTAGTCACATATATACAAAATTTAGTAGTTTTTTTAGTCACACATTGCTGTTTTTCTACTAGTGCTCTTCACTTCACTTATTACATAAGGTTCTTCTCACCATAAGATTTTCTCAAGCCTTAGGTCCAATAGGTGAACCCTTAGTGTCTCCTTGAACCACAACATCTCTTTTACCTTTCCCACTTTCAGAAGATCTACATTCAAATGATCTATGCCCTTCTTTACCACATCTGAAATAATTACCACAAAAACCACCTCTACAATGAGAATTACCTCTTCCTTAGTAAGAACTAGTACCTCCTTGATAGGAATCACCACCTTTCAACTTGATCTTAACTTTATCATCATTCTTCCATTCATATTTTCCCTTATCTTGCATAGAACTATCATATCTTCTACCTTCTCTATAAGGTCTACCTCTATCTCTCTAGAATCTACCACCTCCACCCCTTTGTCTTTGTTCATGCTTCTTGGTCAAGATCTCTTCAGCTTTCAAGGCATATTGATATACATCCTAGACAGTTTCCAATTTCACACAACTTTTCTCATCTTGAATCCTATATCTCAATCCATTTAGATATCTTACAATTTTCTCAACATCACTATCCACATGTCTTTATTAAATGTCCAATCTATAGAATTCCTCAATATACTCCTTTCAATCTTGTAACTACAATCTTCACCATCCTATTATCAAGATTGTTTTCATAGTCAAAGAAATTCCCCATTTTAGAGATCCAACCCAACACAACATTTCTATCTACTTTTCCATCATAAGGAACAATAGGTTTTGAATTTTCCCTAGATAATACTCTCAACAACCTTGCCTCATCTTTATCTTCTTCAAGTCTTGGATTAGGGTTTGGTGATGTTACTTCATCATCACTCACATCATCAAGATGCACTCCTCTCCTCTGGGCTATCTCTACAACATCTAATTTGGCTACAATTTGTCTTAATATATCCAATACAACATTATCATCATTTCCTCTACCTCAAACCATTTCTAAAACCAAGTTCTTGCAAGGTCATAGTCCTTTGCAAGGTATAGGTCAAATCTACAGATTTGCAACCCTACAACCCAAATTCACTTGGGGTTCTACATGATCCAATCTCCACAAGGATGAAACTATACTCTAATACTACCTGACATAGGGAGGGATGAGATAAATAGGGCCAAAGGTGCACCTAGCTATCCAAACTACCTGCAAGAGTAAATCCAATGGATTACAAACACCAAATAACAAAAAACATGGGAGATAGAGAAGAAAATGCCTTCATAGATTTAACAAAACATCAAGTACATGCCAAATTGTAAGGCCTTCTGAGTTATAGCAAATATTACAATTGAAAATTTGATCCACAATGATCAAACTTCACATTTTCACTTTGCTTCTGCTCTACCTATGCTACTTTCCTCTTACTTTCTTATTAAAACTATACAAAAGACCCCTTTAAATACATGTACAATGAAAAGTCAAGTTGTTTTTTATATAAAAAGTAAAACCCTTATATTAAATGCTAAAGAAAGCCACAAGTTAGCTCTTAGCAAATACTCAACATAGCTCTAACTAGAAACCACATACACAAAATTGAGAAAATGAAGGACATAACAAAATGTTACAACTCAAAGAACTTAACAACACTTGGTAACCAAAGGGACTTAGAAACCAAAGGATAACTTGACAATAAATGTGAACTCAACAAACCTAGAGAACTTGGTAATGCAAGACATTGCAAGTCAGAAACAACTAGAAAACTTGATAAACATGCATGATAACATGCCATTAGAATACTGGAATGAGGACGTCTTTGTGGGGATTAGGAGGACCTTCGAGGAACTCCTCTCAATGGATCCAATCTCTGCCTCTAAATGTCATCTCAATTATACTCGCATATGCATTGGGGTGAGTGAAGGAACAGACATGCCTAAGTTCATTGCTCTTCACTCTAAACTAGGGGTGCACAACCAGAAAATCATTTATGAAACTATCCCCTTTGAATGCTTCCTTTTCTTGAAGGCTGGTCATAAGGCCTACTAGTGCCTTAGTGTGACAAAGAAGTTGCCCATGGAACCAATCATCCCTGACCAAGCCAAGAAGTAGTCATCTCACCCTTGCGGTAAGGGTAAGATGAAGTTTCTCTGAAGGCACAAACTTTCTGTGGTGCAGGGGAGGAAGGTTGTCAGCCAAAAGGATAAAGCCTTGAAGGATATTCCTTAGAAGGACATTCCCAAGGAGTAGGCAAGTGCTACCCCCCTTGCAAAGGGTTCTGCCTTGGAGATGCCAGTCTCAACCTCAATGGAGGCTCAAAAGATGCAGGTAAGTCTCCACTTCCAAGCCATGGGACCTGTAGAGGAGCAAGCTCCACCTTTGGATGAAATAGAGAAAATTAGTTCTATAGTGGAGCAAGCTCCACTTTTGGAAGCAATAGAGCAGCTTAGTTTGGGGTAGGAAGCCCTGAACTGGATTATCCTAGAAGCCAAGGAGAGCCAGGATAAGATTCTTTCCCATAAGCTCACTGATGCCCAGACCCCTTTGGGGTCAAAGGGGTGAGAACCTTTTTCTCCCAAAGGGCTAGAGGCCAAGCTCCATCTTCTCATTAAAAAAACTGATCCAGACTAGATCACCCAGTGGGAAGGTCGGTTAGAAAGTAGTGTGACAATAAGCCTAGATGACTAGTGCATGGTAAAGAAGAAAAAGAAGAACGAAAAGAAATAGAATAACTTCCTTCCTCCTTTATCTCCAGTCTCTACTAGAAGTAGTTTCAAAGCTGACGTTGGGATAAACCCTAAGTGAGCAAGAAGAAAGAACTCAAATAAGCTTCTACAAGAAGAAACAAAAAGGAACCTGGCGGATGGGAGCCATAGAACCATCAAGGATTTCTCAGGAAGTAAGAAATGAAAGTCATTTCATGGAATATAAGGGGCCTAAATGTGGCTCATAAATAGGATCTAGTTAGAAATATGATTAGAGAACATAGACCCAATTTTCTAATGATACATGAGACTAAGATGAAAAGGGACCTAGTTAAGAGGATATCCTTTAATAAAGCTTTTAGCTGCAAAGGCTCAGATTTGAAAGGTGCTTCTAGAGGAGAACTAATCTTGTATAACTCTAGGGCCTTCAAGTTATCTACACTTTTCAGTACTTACAATGCTCTTCTGTGTGAGGTCTCTCACATCCATATCAATGATTCTTGGCTAATCCTAAACCTCTATGCCCCCAACACCAAGAAGAAAAGGAATTGTTTTTGGGTAAAGCTCCTTGACATCCTTTCCAACTACAATTTTTATAAAGGGATTATCATGGGGGACTTCAAATCGCCTCTCTCTGATGCTGACAAATGGGGGGGTCTTGCCCGAGATCAGGATAGTAAGCATGACCTCACATTATTCATTCAAAGTCTTGCTTTCTTGGATATGGACCTTCAAGGGGGAAGTTCCACTTGGTCTAACAGGAGAGTTGGGGAGATAGCATTCAGGTTCACCTCGATAGAGCCCTCATATCTCCTGAATGGCTTCTTTCCCATTCTTGCAGATTATCCCTCCTCCCTAGGGTGGGTTCTGATCACTCCTCAATTTCTCTCTCTATCTCCCCCTTGTCTAGCAAAAGGGCCTTCCCTTTTCACTTTGAGAAAATGTGGCTTTCCCATCTAGCCTTGGAAGGAAAAATCTCTTCTTGGTGGAACTTTGAGGTAGATGGTACTGCTATGTATAGAGTTGCCCAAAAGCTGAAAAATGTGAAAAGGAACATTAAATCTTGGAACAAAACTAACTTTGGCCACATTTTCCAGGAGAAAGATGAGAAAATTGATCAGCTCAATTCTATCCAGTAAGTAATCTAGCTCTCCAGATATAACACTCACAACAAGCAAGAGGAAAAGGCTATCCTCTCAGATTTGCATAACATCATATCTAAGGAAGAGCTTTATTGGAAACAAAGATCAAGAGTCAACTGGTTGAAAGAAGGAGATTGTAACACCAATTTTTTTCACCTGACCACCCTTAAGCATTGAGCTAACAATAGGATATCTAATATCAAAAAGGGCTAGGTTTTGGTTTCTAAGGAAGAAGAGATAGTGAAGGAAGCTATTTGCTACTTCTCCTCTCTCCTCACAGTTGATCCCTCCCTCTCTGTGTATGATCAGGAGGATATCTTGGAAGCCATCCCCCCCTACTGCAAGATCATCATAATTCCTTGCTAAAATCTATCCCCACCTTGGAGGAAATTCACTAGGCCCTCTTTTCCCTCCCAGGGGATAAAGCTCCACGTCCAAATGGCTCCCCTACCTTCTTCTTTTAGACTTATTGGAATGTGGTTAAGAAGGATGTGGTTAAGGCGGTTCAAGAATTCTTTGGGGCTAGGAATCTGCTCGAAGAACTTAATGCTACTTTTGTAGTCCTCATCCCTAAGATTTTGAGAGCTGACTCTTTGGAAAAATTTAGGCCCATTAGCCTCTGCAATTCCTTCTACAAGATCATTTCCAAGGTTCTCACTTCTAAACTCCTCAGAATTCTTCCCCTGATCATCTCACCGCAGAAAATTGGCTTTGTCCCTAGTAGGAAGATCCTTGATTCCATCATCTTGGTTCACGAAGTCATCCACTCTCTTGAGGCGAGGAATAAAGAAGGTTTCCTTCTCAAACTAGACTTGTCTAAAGCTTACGACAGGGTTGACTGGAATTTTCTCTTTTCTATCCTTTAGGCCTTTGGTCTCGATGCTCAGGTATGCAAGATCATCTCTCAAATCATGTCTTCTCCCTCTTTGTCTATTCTAGTTAATGGTCTCCCCTCTCCTTTCTTCTCCCCCTCAAGGGGCTTAAGGTAGGGTGACCCCATTTCTCCTAATCTTTTTGTTATCTTGGTGGAATGCCTGGGTAGACTCATCCAGAAGAAGATTCAAGATAGGAGTTTGAAATGTCTAAGGCCTTCTTCGAGACCCTCTACTTTCACCTATCAGCAATTTGTGGATGACACTATCTTGGGCGCTGAAGCCTCTATCCGAGAGGCCAGGACTTTCAAAAGCATTCTAAACTCCTACACCAGGGGCTCAAGATAGGCTATAAATTTGGATAAGAGTTCAATTTTCTTCCTCAATACCCCTTTGGAGAGGTAGAGGAAAATTTCTCACATCCTAGGATGTGGCATCGGGTCCCTGCCAGTGACTTATCTTGGGCTACCTATTGGAACTAAATCTCCAGATTCCTTTTGGATCAGCATTATAGAAAATTTCAATAGGAAACTTGCAGGTTGGAAAGGGGCCACCCTCAGTCAAGTTGGAAAATGCTCTCTGGTTAACTCTATTCTCCAGAACTTCCCTACCTATGCCCTCAGTATTTTTGGGATTGAAGGTAAGTTTGCAAAAAGAATGGAGAGGATTCAGAGGGATTTTCTCTAGATAGGGACTGACAACCACAAGAGATAACACCTAGTTGCTTGGGACCTAGTCTGCTAGCCCAAAAGCTAGGGAGGTGTTGGTATTAGAAAAATTTCTCACCTCAATCAATCCCTTTTAACTAAACATCCTTGGCACATCTTCCAAAGCACATGTGTTTGGAGGGATATTTTGGCTGAGAAATATCTGGGTAGACTGTCTCTTAACTCCATATTTCAAGGGGCTAATCTACTAACGGGATCCTACATTTGGAATGGGATCTTGAAGGCCCTCCCCCTTGCTAAATCCAAGGCTAAATGGAAAGTTGGAATGGGAGACAAAATCCTTTTTTTGTAGGATAGTTGGCTGTGTTAGGAACCCCCCATTAATCACCCCATATTTGGTAGGTGGGCTGATCAGTGTATTGGCAGATACAGTTTGATGGTAAGGAACTATAGAAATGGTAATGAATGGCATAATTTGGCTGAAATTTCACAGGAACTCAAGCCTTTAATGTCCTCTTTGAATGCCATCTTCATAAACCAGAATGGCAACTCTTTAGTTTGAGGAGATTCTTTAGGGGGCCTTTACTCTGTGGCCTCTAGCTATCTATCCCTTGTGAGTAAAGAGGAGAAACCTATCTAGGCCAAATTTTTGGATCCCTGGGCTTACGCCTAAGATAAACATTTTCTTCTAGATCCTCTTACAAGATAAAATCCTCACCCAAGATAATTTGGCCAAGAGAGGCAAAATCTTACCTAATAGATGTTGCCTCTGTAAGCAAGATCTGGAAAGGGTTAATCATATATTCATCCACTGCCCCTTTTCCTCCAGGGTGTGGAGCCATTTGACTACTAACTTGGACTTCAACTAGTGCCCTCTAGCTTGCATCCAGGATTTCTTTAGTCAATGGAGAAGCCACCACCAAGGATTGAAATATTAGTTATTGAGCTCTTGGATCCTCCCACACTTTTGTTGGGGAATTTTGGAAGGAGCGCAACAAAAGGATATTCAGAGACAGAGAAGCTCCTGAGGTTATAATAGCTAAGAAAATTGAAAGCCTTATGGCAGAGAACTATGCCATAACCATAGAAGGAGACATAAAAGTTGGAGGGAACAGTAAAGCCAGGAAAGAAGACAGGATCAAAAGAAGATAAGAGGCTATTTGGTCTTTTCCCCCTGAGAACTGGCGTAAAGCCAATTTTGATCGAGCAACCAAGGTGAATCCTGGTCTAGCTAGATGCAGAGGTATCATAAGAAATAGTTTAGGAGGTGGCATTGCTACTATCTCTTCCCCTATTGGCCACCAAACCAATCATCTAGCTAAAGCCAGTGCTGCTAGGTCGGCCCTAGCCTTAGGGATTGAGTAGCTATGGCTTGAAGGTGACTAAATTGTATTTTAGGAGTCACTAAACCCTCCTAGACCATCAAAAGCATTATTGAGGACCTAAAATTAGACTTAACAAAATTTAAAAACTACGACGTCAGCCATGTTTATCATGAAGCAAACACGGTAGCTGACTGGTTTTCCAACAAAGCGATTCCTAGCAACTCAGTGATGACGTGGGGAAGCAACAATGATTTTCAAGTGGCGGTGACTAAGCTAATCCAAAAGGAGAAAATCCACAACACCAACATAACTCCTTTTAATGATGATAGGATTTGCAAAATCTTACTTCAAAAAGGGAATTATTTGGAGTTATGTGAAACCCCCTTTGCTCCATAATCATGTGTATGGAAGACATGAGCTAAAGGAAGCCAAAAATAAACCCATAAACATAAGCAATATTATTTTCGCTCTCAGTTCCTTTTGTCACTCTGAACTTGGCAATATTGCTAGTGGTTTAGGGCTAATTGAGTCAAAAACTGCAATAGTGGGAGAAAGGATCAGAAGAGAGCCATGGGGCAAAGCGAAGAGATGGAAAGAGAAGAGGAAGGTCTAGAGAAAGCTCCAAAAGGGAAGTATAACTAGATTCATGAAGAAGCTTCATGGATTTGATGCTAGGGTTATAAAGCTATGGTTGATTCCTGGGAAAATGGCAGGGTCAAAATTGATGGTGTTTCCCACCAAATCACTGAGGGTCTTATTGTGGAGGTGACTAACTTTTCTTAGGATGGCTTGAACTTCTATAGGGACAAGAAGATGTCTACCAATGCTGTCAATGACTTTGTTAAGGATGATAAGGAGAAAAGTAAACTGGTCAAGATTGACACCTACTATGACATTGATTCCATCAAAAAGATCTAGAGGTATGTTCTCAGGATTATCATTAAATATGTCACTCTTGACCCCAGGTTTGATAGAATCAGGACTCATCATTTTTTTTTGTTAAATCACTTTAGACACAAAGTCAAAATTTCTTTTCCTTTTTACATGTTCACCTTCATGGCCAAGAATACAAAGGGGTTTAAGAAATGCCCTGTCGAAAATCCTACCGTCCATGAGGGTCTCCTGCTTCTGATTTATGAGTTCTTGAAAACCCATAGTAGAGGTAAAACCATTGGGGATTAGGGTAGTTCCTTGGAGGACACTGCCAGTTCTGATTCTAGGGATGAGATTGTAGTGAAATCAGAGTAAATTGACACCCCAATCAAAGCTATCCCAATTACTCGTGATCCTCGTATCCCTAGCAGGAACAACCCTAGATGTCTTCCCCCTATCCCCCCCTCTCCTCATCCTAAGGAGGTGAAATAGGCCAGTGATGATGATGTGGAGTCTAATATGGAGTCTAAGGAGGAGGACTCAGAGATGGGGAAGGAAAGTGAGATGGAAGAAGATAAGGGGAGAGAAAATGAAAAGGAGGTGGTGACCCCTATGGACCCCAAGGTTAACCCCAAGAAAAGAAAAGTGAACTAGGCCCTGCCCCAAGAACATCCCAGTGACCATGTTGATGTGCCCCCTGCCCTACCCCACCCAATTCACCTCAGGAGGTTCCCATTTTTCCCCCGAAGGAGATGATAGAAATCATGGTTGAAAAAGGGTGGGAGGTAATAAAAAAGAACAAGAGGAGGGCCTGGAGGAACTTCTATGGGTACAAGGTCAAATTGGGTATTGTTAGAGAACTTGCTAAAATCTAGGTGCTGGAGGACCTTGATAGAAGTACCCACTATGATGAGCTCATTGACTCGGCTCTTTTGGTTATCTCTAATAGTGTGTATGAAACTGGCTTCAACTTTCTAAACAATGCAAAGAATAGTCTAATTGAAAAATTTTGTTCCATCAAGTGGCTTCTTCAAGAAATTGAGACTCTAAAGGACAGGAACAACCAGACCAACAACCAGGGTATTGACAAGAACCAGGAAGCTAGAGGAAGCAATGGCCAGGTGGGTAGCCAGGAGAAAGATAGAGGTTAGGTCTCTAGAGACCATCAGGATGACAGACTCATCCAGCTTGAGCAGAAGGTCCAAAGGCTAGATTTTGTCCACCAGATAATCACCAAATAGATAGTCGACACCCTTCACACCTTGAATGAGAATATTGTCAACTTGGGGGACTATCTGACTACAACTGGCCTTGATAGGGATGTAGAGTAGAACATAGAGCAAGGATTCAACCGAGATGAATTTTAGAAAGAGGCCAGTGACTAGGTGAATTAGGGGAACCAGATGAACACTCCTACCAAGATTTATGAGGGTGTGGCCAGTCAGAAGGACAATGATGCTGCAAAAACCCTGCAAGCCATTGACACAAACGACCACTAGCCTATTTGCCTAGCTTTTCGTTTCTATCTCTGGCCTTTTTTCTTTGGCTTCGGGCGTTCTTTTTTCTTCGACCTTTTGTGGTAGTTTTTTTTTGTTTAGTCTATTTCATCTCGCTCTTTTTACTGTAAAACTTTGGGTTTCAGGATCCCTGTAAAACCTATTTTACCTAATTAAAAACAATGCAACTCAGTATGCTCCTACATCAATTAATATAAACCAAAAAAAAATTGGAATGGAAAAAAGCTCATTTTTATGTATTCCTATTTCCTATTTTAATTGATGCACCAAACAAAAAATAGAAAGCATATTCTTAATTTCCTTTTCCTATTCCAACAACCAAATGAGCCCTTAATATTTATCAAATTGATGTTAAGTCATCTTTTCTTAATGAAGATATTGAGGAATAAGTTTACAATAAGAAAGCTAATGGATTTCTAATAATAGAAGACAATGATATAATTTTTAGATTAAAGAAAATATTGGATGCATTGAATCAAGCACCTAGAACTTAGTCTACAACATTGGATAAACATTTACTAAATTTGAGATTTAAGAAAGGTAATGCATATAATAATATGTATTTAAGAAAATGTGAAGATGGATTATTTATTATTATTGTATTTTTTGATGACATTATTTTTGGAGGAAATGATGAAGCTAGATAGAATTTTTTAGAGGAAACAAACAATGAAGTTCAGATGAATATGATGGGAGAGATGAACTATTTCTTAGGATTGCAAAATAATCAAAATGGAGATGGAATTTTCATATCACAAGCTAAGTATCTTAAGGATTTGTTTAAGAAGTTTGGAGTGGAGTATTGTAAACTAGTTGGAACACCTATGGTTATAGGAGGAAAATTGTATAGTAAAAATGAATCTTCTAGTGTAGAAAAAATAAGATATAAATCTATGATAAGAGGATTGCAATAATTTACTCATGCAAGACCAGATATATCTAATGTAGTTGAGATTGAGGCAAGATTTCAAGTAGATCCTAAAGAGACACATATTGTAGTACTAAAGAGGATATTAAAATACTTGAAAGGTACACAATTTTATTGCTTATGGTATGAAAGATAACATTATTTTACCTTATTTGCATATATAGATGCAAATTGGGTAGGAAATGTTGATGAAAAAAAGGCACCCATGGTGGAGCATTCTTCTTGGGAGGAAGATTAGTTTCATGGCTAAGAAATAAATTGTATATCACACTCTAAAAAAAAAGTAGAGTATGTAGCAATAACAAGCAATTGTAATTAGATTATTTGGATGAAGTAGATGTT
The DNA here is from genome assembly GCA_028749045.1 of Cupressus sempervirens. NCBI lineage: Eukaryota > Viridiplantae > Streptophyta > Pinopsida > Cupressales > Cupressaceae > Cupressus > Cupressus sempervirens. The sequence continues at coordinate 597,418,644 of CM053792.1, forward strand.
GCAAGATATTGGTAATGAGTTTACTCTTTCTATTATCATTCATCACGATAACACAAGTAAAAATAATCTAGTGTCACATTCAAAGACTAAGAACATTGCAATAAAGTGTCATTTCTTGAGAGAAAGATAACAGAGAAGGAAATAAGATTGGAGTAGGTTAGCACAAAGGAGCAATTAGAAAACATTTTCACAAAAGCTTTGGCTAAGGATATTTTTGAGTACTTGTGAGGTATGCTTGCGGTTATTCCCCAACCCTCTTCAAAGAAATTGATGTAGGATTTCATCAATCCAATATATTCAAAACTTATTCTTATGCCTAGATTGTATCATGATGATGCTTCCTTAGGGGAGTAGTCACTTTTGGGTAGAGTTATTGAGAACACTTGAGCATTACTTGATAGTGTCTTTTGACACTTGATGATTTTTTCCCATATTGTATTAGAGATTATTGAACTTTGAGAGTTGGAATAACAACACCTTTGTCATTAATGTTAATAATAGAGAGATTTACATGAAAAACATTCTAAAAAGCATTTAGGGAGAGATATACATTGTTGATCAACGAGAGAGATTAGAATATGAATTTTTTTAACAACCTATCCATATCGATGAGGAATTTTTTAATACATTCATGGAGTCATATGAATAGTGGAATAAAGGTAGATAAGGAAGAAATATATTTTGGTATTTTTAGAACTTTGACATTTTTCATCATATGTTTCCATCAAAGAGAAATGGGCAGATTGTTGGTACAAATTGCTTATGGAGATCATTAGTATGCTTTAGGAGATGATTGAGTGCTTGTGTGTTTCGCTCATGACTTAGTTTTTCATTGATGTTAGCGTATTAACTTTATGGACAATTTTGGTAGAGTAGCAAAGATTGTTTTGCTTAGTGAGATTATGGACAATTTTGGTAGAGTAGCAAAGATTGTTTTGCTTAGTGAGATTTCTAGTTACTAGGTTTCTTTTAGAAGGGTTAACTCTATATTCTTGGATTATTATAGATGATATTGTTAAGTTTGTAGATTAAAGAGTTGTGATTTTTTTAGTAAGCTACAATAGATTTCCATAGGACTAGTTGCATGATAGTTTATAGGAAGAATGTTGTATCTTCTTAGCAAGGTTGAATCTTGTTCAATAGGCTTGGATATTCATTAGAGACATGTTTGTAATGCTATGTTTGATATGGAGAAATTTAATTTTCATTCTTTGAAGACTTGTGAAGGATAATGTGTAGGTTATTCCTTGGAGTCTGATTAAGTTGTGTAACTAATGTGAATTATAATGTAACATGTGGAATCTAAATGTAATATCTTATAATTGTTGAGGATAAGTTATGACTTAAAAGGAACTATATTGGAAAAGTTATTGTTTGGTTAGTTCATCGAGGTGATCTAGTATCCTAAGTATTTTTTTGAGAAAATTTTGACAATGGGTTCATTTGTTTTGGTACCAATTCTAAAGTAATTTGGAAAGTGGGTTTAGTTGTCTTTTTTTCATCTCCAAACAAGGTTGGCACATCTCCTAATAGGGTTGGAGTCTTCTAATAGAGATTCAAAGTCACCTGATAGGGACTCATAGATAGTGATTGTATTCATTTGACTCCTAGCAGAGTTACATCCTTTCACAAGGAAATTTTATATTAGTACATCATCTTCTAGGCATGATTCCCACTAGGGTTTTCCCTCTAATCAAGGGTTTCCCTAGTTAACATATCTTGTGTCACATTGAATGGTTTTTTAAGTCATGGTTTCTATATCTTTTGATTACATGTTTCAAATTTGTTAAAGTTAATAAAAGTTATTTAAAGTATATAGTTGATTCACCCCCTTGTCTTCTCCCCTCCCCCTAGTTATATTGGTGGATTTCATTTTCTAAAAAAAAATTACCCAACTTCCTTTCTATTATAGAGAAACTATAAATGAATTGTCCTGATATTTAAATTAATCCCCTACAATCTATGTAAAAGCATGTATGATTTCCGTTGACATAATGTTTGTAGTACCAAATATTACAAAGCTACAAGATTATTTAGAAAGGATTTACACCTACAAGATATGTAAAATTTTGTAAGTTTATATTATTTTAGTCCTAAATTTGGTTTGGGTCTTTCTTCTATCCTATATCAAAATATTATACTTTCCTTTATGTTAGACACTCAATATGGGATTTGATTTTTATCATTTTCAAAAAATAATTTGAATAAAAAAGATTCTAAAATAATAGATAAGCATGTTTCTTGTACCTAATATATTTTATAAACTATATATGCAATTAATAACTTATCTTTCTCCATATTGAAATCTCTAGCTAATAATGCTTTATACTATGACTTTCTTCCATACTTGATCATCGTGAAAAATCCAATTTATGTGGAAATTTATTCTCATTGTTTTGACACATTATTTTCTCTTTGTTGGATATGATACACTTATTCAATTCTTATAATCATTATGTGTTGAAATTTTGAAGTATGCTAAAACATTGAAACGTTATCATACTGAGTGCCCTAGTCTAAGAAATAGATCTATACATTTATTTTCTAACTTTGGAATGTTGTGTTGGGAATTCTCCCTATGATCTTTGATGCCTTTTTCTTTTATCTCTAACTTTTATATCTTGAATTTTTATAGTGACTATATCAACTCTTTCAACAATAAATCACATTTCTGAGCTATCATTATGGAAGACTATTGATATTGAAATTTAGTAATAGAATTTCTCGTCTTTGATTAATGGTATCATATATCTTCTCTTTTATCTTTTATTGTTAGATTTTGTTGTTGTATCTTTTATTTTATCTTATAAAACATTTTTTTGTATTTGTGATATCAAGCTCTAAGTCTAAAGGCTTCATACTTCTCTCTTGTTTGATATTATTAGGCCATAAATCCCTCTTATAATGTAATGTATACTTCTCTTTAATAACTATCAAATCATTCAAAGTAAATAAAAATATAAAACTAATTGAAGACTAATAAGTACCCCCTCTTTATATGTTGTATCTCTTCCTTATTCCTATATGCCATTGTGTAAAAACCCAAAACCTTTCAACTTTTCTTTACGAAGTATTGACTTTTAGTTTACTCTTTTTAGTCCTCAAATGATATACTTAGAAGTCAATAATTTATATCCTCATTTGTATTTGCATCCCCTATTTTATTTTTATTTTGAGATACCAAGAAGAGGTTTAGCTAGGCAATTATAGGCTTCACTTTTTGAACCTTGTTTATTTTCCCAATCTTGATATGATACATTGAAAATTTTAGATAAATGATTACTTCATTTGATATTTCCCTTGTGATAATTATGAAAAATAAGTTTAACATGTTTCTCAAATCTATAACTAATATATAAGTCTCACAACTTGATGTTGAGGAAAAGACAATATGTAACCTTTAATCTTCTTTTTTGAAACATTTGAATTTTATCACTTGTCACCTTGTAGTAGTATTTCAAACCTTTTAAACCATAATCCCTTTATTAATTTTTGTTACTTTTTTCATGTCTAACAATAAAACTATATTTGTTGAGTGTGACCTTGTAGCCCATTTGGTTTTTATAATATATCCCTAATGTCTAAAATCTGAAAACCTTTATGGCTAAAATGTTTCACAACAATTTGGTTGTATCCTTTCAACATCCTCTTGTCCAAATATATGTCTTCAATAACCCCAAGTGTAGCCAAAAGGTTTTGTGAATAAAACACACCCCTTTAATAGCTCAACATTATAGTTTGTCTTCAACCACTACATGATTTGAATAGAAGATTCCATGCACACAACCATTGTATGCCTCTTCAACGCTATCCTCATCACTTTAGTCTTTCACTCTACATATCTCAAGTAGAAGGCTTCACGAATGTAATTTATTCATGATCCTATTGGAAGGATTTAATGGGAAACAATATACTAAGAGGGGGGTGAATCAGGATCTTAAGCTTTTACTAACAAAACCAAATTACTAAATTCACACTCAATTCATCTCACATCTCAAATGTAACATAAAACGATAATGCTAAAAACATAACATCCATGAAAATATTCAACACATAGCACAAATGATTTGGTAACCCATAAAAATTTCAATGTGAAGGTAAAAATAGGGTGGGGATGAAACCCACAATCTTCACTCTTGAAAAAATAAAATTAACCTATTAGGGTTACAATGTTTGATCATAATATATGATCTACCCTATGAGGGATCTATTGCATAAAAAGCTTCAAGAGTGTTAAGTCCTACTACATTAAAGAGTTTTATAGTTACAATTAAGTAAGGAATATTTTAGGATATTTACATAGATCTATTAGGATCAGTCTATTAAGAGATTTTCCCTAATTCAATCTAGTTAAAAACTAATTTAGTACCCAATCCTTAGTTTTCTCTGTAAACTAATTTTGTGTAAACTAATTTTGGATCTCCTTTGTAAAATGTCTTAATATGATATCTCTATTCAATCCTTCACTACTTGGATTTCTCTATCTCATGTCCTTTTTGAATTTTCCTTTCTTTCTTTGTTCTATTCTTGGTCACTCCTTCACTTGCACACTTACACATTCATTCACACTTTCTCTCTAATCCTAGTGTTAGAACCCTCCTTAAATAAATGTTCTTTGAAAGTTCTAGATCTCAATCAATGGTTTACAATTCATCTTCTTTTGTCATTTATTTCTAAATTTTTGATTGGTTGATTTTATTTCCTTGGGATCATTACCATTTTTAATGATGTTTAATCTCTATCTTAACTATCTCTACAAAAATTAAAAAATATATAGAAGTTAGGGAAAAATGGTTTACATATTTTTTTGTGAAATTAAAAACTCATATGACAAAATTGGGTTGCTTGACATCTCAATGTTCAGACACTTGGTCATTGTTAACGTTCATGTTGGCACTCAGATTCTATATACATGTTTCTTATTATTTTCTTAGCAAAAACCATCTTTCAATTCAATCGGTCTCCATTGTGTTAGCTCAGCTTATATATGTTCTTTGTCTCAATTGGGGTGCTCAAAAAACACTGACTTGCTCAACATGTAATGCAAAATAAACATGTCCTTATATATGTTTGGCCTTCACTAGACGACTTAGTCATAGTGATGACCATTCAACCTTTCCTAGTAAATGACTAAGTGTTTGGAAACTAATAGGCAACATAGGTATAGAGATCAACAATCTCCCCCTCTGATATTAGTGACAAAAATATTTTTTCATGAATAGTCATTTCCTTAAAAAATACTCTCCCTAAGACAATAATCTGGATCTAAAATCTAAATCTACCAATGTTGTTCCATTTGATGTTTTTGACTCTGATTTATGTTAATTTTTCTTTCATTTCCTCATTTCCTCATTTTTCCTCATTTCCATCTTTTTATTTCTTATTTCCCCACACTTTTTTCACTGATGGTTTGGGGCTTCTGTGGTGAGCTTGTGCTTCTTAAATTTTTTTTATGGCTTGCCAAAATTTTTGCATAGCCTTTATTCCATTGGTCCTTTATTTTCTCCAAAACTTAAAATTGAATTTTTAGCTCAGAAGTTAGATCAATTAGTCCTTCAATATGAGGAAAATGTGTGTCTTTCTTCAAAATATGTTGTGCTATAGACACCTCTTTCTAAATTATCTCCAAATGTGGTAATAATTGGAATTGGATTAATATCAACTTATTCGTTATTTTACTATCTCTTTCTGTGAGTTCAGCAATCCTCTGTTAACCAGATGTCAACTTACTGTATGAGAGTGAGCTTGAACTTGCATTCTTTCCCAATGAAATAACACTTTCCCTCATATCAACATTTAATAAGACAATAGAATATTGATTTTCTAGTGTAAAAGACTTATTACATAACTTCATATATAATGAATGAATAGTCTTCGAAATTTCTTCTAGTTGTGTGACTAAATTAGAAAGATCTACTTGTTTATTTATAAGTTTATGAGAGACTTTCACCAATACTTTATGCTCAAATATTCTCTTAGAAAACAACATCAATCTATGATCAATATCTATATCTTCTAATTGAGATTTATAAAATGTATACACTAACTAATCCAAAATTGGATGCTGACTATATAAGTCAATTATCCCAATCGCATCTTTAGATTCTATTGCATCTCTTCCATCACTAACTTCTACTATTGGAGTAAGAAGTCCGAATACGTTTTTCAATAATCAAGTACTATCTTGATCAACTTCATGAGATTTATTTTTCAAAATTTTGTATGTCCTATCTCTTGGCATAAATTTATTTACAAAATATTTGAGGGCTATACACATATGTTTCTTCCCTAAATTTGACATAGCTTGTGTGAATTTAGTTTCTCTTATTTGATTTTCTTTAGACAATTACCACTTCCATTTGGCATCTATCTATTTATACAAGCCTATTGGGAATCCATCTCTCAACTCCAAGGGTGTATACATAAATTTGATCAACATATCAATCAAAACTTCTTCAAGCTTAACTTCATCATCATTATTCAAAGAATCATAAATAGTATCCCTCAATCCTAAAATATTTACTAATTCCCTTATAGTTTCACATACCTAATCCACAATCATTAGAGGAAGTCTTTTCATGATTAGCAATTTTGCAAGAGCATCTTGGGGTAGCTGGCTATCCTACATGATTAAAGGATTTTAGTGGAGCTAAGTAGACCTATTTGGGTCTTGGGTAATTAACTTTTTTATATTTAATAAGTATTGTAAGCCTTTAAAGACATTTGGTATTTAATTTCTATTGGAGGATGACTTGTGGTTCTTCATGTAATTAATGTAAGGGTTAGTAAATTGGAGCTTATTGGGCTGACTTGTGGTTTAGTTGTGTATAAGTAAGGGGTCTTATGGAGTATTTAGGAATTATTCATTCATTTGGAGTAGTGAGTGTGGAGAGTAGCTAAAGAGTGAGTTTTTCTCAAGTCTATGGATGGAGCACCTAATGTGAGGTAGTTTACAGTAGGATTGTGATTAATTATCCAACTTGAAGAAGAGCATGGAAGATGGAGTAACTAAGTTATTTACTAGGGGATAGGACATCTCATTTGGGGATTCTCCTACCTTGCAGTGTATTAAGTGGTATTAGAGTGAAGGTTGTTCCTAAGCATGTAGGCAGATCACTAAAGTTGAGGTAGTTTGCATTAGGATCTTGGGATTACATGTAAATGGATCTATGGTTGCAAAGATAGAAGGTTGGTCTTGTTCAAGAAGATTGATCTATTGGTGATTTATTGTAGAGGGTTTGCAAAGATCTTGGAAGATGGCTCTAAGAGGATTGGACCCTAAGGTGATTGTTTATCTCTATGATGTGGTGGAGAAGATGTTTTTAGAGATGCCTACTTGGTTTGAAGCTTGTTTGGTTGATTGAGTTAAAGAAGGGATGGTTGAATTTTGTAGAGAATTGTGTAGCTAGAATCTACCAATCTAGAAGAGAGTTGTCTAGCCAATTAGAATACCTATTCAAGAGAGTATATGGCATCACAAGGTTGAGGTGGAAGAGGTTGGTTTTTTTTATCAATTTTTAGAGTCTGATATAGAACCTATAGAGCAACTTGAGGTTGTTGTTGAGGATATTTCTAATCTTGTTGATGTTAAGATGGAGACTAGTTTTAATGACCAATTGGTTGAGTTTGACATGAAGATTGTAGAGTACTTGGTCATGGATGATCTAGTTGTTGTTGGTGATGATTAGTGTGTTGCAGAGCACCTTGTTGTGAGCAATAAGATGGTTGGTGTTGAGAGTTTGGCATATGTTGCTAAGGGGTTACATATTGTTGCTAATATGGAGTTTGTTGTTGCTAGTGTGAATTAGGTTTTTTTGATGATGCATTATGTTCAAATTGTTCTTGGGAGTGAGCATGCTAATTGGATGGTTGAGATTCTAGTGTTTGAAAAAGTGATGCAGATGTGGATGATTTGCATGTTGGTTTTCTTGTTCTTGTTGGAGTGTGAACCTTCGGTGAAGATGAAGAACATTGTGGATTTATTTTAATTGGGCATCAAAATTTGGGACACCCTTTTCTTTTCACACACTAGGAGTCTAATGTAGGAGCATCTTGGGATAATTAGGTATCCTTCATGATCAAGGTATTTTAATGGAGTTGAGAGGAACTATTTGGGTCTTGGGTAATTAATTTTGATGTATTTAATAAGTATTGTAAGCCTTTAAATGCATTTTATATGTAATTTATGTTGGAGGCTGACTTGCTTCTCTTCATGTAGTTAACGTAAGGGTTATTTAATTTTGAGCTTACTGGGCTGACTTGTGGCTTAGTTGTGTATAACTAAGGGGTCTTGTGGATTCCTTAGGAATTATTCATTCAGAGGAGGAGGAGTGAGTGTGGAGAGTAGCTGAAGAGTGAGTTTTTTTTGAGTTTGTGGATAGAGTGCTAAATGTGAGGTAGTTTATAGTAAGATTACGAGTAATCATTTAGCTTGGAGAAGAGGATGGAAGATGGAGTAGGTGAGTGAGAAATTTTTTCTAGAGTGCATGGATAGAGCACCAAATGTAAGGTAGTTTACATCTAGATCTTGGAATAAAGTTTGAGAAGGGCTAGTAGATGAGGCTTGGAAAATAAGGAAATTGCTTGGTGGGCTCATGAGCACAAGTTGAGATCTTCCTTGGAGGTTTCTACTAGAGTGTAGATTTGGACTAGCAAGTGTTTGGGTTGGATCTTGAGGGTTCTTGCAGAATTACTATTGGATGTAAATATTATTATTATATTATGAGAATTTGCATTGTTTTTGATATAATTATTTGTGTTATTATTTATTCTTCCACTATGTGGTTATTTTCTGGGGGCTAGGACATTTGTTAGTTTGTGGTGATTGATCAAGAAGTACTATACATACTTCATAAATTCTTTGGGGCTCAAGGCATTACCTCAAAAATTAAGTTTGGGCCCTAATTTATTGAAAATTTGGGCCAACATGTAATTATTAATTATAACCCTAAAGTAGTAAAAAATTTGTATAAAAGGGCTTAGGGTTAGGGATTCTCTTATTGTTGTGATGCAAAAATTGGTTCTCGTGGTGATATTGAGATGTAAGGGATTATTGATTGTAATCAAGTTGTAATCACTGGATCATAATAATATCAAACTTGTTGTTTGGTGGACATGGCCTAGGGATTGGGTGAACAATGTTAAATCTTGGGGTCTTGTGTTCTTTTCTGTGTGATCTATTATTTTCTAATATTGTTTATATTTTTATGTAATTTTTATTTTTGTCCATGGTTTAATCCTAACAAGTGGTATTAGAATGAGGTTTTTTTTCAGTTATCCTTTGCAAGAAAGTCTCATGGTTGAGTAGGAGTCTCATGATTGAGTTGGAGTGATGGCATATGAGGCTAAACTGAGGGTTGATAGGTTTAATGGGTAGAACTTTTAGTTATAGAAGATGCAAATGGAAGACTATCTTTACCAAAAGGATTTATAGAAGCTATTGGAAGGCAAAACCAAGAATCAAAGATCTATGTGAAATGATGACTAGGATCTTTTGGACAGAAAGGCACTTAGAAGAATTTTATTATTCTTGGCACCATCAGTGGTATTTAATTTTACAAAAGTGAAGACAATAGAAGAGTTGATGCAAACCCTAGTAAAACTGTATGAAAAGCCCTTCACTTCAAACAAGGTATTTCTCATGAAGTGTTTATTTAATATGAAAATCATAGAAGGTGGATCTATTATAGATCATTTCAACAAGTTTAAGACTATTACTAGTTAGTTATCTTCTATGGGTATCAATTTTTATGAAGAAATTAGGGCTCTCTTGATTTTGTGTTCTTTACCTGAAAAATGGAATGGCTTGGTAATGGTTGAGTAATTCTATTCCTAGATCTAGTACTCTAAAATATGATGATGTGATCAGTGTTATTTTGAGTGAGAAAACTCGTAGGAAAACCTCAGGTGGATCTACATTAGGAAGTGCTTTGAATAGACAAAGTCAAGGTAGAATGATTAAGAGAGGAAGTCATTTTGGAAATCGTGGGAAATCAAGAGGAAATTCAAAGGGGAGGAGGTCTCAATCGAGAGGATTGAATGAATGCTAGTACTATGGAAAACTAGGACATAAAAAGAAGGATTGTTGGACTTGAAAAAAATGAAGGAGATAAAAAAAATGGAGACAAGGACACAAATGTTGTAAGTAACAAATCTGAAGAGAATGTTTTGCTTCTATCTTTAGAAAGTTTTGACGAATCATGGGTTTTAGATATTGGTGTTTCATTTCATGCTACACCTCATAGAGGTTACTTGCTTGATTATTTCCAAGGAGATTTTGGATTTGTTTATTTGGGGGATAATGAACCTTGTTAGATTGTTGGAAAGGGAAAGTTAAGATTAAGTTGTAGAATGAGAATCATTGGCTACTACATGAGTTAAGACATGTTCTAAGGCTAAGTAGCAATTTAATTTCAATAGGGCAACTCGATGATAAGGGTTGTGTAGTTACTTTTAATGATAAAAATTGAAAGGTTTCAAAAGGTTCCCTTGTAGTAGTAAAAGGTGTGAAAGTAGGCACCTTATATCTTTGTATAGGTCATATTGTTCCTTCTACTTTCATTGTTTTAGAGAAAAATGAATGTTCAAGAATAGTTACTGCAGTTGAGAGGAGAGAAGAAATAGTTGTTGTGGATTCTAATACATTTTTGTGGAACAATAGACTTGGGCATATGAGTGAGAAAGGTATGGAAGTACTTCATTGAAAGAAAGTTTTACTGGGTCTTAAATGTGTTAATATGGATTTTTGTGAAAGTTGTATGTATGGAAAACAAAAGAGAGTGAGTTTTGTGAAGATTGGGAAGGGAAATAAAAGGGAGAAATTAGAGCTTGTGCATACCGATGTATGGGGATTGGCTCAGGTATCTTTTCTTGATGGCTATCATTATTATGTTACATTCATTGATTATGCAGCTCAAAAAGTATGGGTTTATTTCCTTAGACAAAAATTTGATGTATTTCAAACTTTTAAAAATGGAAATGCTTGGTTGAAATTGAGACTAGTAAGAAGTTAAAATGTCTCAGATCTGATAATGGTGGTGAGTATTGTAGCCATAAATTTAAATATTATTACTCCACTAATGGTATTCATAAATAGAAAACTATTCAAGGAGCTCCATAGGAAAATGGAGTGGCTGAATGCATGAATAGGACTATAATGGAGCATGCAAGGAGCATAAGGTTGCATTTTGGTTACCCTTACACATGTGGATAGAGGCTATCAATAATGCTATATATTTGATTAATAGAGGTCCCTATACTCCTTTAGATTGTGGTATTTTAGAGGAAGCATGGACTGGTAAGAAGGTGAGTTATTCTTTTCTCAAGACCTTTGGTTGTGAAGCATTTTCTCATATAGATTCCGAAAATAGAACCAAGCTGAAAGATAAGTGAAAGAAATGTGTATTTATTGGATATGATATTATTGAATTTGGTTATAGGCTTTGGGATTTTGAAAATCATAAAATTGTAAGAAGCAGGGATGTCATATTCAACAAGAAAGCATTGTACAAAGATCTATTGCAGCAACATGAGAAGAAAGAAGATGATTATGTAATGCTAGATGATACTCCAAAAGATGTTGTTCCAGCCATTTATCATGATGTGCAACAACCAAAATAAAGAATACCACAAATACTAGTGAATATTAGACGGTCAACAAGGTAAATTAGATCTCCAGAAAAATTTGCTCCCTCTTTGTATTCTATTTTACTAACATATGGTAGTGAACTTGAATGTTATGATGAAGTTGTGTAGGTGGATACTAATATTTAGTGGGAGTCTACAATGAAAGATGAAATGGTCTCTTTGCTGAAAAATAAGACATGAGATTTATGCAAGTTCCCTTTAGTAAAAGGGCTTTATAGAATAAGTTGGTTTACAGGTTAAAAGAAGAGGATGGATGTAAGAAAATATTTAAAGCCAAGTTAGTTGTAAAAGGATTTGCACAAAAAAAGGGCATTGATTTTGATGAGATATTTTCTCCTATTGTTAAGATGACTTCTATCTATAATATTTTAAGTATTGTGGCTACTGGAGATTTTCATTTAGAGTAGTTTGATGTTAAAATAGCCTTCCTTCATGGTGATTTGGATGAAGAGATATATATATATATATCTCAGCCATAGGGATTTGAAGTCAAAGGTAAAGAGAAATTAGTGTGCAAATTGAAGAAAAGTTTATATGGCTTGAAGCAAGCACCTTGGCAATGGTATCTAAAATTTGATAGTTTTATGCATGAGCACGGATATAATAGGTTTCATTTAGATCATTGTGTTTACTTTAAGAGGTTGGATGATGATAGCTACATTATTTTATGTTTATATGTTGATGATATGCTTGTAGCTAGGTCTAACATGGATCACATTAAGGGGGTGAAACACCAATTAGCACATGCCTTTGCTATGAAGGATTTGGGGGTAGTAAAAAAAATCCCTAGTATGAAGATTTATATAGATAGGAAGAAAAAGAAATTGATGCTATCTCAGGTTGATTACATTGAGAAGGTGTTGAAATGTTTCTTTATGGAGAATGATAAAGCTATTAGCACACCTTTACCTACTCATTTGAAGTTGACGAAGGATATGTATCCCAAGACACAAGAAGAGGAGGAGAAGATGTCAAAGGTACCCCATGCTTTAGCTGTAGGAAGCTTGATGTATGTTGTGGTATGTACAAGGCCAGATATTGCACATGTAGTGGGAGTTGTTAGTAGGTATATCAGTCATCTAGGAATTGAGCATTGGAATGCAGTCAAATGGATTCTCAAATATTTCAGAGGAACATCCAATAAGTTTTTACACTTTGGGGGCTCTACTACTAATTTATAGGGCTATGTTGACTCAAATTTGGTAGGGGATATTGATATTAGGATGAGTACTATAGGTTATGTCTTTACTATTGGTGGGGTAGCCGTGAGCTGGGTTTCTAGGTTACAGAAGGTTAATGCTTTATCCACTACAAAGACAGAGTATGTTTCTGCTAGAGAGGCAATGAAGGAGATACTCTAGCTTTATTTTTTCTTGGAAGAATTGGGACACCCTCAAAAGGATAGGATAATTATTATTTTTTAGATAGTCAGAGTGCCATTCATCTTGCAAAGAATTCAGCTTTGCATTTAAAAAAAAAAACACACATTCAATTGTGGTACCATTTCATTTGGTCAGATTTGGATGATGGATAATTAAATCTGGACAAGATATATATATATATATATATATATATATATATATATATATATATATATATATATGACAATCTAGTAGATATGTTTACAAATGTAGTGCCTCTCCCAATTGACTTCTATAAGTCATCTTGATGGGTGCAACCTTGTTAATCTATTGTTGTGTAGGATCATGATTGTGACCATGAGTGGGTTACACCATAGAGGTGATTTGATGTATGTTTATGTATCTGTTGCTTTGATTATTGCTCTTGGCTGATTTATGAGATTATGATGTGATTTCTGGTTCATTGAGGTTTGTGCCAATGGTTACCAAGATCGATGTGGTATCATGAGGTTGTTCTGTGATTACCTTAAGATGTGTGCAGAGATTGCACTGTGTACTATTACCATGCTACACTGGAATAGGTTCCTATAGCAGTGGTTAGTCATGTTTATGACTGTGTTTGCTTATGTGTTTTTTGTGTCTTTTAATGTTATTTAAACAACCATTACTAAATGCTTAAATTATTAGAAATGGATTGTCCATGTTGGATTAGTTGGTTATGTGTTGTGGACGTTTACCTTGTTATATTTTGATCTGAGAGATATTTGTTAGTTATTTTATGTTTTACATGTGAGATGACCCGACAGTCAGCTGTTATACTTTGATTTTAGTATCATAGATGTTAGACTACTATGTTGTTCAGTTGATCATATTGCATGATGATGCCATTTTGAGATGACAGTGTTTTTTATGATGATAATTGGTTATCTGGTATTTGGAAATATCACTGATTATGTTATGTGATGGATTTAATGCTATGGTTATTCACTTCATTCCTGCATTGTTATGCTTTATGTGAATGTGAATGATGTAAATAGATTATTTTAATATTTTTAAATGAATGGTTAAATTAGGTGATTTAATGCATTTATTTCTTTAGCTATGTTATTATATACAATTACACTTGATCATGTTGTCTAGTGTGCAAGATTTATATCCCTGGTAGTGGCACATGGAGTTAATGATTCAACCATTCATATTTTACCAATGTCTTCCCTGTATTGTCGACGTATCCTTAATTAAATATTTAAATTAAACCTTTTGGTGATTATTAAATCTAAACTCATTTGCATTATGTGATTAGACCAGCGAGCGTGTCTATGCATTTAGAGGTTCACTTTGTCACAAAAATTGGTAAGGATTTTTTTTTGTTTTTGGGTTTTCAAGCCTTTTAATTGATTTATTTTAGTTCTGACAGGTTTGGCATAGATGAATTCCTATTTATAGGAATAGCTTGTTTTCATTTGGGTTGATTCGGGGATTAACTAGGTTGGCTAGTTATTGCCCTAATTGATTATTCACTCAAAAAGTGAATAAATATCTAAAAAGGAATTTAATTCCTCACTTCTCACTTTTGAATTAGAAAGTTGGAGAGTAAAACCCAAAATCCTCTTCATGAGGATTTACTGTTTTGTTCGTTGTGGGAGCTATGAGCATGGGATTGTTGCGAGGTTGAGCTCATTGGATCCAGCTCCGAGAAACTTTGGATTTTTGCAATTTTCAGCTACTTCTGTGGGCTATTTATTTTATGGTTTAGATTCCTATTTTTCCCTTTTGACTGTGAGGTAGGGATTTTCTTTTTTATTGTTTTGGCTTTGTTTCTACTTCTATTTTTGGTAGCCTTTGTTTGGAGGCTGAGAACTAGTGTTCCCCTCTATTTCTGTATGTTAGTTCTACCCGATTGGGTGAGTAGGAACATTTCCCTATTTTTCAGGATGAGGGTTTGGGGTTTTACGCTATTATGATGGCCATTTTTGCATATGGTGTCCAAAATTAATTATTTTTAGATCTTTGAGGTTTTTTTACCCAAAGGTCAAATGGGTTTTAATTTCAAAGTTTTTTCAAAATTTGGGGTTTTTACCTCATTTAGTGTGCTACCCTATTTTCAAGTTTTCTTGGCATATGTTAGGTTGTGGACCTAGATCATCTATTTGGATGTCAGTCAAACCTTTATTGCACTTTTATGTTTTTATTGGGATGCATATCACATTCGTACTCTTGACATTGTGTTCGGTTGAGTGATTTTATACCTATTGTTTTGGTTTCTTTGGACCTTTGTTATTGTTTCATGGACACTAAGATTCATGTAGAATCCATACTCTCAGATTGAGGCTAGTAGAGTGAGTTCATGATGTTTGATATTGTTTCATCATTGGGATTTGTGTAGAATCCATACTCTTGGATTGAGGCCGGTTGATTGATTTCATGATGTGTGGTTTTATTGGCTTTAGGATTTGTGTAGAATTTTTCCTCCTATGTGCTTTCAATTGGGTATTATCTTTTGCATTGTGTTCTCATCTAGTCCTTGTGTTATGATCTTTGTGATGGTGGTGCACCACACGAGTACATGCGCATACATTTGTTCCGTGACTTGCAAGGCCTAATCTTCTATGGATTTTCTAGAAGTTATGATCATTGGGGTTGGGTTGGGAGCATGCATGCCTATGGGCACTTGGTGTAGGATGAGCATGGGTAGGGTAGGGTAGCATATGGGGGGGCTTCTATCTCACAGCCTGGTGTCATGATGCCATAGGGTTGGTAGAGGAAGTTTCAAGTAAGTGATAACTAAGTAAAATGTGTGAGTGTTAATAAAACTAAAGATAATAAAATAGTGCTTCAGTGTATGAGCCTTTCGTTGAGGGAGTTGAATCTACACAGTGTATGAGCCTTCTGTTGAGGGAGTTGAATCTGCACAGATCTGAGCTTGGGCTTGTCGATGCCAAGTGACTCTCCATGATGTCAACCCCTACTTAGTAACCTTTTGAGTGTTTGACCAGGACCTGTACTACTTGCATTGTCTTAGGTTCTTGGTTAGAGCCATCATACTATCTAGCGTGAGTGATTGCCTTGGATGTTGTGCTTCATGTGTGTTTGTGGTTGGATCATTATCTCCATTAGTACAATGGGTGTGGACCTATGGGTGCCACATGGTTGGGAGGCATAGCTACCTTCACCACTACTAGAGAACAGTGTACAGAGATAGTCTTTTATCCTAGTATGACCATTGCTGGGTGTTTTCACTTGATACTTTAGGTTTTAGAGTATGCTTTCTTGTGATTTATGCTTTCATTGGAATGCTTGGATATCATGTTTAGATGTTGTTAGTTTATTTGAGGCATTCCCATAGTATGATGTTTAGCATATGACTAAATGATGTGAATTGTTATATTGGATTATCTATTTCTTATTGGTTTAGCATGTTAGATTTCCTTGTATTGATGATTAGCATGTGATAGGTGATATTATCTACTAGTAGGATTATCCTATGCTTTACTACTAGCATGTTAGATTTTCTTATGCTTATATTATAGCATGTTTTAGTAGTGACATCCCTATTATGATAGTATCGATGATCTAGTCGGTGGCTTAGGATGTTATGCGCGGGGGATGGCTAGGATCCATGATGATCTTATGATGATATTGACAGTTGACAAGAATCACATACTTAGTTTGGTTGTTCAATTATTGTGATGTTATTTCTGTACATTGCGATGCTGCTTATGTTCACTGCGATGTAGCTTTTAGTATGTTCTTTACTGCTTTGGTTTAGATGGATAGATTTCCTCTTCCTGGTTTCATGGCATCTTGTTGTTTATGCACTCGAGTGTTTGTTCCTTGATCTATGTGGATCCAATACTCCCTAGTGTGGAGGTTTGTTTTCCCATTTCATTCCTCATTTAACCCTTAGAGTATTTTTCTCTCTTTTCCTAGGTGACCATGTGTCAGCATGGGGTAATCGAATATTGTGTCGCACGCCCATTGAAACTGTATTGTGCATCCCCTAATTCTATTGCACACCTCTTGGAGAAATATCATGCATCCCTTGATTCATGTTCCTTGTAAGAACTGTCACACAATACCCTTAAAGTATCGTACACCTTCAAGAGAAGTATCGCGTAGTCCCTAAAAGTGTCACCCTCCTTCCTTAGGAATGTCGCACAATACTTTCCAGTGCTGTATTAAAGTATCACCTAAATTTTTGCAAAGTCTCACATGAGCAAGAAGTGGTCACTTTTTGGTATGATCTGAACTTTTTGGGAGTTGTTTGGGGTACCGTCCTAGGCATTCTTTAGTCCTTTGGTGTTGCATTTTGAATTCAGAATGTGTTCGATTCGAATTCAGTTATGCATTCTTCATCATCAATTTTTTTGTTCAGTAGTGGCATTTGGAGATTCATTTGTTGCTCAGATTGTTGGTGAAGTCTTCTATTGTGATATGTGCGATCCCTGTATGATGTTGACATGTGCATTCATACTTTTAAATTATTTTTTATCTTGGCTTGAATTGAATACTTGTTTCGAGGATCTCTATGCGGGGCATTACAACAAAAGTAGTAAATAGGGAGAAGCTAAACTCCTCTTCAGCTTTGGTTGGTCTTCTAGACTAAATAGGAATAAAAGAACAACAAAGTCTAGGGTGGATTGATCTAGTGGGAGCCCCATGTGCTAGTGGTATTGCTATAGGATCAGCATCCAAGTGGGAGATTGTTAGTTTGTGGTGATTGATTAGGAAAGTACTATACATATTTCATAAATTTTTGGGGCCTATTTTATCAAGATTTTGGGTTGACATGTAATTATTAATTATAACCCTAAAGTGGTAAAAATACTTGTATAAAAGGGCTCATGGTTAGGGATTATTTTATTGTTGTGATGCAAAAATTGGTTCTTATAGTAGTATTGAGCTATAAGGGATTACAGATTCTAATCAGGTTGTAATTATGGGATCATAATAATATTGGACTTATTGTTTGGTGGAAATAGCCCAAGGATTGGGTGAACCACGTTAAATCTTGGTATATTGTGTTCTTTTCTATGTGATCTATTATTTTTTGATATTGTTTATATTTGCATGTAATTATTATTTCTATCTATGGTTTAATCCTAACAACATCTCGTTTGGGGATTCTCCTACCTTGTAGTGCATCAAATCTACTTAGTTTCTTCATCATCTTCCTCCTCTTATTCTATGATCAATTTTCTCTTAGCCTCTCTTGTATATTCTACTTTGGTGAGTTGGTTGGTCTCTTCTTGGATGGACATCCTTTTGTTTTCACAAGTAGGGGTTGGGTTGTCTTTGGTCTTGTTACTATCTTTGTAGTGTCTCTCCCATTTGACTTCTATAAGTCATTCCAATGGATGCAATCTTGTTGATCTCTCCTTGTGAAGGGATTGTGACTAGGACCATGAGTGGTCTACACCCTTGAGGTGATTGGATTTATGTTATTGTATCAATTGATTTAATTATTCTTATGGCTGATTTATGAGATTATGATGTGTTAGATGGTTCTCTGAGGTTTGTGCTAGTAGTTACTAGGATCAATGTGGTATCATGATGTTGTTTCATGATTACACTGATATGTGTGCAGAGATTGCACTATGTACTATTACCCTACTACATTGGACTAGGTTCCTATAGCTATGGTTAGTCATGTTTATGATTGTGTTTTCTTATATGTTTTAAGTGCCTCTTCATGTTGTGTAAGCAACCATTATTATATGATTAAATAATTAGAAATGGATTTTCCATGTTGGATTCCTTGGTTATGTGCCATGGATATTTACCTGGATGTACTTTGATCTAAGAGATACTTGGTCAAATGTCATATTTTGATTATAGTATCATATATGTTAGATTACTATGTTGTTTATTTGATCATATTGCATGATGATGCCATTTTGAGATGACAACATATTTTATGATGATACCTGGTTATCCAATATTTGAGCATATCTCCGATTATGTTATGTGATGGATTTAATACTATGGTTATTTACCTCATTCTTGCTTCATTATGCTATATGCAAATGCGAGTGATGTAAATGGATTATTTTAGTATAACTGAATAAATGGTTAAATTAGGCAATTTAATGCATTTATTTCTTTAGATATGTTATTATATGCAATTGCATCTAATCGTGTATCTTAGTGTGCAAGACTTATATCCCTATCAATGACACATGGAGTTAGTGATTCAACCATTCATATTTTACCAATATCATCCTTGTATGGTCAATGTATCCTTATTTTAATTATTTAATTAATTGTTTTAGTGATTATTAAATCTGAACTCATTTGCATTATGTGATTAGACCAGTGAGTGTGTCTATGCATTTAGAGGTTTACAGCGTCACAAAATTTGTTAAGAAAATTTATGTGCTTTTGGACTTTCGAGCTTTTGATTTAATTGAATTTAATTTTTGGCAAGTTTTCCATAGATGAATTCCTATTTCTAGGAATAGCCTATTTTCATTTGGGTCAATTTAGGTTTTAAGTAGGTTGTCTGGTTATTTTCCCTAATCGATTATTTACTCAAAAAGTGAATAAGTATCCACAAAGGAATTTAACTACTCACTTCTCACTTTTGAATTAGAAAGTTTGAGAGCAAAACCCAAAATCATCTTCATGAGGATTTCCTTTTTTGTTCATTGTGGGAGCTATGGGCGTGGGATCATTGTGAGGTTAGTATCATTGGATCTAGCTTAGGGAGACCTTGGATTGCCACAGTTTTTAGCTAATTCTACTAGATTTTTATTTTATGGTTTAGATTCCTATTTTTCTCTTTTAGCTGTGAGATAGGGCTCTCCCATTTTATTGTTTCTTCTGCTTTTTTGCTTTTGTTTTTGGTACCCATTTGTTAGGAGGCTAAGAACTAGTGTTCCCCTCCATTTTTGTATGCCAACTCTACCTAGTTGGGCAGGTATGTGCATTTCAATGTTTTTCAAGATGAGGGTCATTTTTGCATACAGACTCCAAACCCATATTTTATTTTATATTTGTGGCTTTTGTGCTATAAGACCAAATGGGTTTTAATTTCTAGTTTTTTTTTACTTTTGAGTCTTTTTTCCTCAGTTTGTGTGTCAACTAATTTTTTAGAGTTTTCTTGGCATGATGTTGGACATGGACTTGAATTATCTATAGGATGTTAGTCAGGCCATTGTTGCACTCTTATGTTTGCATGGGAATGTGTGCAACATCCATACTCTTGACTTTGTGTTTAGTTGAGTTATTTTATGCTTGGTGTTATTGTTTGTTTTGGACCTTTGTTATTATTTTGTGGGCACTAGGATTTGTATAGAATCTATGCTCTTGGATTGAGGCTGGTTGAGTGAGTTCATAATGTTTGGTCTTGTTGCATCATTAGGATTCATGTAGACTCCATACTCCTAGATTGAAGCTAGTTGAGTGAGTTCATGACGTATGGTTTTGTTATTCATTGGGATTCATGTAGTATCCATCCTCCTAAGTTATTTTTGATTCAGTGGTATTTTTCTTGTGTTTTCATCTAGTCCTTGTGTTATGATCTTCATGGTGGTGGTGCACCACATAAGAGTATGTGTGTGTACATTTGTTGGGTGACTTGCAAGTCTTGATCTTTCCTAGTATTTTTGGAAGCTATGATCATTGGGGTTGGGTTGGGAATATGTATTCCTATAGGAACTCATCATTGGATGAGCATGGGTAGGGTAAGGTAGCATATGGAGGGGGTTTTATCTCATAGGTTGGTGATCATTGTGTCTATAGGGTTGGCGAAAGAATTTTTAAGTAAGTGATAACTAAATAAAATGTGTGAGCAGTAATAAAATTAAGATAATAAAAATGTGGTTTGCTAGAGCCTTCTATTGAGGATTTGAATCTTTATAGTCTGAGCTTGGGCTTTTGGATGCCAACTGACTCTCCATGATGTTAGTCCCTACTTAGTAGCCCATTGAGTGTCTAACAAGGAACTGTAGTTTATGCATTTTCTATGTCCTTGGTTTCAATCATCATATTATTTGACATGAGTGTTACCCATGGACATTTGATTTATGTGTGTTTGTGGTTGGATCATTATCTCCATCAACATATTAGGAGTAGACCTATGGGTTCCATGTGGTTGGAAGGTGTAGATAACTTCACCACTACTAGGGACTAGTGTACAAAGATGGTCTTTTGTCCTAGTGTGATCATCACTAGATGTTTTCACTTGGTACTTTGGGTTTTGGAGTATGCTTTCTTGTGACTTATGCTTTCATTGGAATGCTTGTATATCATGTTTAGATGATGTTAGTTTATTTGGTGCATTCCCTTATTATGATGTTTAGCATATGTTAGATGATGAGTTTGATTTGTGGGATTATCTTATGCTTACTTCTAGCATGTTATATTTTCTTATTATTATTATGTAGCATGTTTTAGTAGTGACATCCTCATAAGATAGCTCTGACAATCTGGTTAGTTTTTTGAGAATTATGTGTGGGAAATGGCTAGGACCCATGATGGTCTCATGATGCTATTAATAGTTGGGAGGAACAACACACTTAGGTTTTTATTTTAGTACATTGTGATGTTTCTTCTGTACACTGAAATGTTGCTTTTAGTTATTTCCCTTCAATAGTATGTTAGATGGTTAGATGTATATCCATTTAATAGCTATTATTTTTCAGTGTCTATGCCTTGAAATGTGGATCTAGTACTCCCTAGTGTGGAGGAAATTTATTTCCTATCTTTTAACCTATATGTTTTCTAGCTTACTGATTTGTATCCTCACACAAAATTGTACTTTATTACATGAGAATGTAAATGTCTATGTGGTGTGTTGGGTTCCCTCACATGTCTTGCAGTGAATCCTCACATGAAGCCCCACACTAGTTTGGGTGTTTTGGATGTAAGGCAAAGCATGCCTTCACATAAAATGGTGTTTCCTCACATGGCTCAGTGTACTTTCTTGTGCGAAGAGGTACTTCCTCATGTGAGACTATCAATTGTTATTCTCTCGCACAAGAAATAGGTGTCACATCTACTATTTCTTAGAGAATGCAATTTGGACTTTTGAGTATCCTTTAGGATTTCTTGAGGTTCCATGATTTTATAGATCAAAGACTTTGTGTTCTAATGTAATATTTGGATTTCATTCTTTAGCTTGGTCATGCCAGTTTTGTTGTGTCATTTGAAGATTTTGTGGTCATTGGGATTGTTGGTGAAGTCTTCTATTGCAATCTTTGTGATCCCTATATGATGTTGTCATGTGAATTTATACTTGTACAAAAAAAAATCATGGCTTGCATTGAATCCTTGTTCCAAGGATCTCTGATAGGGCATTACAATCTTTCCTTTTGGCTTTCGAGGTATGATAACCTTCTACACATCTCTACTAAGATAAGCTTTTACCTTAGGATCAACAATTACTACTTTCCTTTATTTGGTTGTCTTGGCCTAATAAATATCTAGTTCTTTAAATTTTCCTTTCTTGGCCTTAGCAGGTTGTGTTGATCGTTCCCCTTCTTCACTATCATTATCCTCAAGACTCTTCCTCTTTCTTTTCTTTTTTATTTTAGGTGTGCTTGCTTGTGCAGTTAGTTTAGCCATTAATGCCTCATATGTGTTGAATTGCTCAATATTTGCATATATATCTTCAATAAAAAGTGTAACCTCATCAACATTAACTTCATAAGTCATAGGCCTCAATCATGCAATCCTTGGTAATACTAACTATGCATATATAGAATCTATATAACCTATCTCACTGTAATATGTGTTATTGACCGATTTGGGGTTTCTCATTCTGTTTCTCATTGTGATTTTGAATTCTCCAAAATAATTATCTATTATGGCTTCAAAATTGTCTCCCAACCTATTGATTAAGTCATTCATTTGCTCCATAATTGGCCAACTTCTATCCCATGCTACTATTCCAATCATAGGGAATAAATTCTATACATAGAAAAAATATACATACTAGTAACTATCCTGACTTACAAGATGTATTTTTTTCTTTCCTTATTACTTTTAGGTTCTCTATTAGTTGTTGTATTTGTAGCTCAAAAAGGTCATAAGCATGATCAATTTTGAAAATTTTGTAACCCAAATCTACTACAACGCAAGGCACATTGTTTAATCAACTAGATTTGTAAATTTTCTTTCTATCACACTAACTACAAATTCAATCACATGATCTTCAACTCCATCTATTAGCATCCCTCTACCATTCCAATTTACTTTGGTTTATTTTTCAATTTCATTTTGTGCCCCATTTCTTATGCTCTTAGGTTGATCTAAGATAGGGTACCCAACAACTCAACATATTATGGTATTATTGATTTTGATTGGAGCTCCCTCTAAAAATATCTTAATATTATGGATACAAATGTGTTTGAAATATAAGAGTAACTAAGAGGGCAGGGGTGAATTAGTTATGACTAAAATAAATCTCATATCCCTTATATGTCAGTTGAAAACATAAATGCTGTTGAAACTATTGTTACTCGGTTAACATGCAGGTACTTGGTTAATAATAACAATATGTTGTAACTCAACAAGTAGTATAATATGAACTGTAACTCAGAAAATACTAAACATGGAGACCATAAGATATTAAATATGATTAACCTTAATTATCTTTGTTTCATACACATAAAATAAATACCATGAATACAAGTGACACCAAGATTTAACATGGAAAAGCAATTTGGGAAAAACCATCAATTGCAACTACTTATTGTTTTTCACTCTTCTAAACTGAGTCATATTAGGAGCCAACCCTATTAAAGGTTACAAATCACACTATTAGGTGTGACCCTGTTACAGGATTTAATCATCCTATTAGGAGTGACCTTGTTAAAGGTCTTTAGACACTTAAATCTAGAAATGCGACCTTGTTAGAGGATTTGGCAAATAGTTGTTAGGATAACTATGTTAAGAGATTTAGTTCACTGCTACAATGGCTAGAGAGCAACAACGAAATGACCTAATTATTGAAGCAACTATATCGCTGATTTTAGATCTCAATTTTGGCTTAAATACTTGATCCTTCTTGATCAAATTAATCTTTGCAACCCAACAAGGATATTCTACTTATCCTTCCAATTTGCTTCCTTTAAGAATCTTCTTATCTTCCACACATTCTCACACACACTCAATCCTGAACATGAACTTATACTTATATCATAAAAATTATCAATTCAACTTGAATACAACTTATAATAATAAATCTTCATGTCTTTGTACACTCAAAAGTGTCCCACTCTAAACCCTTCTATCCAAACGATTCCATGGGTTTGGAATGCTTGGATGCCAGCTTAGATCTCCCTATCCATGAAGTGCAAGAGAGTGTATTTCAAGTTCAAAGGATCTCAGTTGAGCCTTAGGAATACTCTTCTTTCTAGTAAACCATGCAATTGGAGGTTCCAAAGACAAGATGTAAGAATGCAAATGTCTCAAGGAGTTCCTCAAGAATGCAATGCAAGTATGTAAACTAAGCTAAGGTGAAAATGCAAAATGCAGCTATGTTAAAACATGTATGAGAGTGTTACAATTCAAATATTAAGCTATGTAAGATAGATTATTACAAAATAGAAGCTAAACTACCATGCAAAATGAATCTAAGCTAAAATGCTATGGTATGAGAGAATGTAGAATAGAAATAGAAGTTCTCCACAAAGCTCCAAAGAAACCTGTTAGAAAACCTGCAGCATAACAATACTCAAAAGATGGATGCTTTGAGGGGGAAAGCTCTCTCCATTTTAAAGTTGTATGGATGGTAGAGATGAAGATAAAGATGGTGGATGATCAATGGTGGAATTTGAAAAGAGGAGTGATCCATGTGCACACACAAGTCAACCAATAGAATATAAGTTGACTTGTCATATAAGACAAAAGTCACAAAGCCTTTTCTTTTAATTGCAAAATAGAAAAAGGAATTTATGTATGCACTTTAAGTGGATTAGAAGAATGGGGTCTTCTATTTAATTAAAAGGGGACATGTTCTTTTAATAAAATAATGAACTTAGGATAGCATAGTCAAACTATAGGTTATAATCAAATTAATTGATTATTAGCAATTTGGTCTAGGTAAATGATTAATTAAATTAGCCAAAATGCTGAGAAGGAAACAAATAGTCTAGATGACCAATTATTAGGTGATTATATTTGCCCCTCTTTGACTAATGTGTGATCAATCTGGGAACACATTACATCAAAGAAAGCAGAAGCCAAGTAGGCAGCAATAGAAATAGATATCTGATTCGAAAAAATGAAATGCAGAAAGAGATAGCAAATCCTAAATGTATAGTTTGATAGCAGTAGTACTGAACACTAGGAAGAGAACAATGTTAAAATTCAAGAAGAATGTTAACACCTAGAAAAGTAGATAGAGTGAGAGCAAGTGAGAAGATCAAATAAATGCTCCTAAGTAGTGATAGAGTATTTCGGCCCCCTCAGGATCAAAATCAAAATGAGGTAAGGGGATGTAGAAACAAGCTAGATATGAGAAAATCAGAATATAGAAATTTCCAAGATGATAGATAGATGATTAGAACCAAAGAATGACTATTAAAGAGACTAGTAAAATGCCCCAGTTTGACTAGAATTGACCATGAAGGATATAGTGTAAAAATTAGGTCAAATCTAGTAGAAAGATGATTTTAGACACGAAAAGGTTGAATTTGAGTAGATATAAAGCATAGAAATGATGAAGACATGAAGAAATGAAGATGCACTAGTGATGATTTAGAGATTAGACCAAAGAGGTAGAATTTTAAAATGTGGTTTTGACTACCAAGATGAACTCAAATTTTGATTTGGATACTGAAAATGAATCCAGGACATCAAAATTACGTAAGAGGTCAAAATGTTATATAATATGATGACAGGATAGAAAAGAGATGAAGCAAAAGATTAAGAAGGTGAAAAGACATGAACAAGAAGAAAGTAAAGAAATATGTGAAAGGAGTTAGCCGATATGTCCACAAAAAGATGAAGAGAGAACTCTCCCCATATGCAAGAATATAAGATTAAGCTAGAAAATGAACCTAAAATGCAAGATAATATGCAAAGTGGTTTACCATAAAGAAGCGCATAACATTTAGACTCTTCATTTCATCATTGAGCATTTATTAGGGACATCATGAGATTATACAACCATCACTAGTATAACTATGAGGATATGAATATGATCGATATCAGATAGGTATGTTGAATTCCAATCTAAGCATCAGAGACATGTAAGTCAAGATAACTATGCAATTAGATTCCCTAAGTTTAATTTAGCAAGACTACACCTATATAAGTGCCAAGATAAACCCCGAGTATGGTCTTGAAAAACAATCAAGGATGATACATTTATAAGTTACAAAGTGTCAACTAGGACAAGCATGAATGCTTAAAACACTATAGACAAATAAAGTATACCCACAAGTAGAAATCAAGAAAACATGCCCCATGCCCCCAGTCTTCTAGTCAATGGCATCCTTGAAAAACTATTAGGGATGGAACATATAGTAAAGAAATCATCATATCAAGCACACAAAGTAGATAAAGATTAGCATAGCTTAGTTGTTTAAGTGTTTAAACGCATGTGTGTAAGTCACTTGGCCATTTCTTCAAGACTTGATCCTAATAGTGAGAAATATCGTGACATCAAAGACCGTAGGTAAACTCTCTGAGAAGTGTTGAGAAATACTTGATGTCAAGTTGGGGGGTAGTGTTGAGAAACACTATTTTGTAAGTTGCCAAAGAAACCCTAATGCACAAGAATACCTCAATAGGAAAAGTAGTTGTGCCCCCAAGACAAGGACCAAAAAATAATCTCAAGCTAGGGAATGTATAGCGAAATGGGCGATTGAGACTGATAAACATAGCTGCAAGGGTTTCAAGTAGTGCCTATTTCTAGGTTTTCACCACTTGATAGATTTTTTTAGGACTTTGTTAAAAAAAAAATTTATTTTTTATTTTTTGTATTTTATTGGTGATACATCAAAGTGCCTATTGCTAGGTTTTCACTAAGTTGATATTTTTTCAGAACATTTTTTTATTTTTAGGATTTTTTAGCATTATATATGATTTTTTGGATTTTTTAGAAGGTTTTTAGAGATTACTAGTTCTTGAGCAAGATCACATCATTTTCTCCTAATGTCTAGCAAGATATAGGAAATGATGGAGAAACAAGCCAGTGGATAAGCAAAGATGGATAGGAAAGGAGTATGAAGCAAGTAAAAGTGATCCTCAAGGACTGACTCCTCAAGAGTACCCAAGGTAGGGAAAGAGGTGAAATAGTCATATGAAGCACATTTTGGATAAGTAATGGAAGTAGTGAGAAATATAGCATGTAGGATAAGTGGTGAAGCCAACAAGTGTGATAGCATATAAGATAAGTGATGGAAGCCAATGAGTAAGATAGCATGAAAGCATGCAATCCAAGAGAGTAGACATGTCTAGAGGCCTATCAGAACCATGTTTTATATCTTGTGATCAAGACTCATGGGGTAAACTAGATAGGATAGTGATGGGATAAAGAAATAAGAATAAAACTCAAGATGGAGGCTATGAGTGAATGAGAAAGCACAATAGAGAATATTGTGGATAAGATAGCCATTATGCAAAGATAGCTCAACATTGTCAAGATCAAAGAGAGAAGAGGGGATAGATGGATGATGGAAGAATTATGCATGATGCCTATTTACCAGGTTTTCATCATGGTACTTATCCAAGTTACCACAAGATGTAGTTTTCACCATAGGACTCATTTATTTCTCTTTACTTTTGCTACCAAGGCCCCACAAGGAGTAGTTTTCACCAAGGCACATTTTAATTTTATTATTATTATTATTATTATTTTTTAATTTTTAATTTTTTAGATTATAAATTTTTAGAAAGAGCTCAAATTATTTGAATGTAGATAGTGCTCCTATAGAAAAGATAAGTCATGATAAGCCAAGACCATAGAAAGGTATGCTCAAAGATGTTGATAGGGTGATGAAAGAGAAATGGTAGTAGGAAGAGTATATGGAGGATAATAGTTCATGTATATAAAGTAAGTGTAAGCTTTAGAGGATTTCATGAGGGTAGTTGAAATATTGGACAAGATCAATAATCACACACACCTTGAAGGGTATTGGAATGATGGAGGAATCATAGATGAAGTAGCTTGAGGTTTAGATGTACGAGGTGGTAGAAGAGATTTGGAAAAAAGTGGAGTGGAAGGCTTTGGAATATTTTTAGAAAAATTTTTCGAAGAAGATGGAATGGAAGCATTTGGAAGCTTGAATGTCAACTTTGAAGTATTTTCAATATTCAAGTCTTTTAAAAGAGATTTGGAAATCCATATATCTTTAAATTTTCCTTTGGATACTTCAAAACACATTTCTTCAATAATGGGTTTAGGAACCCATATTTTCTTTGATTTAACTTTTTTAATAGTGAACCTTTGCAGTCTCTTTTGTGCATTTTCCTTCTTAGCATTTACATGTCAATTAGATGGGACATAGTGATCTTCATTTTTCAATGGATTCTTATGTTTATTCTCACTTCCAAAGGACTTGGGATTTGTCAATGAATAAGGCTGATATGATTGATTTAGATGGATAGATGGGTAAAAAGTCATCAAGGATGAGTGTCTTTGTTAATATTGAGGTATGATGGGAGAGCTAGGAGTGGAAAGTGTAGGAGATGAAGGAATATAAGGTTCCAATATAGATGGAAGGTTTGAAGGCTTTAGTTCTAATGGATGAGGACCAATGATAGAATTATGATATGCAAATGGATAGTGAAAAGGGATATTAAGATCTTTAGAGTGAGCAATATGGTCAAAGCTATCAATAGAATCATGAGTAGCTTTGATAGGAACAACACTTTTAATAGGAGTAGTTGAAGATTGAGCACAATTTTGAAGTGGATATGGAGAAGTAGAATATGAGGGGATGCTTTGATCTTGACAAGTAGCTTTGGATAGCATAGGAAGAGAACTTTTCTCATAATTTTCAGTAAGCTCAAGGGAGATAATGGAAATGGTATCCTCATCATACTCGAGAGGTGGACAAGATATAGGATATGGAAGGGAAAAATCTTGAAAGAGATGAAAGGGTGCTTGATCTTGACCTTTCTTTACATTTATAGCTTTTTCTTTTTGAGAGCCCTTTTGACATGGAGCCACTTCTAAGGACAAGGGAGAATGAAGAGTGAATGAAGTAGTGCTTGGATTATTCATAGTAGTGCATGAAGGTTGAGGATATTTAGGATTAGTAGCATGGAAAAGGTTTGCAGCCAAGTGAAGGTTAGCTTGAGTTTCTTTTAGAGGTAGCCCTTGAGGGTACGCATATTGCATATGGAAAGCACTAGGTTTTTTGTTTGATGGCGGAATGTTGGAAAGCTTTGAGGTGTTGAGAGATGCATGAGTGTTTGAAGAAGTGGAAGAAGTAATCGAGCCACTACTAGACATAGGGTCATCAATGTAGTCTTGCTCAATAGAGTTATCTTGACAACATGAATCACTAGAGGTTCCCAAATCAAGAACATCATCATTAATAAGATCTTGCACTTTATGTTTCAGCTCTATACAATTAGAAGTAGCATGGTCATTATATTTATGATAAGCACAATAATCACCCAAGTAAGGATTTCTATAGGAGCTAGACTTAGGCCACATGATGAGCTTGGTGCCAAGAAGTGTTTGCAAGATGTCATCATAAGAATAATCCAAGGGAGTAAAATTCCTCTCAAAAGTATGTCTAGGATCTTCTTTTTGTTTCTCAAGTGAATAGCATGCATTCATGTCTTCATCATTTTCTTGGTCAAAGATAGGCATATCATGAAATTTTGGCATAGGCTCAAAGGATGCATCACTTGCTTGTTCTCTAAAGAGGTCTTTAGATCTAGAAGATGAAGACATTTGATGTCTTGGAGTAGAATATGTAGACCTTGAAGAAGATGAACCATGTGTATGTAAAGGTCTTAAGGGAGAATTATTTAAGAATGCAATCTTCTCCTCTAACCTTTTCTCAAGTTTAGACTTCGTTTCTATCATGTGCTTAGAGAAATGACGGTAAGAAAGATCATTTGTCTCTTCTAGTTCTTTGTATTATGCATATAGATCTTGAAACTCTTTAGTGGCACAGAGGATATCATGATCATATAGATTTGATTAAGGTTTGGTAGCACCAAGTTTGAATGCCATAGTGGTAGATAGATAATCAAGCATGAAGGAGACTAGACGAAGCTAACAACATGACACAAGATAACTTGATGTCCAAACTAGAGAGGTAGATTATTCACTTGCCAATATAGTAAAGATAGAGTAAAGTGACTTGTCAAGAAAATATCCAAGTTACTTATGACACTAGTGACTCAAGTAAAGAGCTAGGTAAGAAGCCAAATAGCCAAGTAGATAGAGCAAGTGGGGTAACAAGTGAACAACTTTCCCAACCCAAGAGTGTAGTCAAGAAATCAAGGTAACCATTTCAACAAAAGGATAACTAGCAAGCAGACATAGACCATGCAGACAAAAAGACCAAGAGCACTAAGACCAAAGAACCACTTTAAGCATGTTTAAGCACTAGAGACATAACAAATCACAACCAAATGATGAAACTCCCCTTAGTAAGTAACACAAGAAAATGTTTGTACTTGATGTTTTGACTTGGTTGATAAAGTTTGAAAATAATTAATAGCATAGCAAATTTTGTGTTCAAAAGCAATTTCTTTCCAAGCAAGATAGTGACACATGGAGTAGTCTTCAAATAGTCAAGCAAGAGACAAAGCAACCTTGCATGATACAAGCATATGTGAAGTCTTAAAAGAAATCCCTAGAACTATCGTCATGTGTATGTTCAAAAGATTTTCATAGGTATACCACATTCAAGAACACATCAAGCAATATCTACCTAAAGAAAATGGTTCATTACTCAACAACTTGGCCCATGCTTGATGCTCCTTCTCCTCAGATCAAGTGGTTTCTCACAAGAGATATTGGCTTTGTCATAGAAATGCCATAAGCATAACCAAAGGAACACAGATGGTGAGTGTAAAATCTTGGGGTGATCCAGGTAGTCCACTAGGATCGATCCTTGCACCAAGAAGTTGAGTGGCTAAAAAAGGTAGTTACTAACTTAGGGTGTTTAGATAGGGCTTCTATTCATAGTTTTCCTCTTGCTCCCAATTATAGGACACCTTACCTTACAATGAGTAACCAATCTCATGACCACAAGAGTACCTTAAGCATTCTTGCCTAGTGATCTCCCTATGGTCAAAATCTCATAAGTGATCACACTAGGAAAAGAAAAACACTATGTCTACCAAGTTTTTGTGTCCTTGATAGCTTTGATTTTATAGTGGGTTGGAAGAGCTAGGTAATTTGCTTGTCCCCACTTCGGTCGTTCCTCTTAGGTTGTTCAAGAGCAGGCCCTCTAAAGGATTCTAAACTACATAAAGAGTGGATCAACTTTTGGAAGTCAAGATTTTTGATTCACAACAAGGGTGAAGAGCATACTCTCCTATTCCAATCATTTTCTCCCAAACATGCCAAGAAGATTTAGTTGCCTCTTACTCTTGAAACCAAATGGTAAGTCAAAATTTTTGATTCACCACAAGGGTGAAGAGCATACTCTCCTATCACCAAAAGATCCCAATCATAATTTTTAATGTGCCTAGAAACAAACAACTAGTATATCCCACACATGTAAAAGTAAAGAACAAGAAAAATTGAGTTTTTATGCATTGGGCAGCCCTGCAAACAATTGTTAGTAGCCCTTGTGCATTTGAAGCTTTGACATGTGTTTTTTTTATGCAATTTTTCAATTTTTTCACAAGGATGGCAACTTGCAATCATAACTTGTTAGCACCACAAGTTAGTGTGAAATAACATAAAAAACTGCAATAAAAAGTGGTTAGTTGTCTCAAATATCCAAGTTATCTTACGACCAAGTGTATGCAAAGAAAGTGCAAACTAATCACAAATGCTCTCATTTTTACTCTTTGCTTTTAACCTAGTCAACATGATTAGATTTTTTTTGCTATGATTTCGGACTCAAAAATAGAAATGAAAATAAGAGACCCCTACCAAAAACTAGAGAGCTTTCCAAAAATGCAAGAAATTTAAAAAAATCTCTAAAGTTAAAACAAAAAGAAAGTACTTGCTTTAGAATTTAAAGAAATTTCTTAAAATGTAAGTTTTTCCAAAAAATATGCTGATTTGCAATCAGAAATAGATTTTTATTAAAAATAAAGAAAAAATCATAACTCTCAAAAATCACATCAAAATTCTCTAAAAATTGTTCTAAGACATGTTGGACACATACCCAACTTGCAAAAAAAATTTCAGAACCAAACTCCAAGCGGTTTAAAAGATATGATCAAATCTTTAAACCAACTAGATTTTTGGCCTTCAAACCAATCTACTTATGGTTTGGGCTTAAAACCAAAGTGTAATATACTTCTGTAAAAAACCAAAGATAAGAAATGAAAGCAAATGGAGCTAGAAACTTGATTCAAGCCACACGATGGGCGCCAAAAATGTACACTCGAAAGTGTCCCGCTCTAAACCCTTCTATCCAAATGATTCCATGAGTTTGGAATGCTTGGATGCCAACTTACAGCTCCCTATCCATGGAGTGCAAGAGAGTGTATTTCAAGTTCAAGGGGTCTTAGCTGAGCTTTAGGAATACTCTTCTTGCTAGTAAACCATGCATAGGGAGGTTCCAAAGACAAGATGCAAGAATGCAAATGTCTCAAGGAGTTCCTCAAGAATGCAATGCAAGTATGGAAACTAAGCTAAGATGAGAATGCAAAATGTAGCTATGCTAAAACATGTATGAGAGTGTTACAATCCAAATATTAAGCTATGTGAGATAGATTATTACAAAATAGAAGCTAAACTACCATGCAACATGAATCTAAGCTAAAATGCTATGGTATGAGAGAATGTAGAATAGAAATAGAAGTTCTCCACAAAGCTCCAAAGAAACCTATTAGGAAACTTGTAGCATAACAATACCCAAAAGATGGATGCTTTGAGGGGGAAAGCTCTCTCTCTTTTAAAGTCATACAGATGGTAGAGATCAAGATGAAGATGGTGGATGATCAGCGGTGGAATTTGAAAAGAGGAATGATCCATGTGCACACACAAGTCAACCAATAGAATATAAGTTGAATTTTCATATAAGACAAAAGTCACAAAGCCTTTTCTTTTAATTGCAAAATAGAAAAAGGACTTTATGTGTGCACTTTAAGTGGGTTAGAAGAATGAGGTCTTTTATTTAATTAAAAGGGGACATGTTCTTTTAATCAAATAATGAACTTAGGATAGCATAGTCAAACTATAGGTTATAATCAAATTAGTTGATTATTAGAAATTTGGTCTAGGTAAAAGATTAATTAAATTAGCCAAAATGTTGAGAAGGGGACTAATAGTATAGATGACCATTTTTAGGTGATTACACTCTTCAGTCAGCTAGAACCAACAAACAAATCCATAAAACTCAACATGCCAAAACAAGAAAATCCTTAGTTAGCTAACCCAACTCAGTAGACACTAACACTGAAATAATTTTCCTATGTTAACCAAGTGAACTTGGTTAACACGAAATCTTCTAAAACTTCCTTTGGTAACCAAGTAAGCTTGGTTAACATTGGTTCCTTTCAACTTTTCGTTTGTTAACTGAGTGAGCTCAGTTAACACTAAATTTCTACAAATTTTTATTTGATGTCTAATTGAGCTAATTAAACACTATCTTCTAAACTTTCAAAGCACTAGAATGCTCAAAAAACACAAGAAATTGTCTTCATTGCCAAAGAGAGCTCAATATACATTTAATGGTAAAGATATGGCATTTTTTGTAACATCAAAGACAATATACAATTGATCAATTAATTTCAAAAATCTCCCTCTTTGGCATTAATGGAAACACAACATATCATAATATAATAAAATTTTAGAGAAAAATAAAGTAAGGATAATATCCTTAGTTTCATTCCAATTCTCATCCATGAGAACTCCCTCTATTAGTGTGAACTCCCTCTAACTTAAATCTCTTCCTCTAACTTTAGTTTCACCCTTCGCGAGTAAACTCTATCTTCAACATCTTCTTCTAATATAAAACTCTCCCTCTTTGATATCATACCAAATTCTTCCAATTTGACTTCTTTAAACAAATTTTTTTTGATATGTATACTCTCCCTCTTTAGAATTTTTTTGTGATATGACAAAAAACTCTCCCTCTTTGACATCTTATGCCAAAGACAATATTTAGCGAATTTCAATGCACCTGATGTACAAATTCATATGCAATTTTCTCTTTCATTACTATATCAACTTGACTAATTTTCAACATGCTCTGGTTGATGCATCACTAAATTTTATTTAGCTAACTTCAAAGAGGGGAATAACCCCTAGCTTACCTCTTGGATACAAAAATGCATCCTTAGGTAATGGCTTGGTGAATATGTATGTAATTTTTTCTTCAACATTTACATATTCTAATCTCACCTCTTTGTATTGCACCAATTCTTTCATAAAGTGATATTTTATTGCATCACATGATTCTTTGATATATTATTTGCATTGGTGTTATCACAGAAGATAACCATCAAATCCTCGATTTCTACCTTCATACTTGCCAATAGTTATTTGAACCAAACAATATTGGAACAATTAACTGCTACTACAACATACTCTACCTTCGTTGTAGACTAAGAGATGCAATTTTTCCTCTTTCTTGTTCAAGACACTAGTCTCTTACCAAAAAATAATGTTCCACCATTGGTTCTCTTTCTGTCATCAACACTTCTTGCCCGATCTGCATCAATGAAGGCTTTCATATCTAAATTGCCTCCTTTCTTGTACCTTAATCCATAATCTTTAGTACCCTTGAGATACCTCATGATTCTCTTTATTTCCATCATATGATTTTTTTTAGGATTAGCTGAGAATCTTGCCACCATACAAACTGCAAGAGTAATATCAGGCCTAGTATGTACTACATACTGAAGTTTTCCAATCATTTATCTATATGTAGTATGATCTACCTCCTTGGAATCATCATTTTTGGAAAGATTATTTCTAGTAGACATAGGTGCTCGAACTGGTCTTGAATCCTCCATTCCAAACTTCTTCAGTATCTCCTTGATATACTTAGATTGAATAATGTAGATACCATCTTTCTTCTTTTGAAATTACAAAGCAATAAAGAATTTGATTTCTCTAATCATTGACATCTTAAATTCCTTACTCATTTCCTCTAAAAAAAAATTTCACAAATCATCATTTCTAGTTAACAATGTATCATCCATAAAGATTTTTGCCAACATAATCTTCTTATTTGGTCCTTGTTTGACATAAAGGTTGTTGTTATCATTTTTCCTTTAAAAACCAATATTCATCAAATAATTATGAAGTCATTCATACCAAGCTCTAGGAGCTTACTTAAGACCATATAATGCTTTGTGTAGTTTACAAACCATATCATTTTTTCTATGATCTAAAAAACCTTTAAGTTGTTCTATTTATACTTCTTGTTCTAGAATTCCATTCAAGAATGCAGATTTTACATCCATCTAATACACTTTAAAAACTTTATGTGTAGCCTAAGAAAGTAAGGTCCTAATCCTTCTAATCTTGCAATAGGAGAAAAAGTTTCACCATAATCAATACTTTCCTCTTGAGAGTAACCTTTGCATACTAACCTTGCCTTGTTTCTTGAAACTTCTCCATCTTAATTCAACTTATTTTTGAACACTCACTTAGTGCCTATTAAATTCTTATCCTTGGGTCTACGAACAAGAATCTGGGTCTTATTCCTTTCTATCTATTCTATCTCTTCACTCATTCATTCAATCCAAATTTCATTATCTAAAGTATCTTTAACTTTTTTAGGTTCAACTTTAGCAATAAAACATGTTCCTTTGAATTTATTCATTGTCATTGTACCATCTAATTTATTTCCAATGATTTTCTCAGGTACATGATGTCTTTTGACATATCTTGCCAGTATAAGTACTTTGGATTTAGAGCTTGTTCTAGTTGCCTCACCATGATATTCTACATCATGCTTGGTTCCCACTATCTATGACTTGAGTCCTTTATACTAAGACTTGGGTTACACAAGCTAAAACTCAGTAGCTTTTGACTGTGACTTGGGTCCTTCAAACCGTGACTCAGATTGCAATAGCCACAACGTAGGTGATTTTGGGGATTTTGGGGACTTGGAAGGTGAAGTTTATTTACTTCCAATTGGATTAGGAAATGTATCTAGTTCAAACTATATAAACTTTCTATAATCTTTAGGTTCTTTGTTTCTCTCCTCACTCTTTTTTGTAAACTCATCAATCTTCACATGTGCACTTTCTATGATCTTATAAGTGGTTAGATTCAAATATTTATATGTTTTACTTATGTTGGAGTATCCTAGGAATATGTGTTCATCACTCTTAAAATAAAATTTGCCTTTCCTAGTCTCCAAAATATAACATTTCCTACCAAATACTTTCAAGAACTTACATTAGGTTTGTAGCCATACCATAGTTCATAAGGAGTTTTATATGAGTCTTTCTTCAATTGTACTCTATTTAAGGTATGAACTATTGTATTGATTGCTTCCTTCCAATATTTGATTACAACATTCTTTTCCTTCATTAAGGTTCTTGCACAATCTATGATTGATCTATTCCTTCTTTCTTCTATACCATTCTAGTGAGGTGTACCAAGGCCTAATACTTGTCTTTTGATTCCTCTTTCACAACATAATTAATTAAATCCAAATGAAATGAATTCACCTCCACTATTTGATCTTAAACACTTTATTTTCTTTCTTCTTTCCTTTTCTACTCTTGCTAGATACCACTTGTACTTTTGAGAAGCTTCATACTTATCTTTTAGATACATTACTGTAATAATCCTAGAATAATCATCAACAAATAAAAATAAATACTTATCTCCACTATATCTCTCTATGCCAATAGGTCCACAAAGGTTTTTATTAACCAAATCCAAGACTTCTTCAGAATGATAGTTATTTCTCTTCAAACTTTTCTTTCCCATCTTACCAACTTGACAATTCTTACATAGGTCCATCTCAAGTTACCTCAAATTAGGAATGCCTCTTACTCTTTTGTTTTTTCTTATCTTGATCAAGTTAACCAACTTTCTTCTACATGAACAATGAAACATGAACTTTCACCAAGATCTAGGTAGAATAAGTTACCTTTTGTTTTATTACTAGATGCAAGTAGATTTCCTTTACCATCTAGCAACTTGGCCTTCCCATTCATGAATTCCACCTTGAATCTAGTTTTATTCAACTATGCGACACTTAGTAGATTATGTTTTCATCCTTCAATCCAATAAGCATTGTTACATCTGAGTTCATTGATTAGATAAATACAACCTTTTCCTTTTATCCAACATGGTTCATTGTTTCCAAATCTTACACTTCCACCATCATAGTGTTCCATATGCTCAAACTTTGTTTTATCACCATTCATATGATGAGAGTAACCCATATCAATAATCCATATATCATTTTTGCTAATATAAGAAATAAGTGTCATTTTATCATCTTCCTTATCTAATTCATCTTTAACAATAATGTAAACCATTTCATCATCATCACTACTATCTGAATCTTTATTCATGAAACAAGAATTCTTACCTTTGTCCTTATAGTCCTAGAAATCCTTCTTGCATTTATACTTGATGTTGTTCTTTTCTTCTCTATCTTTTCTATTTGGACACCTTGCAACAATGTGACCAAGTTCTTCACAAGAAAAATAGATTAGAGGTATTTTACCTTTGCTTTCCTTTTCCTTTGGGATATCTTCTTGCAAGTAGTGCTTCAATGGCTTCAAGATCACTATCAAAACTATCTTCCTCTTCACTTTTAGATTGTTTCCCTTTATACTTTGTAGCTTTCTTTTTGAGTGACAACTTAGCTTCAAATGTAGACTCAAGATTGCTAGAACTAGGAACATAATTATCATAGTTATCTAGCTCAAATACTGTCAACCTTCCCACTAAAGCATCCAAGGTTATCTTATTATTTGGATCACATATCATCTCTTAAATAGCTAATACTCTAATTGAATATATAGGAAGAAGGGTTCTAAGTACCTTCCTTACCACTATGACATCATCAATTTTCCCTCTAGAGGCTTTGATTGCACTTACACTAGCTTTGATTCTCTCAACATATTTTGCAATGTTTTCATCTTCCCTCATCTTCATCTAATCAAACTGACCTCTTAAAATTTATTCATTGGATCTTCTCACATTATCATCACCTCCATAGATATCTTTTAATTTGGTCCACATCTCATGAGTAGTAGTACACCCTTTGACCTCATCATATTTAGCATAGTTAAGAGTTAATGCAATGTTAATAATCATAATGTTATGATTCTTCTTTTTAGCAATCTCCTCCATAGTCAATGTTCTAGTAGGAGCCTTATATTGAGTATTCAAATATTTTAGACTTGAATAACTGATGGTTGCTAGATGTAGCTTCATAAGTTCCTACCTCACCTCAAAGTTATTTTTGTTCAACTTGGAAATCTCTCTCCTATAAGACATCCTAATCTTTAACTTATGTCCTTGAAACCTTCTCTACAAGTAACAAAAGCTCTGATAAAAATTGTTGGAAACATAAGAGGAGTAACCAAGAGGGGAGGGGTGAATCAATTACCACTAAAAAAATCTTAAATCCCTTAGATCTCAATATAAAACATAAAAATTGTTGAAACTACTGTTACTTGGTTAAAACACAAGCACTCAGTTAAGACTAACAATATGTTGTAACTCTGCAAACACTATAATATCAATTGTAACTCAAAAAATAATGAACATGTAGATCTTAAGATTGTAACTACGATTGACCTTAATTAACTTAGTTTCATACACATAAAAGAAATACCATGAACATAAGTGACACCAATATTTAACGTAGAGACCCAATTTGGGAAAAATCACCAATTACAACTAGTTACTATTTTTTCACTCTTTTGAAGTGAGCCATTTTAGGAGCCAACCTAGTTAAAGCTTAGAAAACACATTGTTAGTTGTGACCCTGTTAGAGGATTTAATCACCCTATTAAGAGTGGCCTTATTAGAGGTCTTTAGACACATTAGTCTAGAAATGCCACCTTGTTAGAGGATTTTGCAAATAGATATTAGGCTAACTCTATTAAGAGATTTAGCTCACTTCTATAATGGTTAAAGAGTAACAATGAAATGACTTGATTGTTGATGCAAGTTTATTGCTAATTTCATATCTCAATTCTAGCTCAAATACTTGATCCTTCCTAATTAGATTAATCTTTGTAGCCCAACAAGGATATTCTACTTATCCTTCCAATTTTCTTCCTCTAAGCATCTTCTTATCTTCCATACATTCTCACACACACTCAATCCTCAACTTGACCTTATACTTATATCATAAATATTTTCAAGTCAACTTGAATACAAATCATAATAATAACTCTTCATCTCTTTAGTAGGCTAGAACCAACAAACAAACCCATGAAACTCAATATTCCAAAAGAAGAAAATCCTTTGTTAGTTGACCCAACTCAGTAGACACTAACATTGAAATAATTTTCATGTGTTAACCATGTGAACTTGGTTAACACTACATCTTTGTAACTTCCTTTGTTACCAAGTGAGCTCAGTTAACACTAGTTCCATCCAACTTTTCCTTTGCTATTCAAGTAAGCTCGATTAAAACTGAAGGTTCTATGAACTTTTCTTTGGTGCTTGAGTAAACTCAATAGACATTGTCTTCTAAACTTCAAAAGCATTTGAATGCTCGATAGACAAAGGAAACTATATTCATCACCTAAGTGAGCTTATTATACACTAACTGGTAAAAATATGACATCTTGTGTAACACCAAAGACAATATATAGTTGATCAATGGTTTTTAATAGACTAAGCATGACTTTTTTCCAATAAACTTTCAAAACCTTTGGAAAACCTAAGACATAGGTAAGACCTTTCTCAACAACAATTTTCTTTTCATCTTTCAATACTCCATTATTGCATAGCTTCTCATAAGCTTTCCTAATCTAAAAATCTCCAATCTTTCCTACTTTTCACAAATAATAGGATCTTACATCCTAATAGTTAAAATTCTAGGTGGAATTTATTACAAGGTGCCAATATCATCTTTAGTCTTCTCAAAATTTATACTATTCCTAAAATTTAGTGGACACTAGTCGTTCCTCACAATTTGGACATTACTATCTTTCAACATTTCACTCATTGATGCCAATTCAGTTTAGGATTTTGAAAAATAAATATTCTAATATATTTTTAGAGAGAAAATTGCTCAGCATCAAAAGTAACACTTATTAATGTTATAAAGTTTTCCAATGCTCCACTATAATTTTTTTCTTCATCACTAAAATCATCTTAATCACCTTTCAATCACTTGTGAACTTTGAAATCACTTGGTAAATAAGAATGAATGCTCAAATTCAATAAATAACTTCAAATTTCTATTTTAGGTCTACAATAAATGTCTTTGTACTTAGTAGGTGTATCAAAGCTGGCTCGATCCTCATACATAATCAATCCAAGTTACCTTACTCAGCCTATACCAATTCTTTTGGTCAACACATTACTTTAGTCAATCACTTAGTCCATACGAGAATTCTTAGTCAATATAGACTTTACCACTGATGCTTAATACTTCATATAATAAATGATTCTCTTCACTTTTCTCCCTCAGGATCTATTCTTGATGCATATTTACTAATGTAAATATGAACTTTTGGCACATCTATGCTAGGAACTAATCTAAAATATATCATTGAATATTCAGTTACTATATACCTTCTTCATTAAGTTAGATGTGGTGTAATCACTAGATCCATTAGATTGGGTGATCTTAGCTTCGCTTGCTCCACTACTTCCATATTTTTCTATTTCTTTCCATTTCTTTGTGCTAGTGCTCTAGTTTTTTAATTTCTACTAATATGTCCAACTTTGAGACAACTATAACATACTACTTTTCCATTTAGCCACTTCTTGTAGTTTCCTCTGAAATGTGTCTTAATGTAATTCTCTAGAATGTGTCCATACTCTTCACAATATTGAAAAGTATATCATGTATTATAATCCCAATTGTAGGAATTGTTTTTTCCTAGTGCATGTGCTGGTTTCTTAGGTTTCCAATTGGATTTTGTCTTGAATCTGCATTCATGAGCTCTATCTCCATATTTCTAATAGTTATAACAATGTCCTTTAAATGTAGTCAATGAATCACTTTTCTTTGATCTACATTTATGTGCTTGATGTCCTTCCTTCTTTCATTTAGAAAAATTACCTATATCCTTAGATTTAAAAGTTTTTATACCATTATTACTTCTACATATGTTAGTTGTATATCCAAGTTCACCACAATGATGACGTGTAGGTTTTCCTTTGGCTTTTACATTTCTTTTTTCTTCACTCTTTGATGATTCTCCTTCTTCAAAGTATTTGATAGCCTCACTTGTTCTATTCATTCTTTCTAGAAGTTCCTCTTCATTCGTTAGCTCATTTCTTAGTCACTAATTTTGTGAGCTCAAATTTGTGATCTCCATGTGCTTTCTATTTTCTTCATGAGTTACAATTATCAATTGCTTCATCATATCCAATTAAGATTATTTATGACCTCTAATTCAAATGATTTTTCTTCAAGTTTGGTTGCCATCTTTCTTTTGTCTTCTTCAACTTTCTTCTTTTGCTCTATTACTTCCTATATTCTTACTAATTGGGTTTCATGTTCTCTCTTGAGTTCTTTTGCTTCTTTCCTTAGATTATTATTCTTTTTCAATAGTTCTTCTATTGCCTCATTGTTATTACCAGTCTTTCCATTGTCAAATAATCCTTCTATTTCTACTTGTATAGTGTGTTATTTTGCTGAATTGCTATCTCTTTCATTTTTCTCAATGACATCCTTAACTCTTCTCTTAATACTTCAAGTTTTTGCAATATGATCTAGATTTCAATCATCTAGTTCTCAATGATTCTTCCCATCTTGTATTCCTCCATCTCTAATATCTAATCCTCTCAAGATTTTAGACTTCTTCCAAGAGAATGAGGCTCTTATACCAATTTTTGGAAGGATTTAATGGGAAGTTTCAAAATACTAAGAGGGATGGGGGGAGAGGGGGGTGAATCAAGATCTTAATCTTTTACTTACAAAACCAAATTACTGAATTCATACCTAATTCATCTCATATCTCAAATGTAACATCAAACTATAATGTTAAAAAGATAACATCCATGAAAAGATTCAACACATAACACAAATGACTTGGTAACCTAGAAACACTTCAATGTGAAGGTAAAATTAGGGTGGGGATAAAACTCTCAAATCTTCACTATTACAACTATAAAGTTAACCTGTTAGGGTTATGATGTTCGATCATAATATATGATCTACCTTGTGAGGGGTATGCCCTATTAAAAGCTTCAAGACTATTAAGTCCTACCTTGTTAAAGGATTTTACTCTTATAATTAAGTAAGGACTCTATTAGGAGATTTACATAGATCTATTAGGATTACTTGGTTAAGAGATTTGCACTAATTATTGGTTTTCTCTATAAGTTAATTTTGGATCTCATCTATAAAATGTCTTGATCTAATCTATGAATCTGAAGTCTCCATTCAGTCCTTTACTACTTGGATTACTCTATCTGATCTCCTTTAAAACTCTTTAGTTCTTGCTTTGTTCTATCCTTATTTACTCTTTCACTTTTACATTGACACATTCATTCACACATGCATTTCTTAGATCTTACTTTTCTTTCTCTTTGGTCCTAGGGTTAGAACCCTCCTTAAATAGATGTTCTTCAAAAGTTCTAGATCTCAATCAACAGTTTACAATTCATCTTCTTTTGTCATTTTTTTTTTTTTGGTTGGTTGATTTTATTTCCTTGTGATCATTACCTTTTGTAATGACACATAATCTCCATCTTAACTATCTCTACAAACATTAAATATTATATAGAAGTTGACCAAAAATAGTTTGCATAGTTGTTTGTGCAATTAAAAACTCATATGAAAAAATTGGGCTACTCGGTATCTGAATGTTCTGACACTCAGTCATTGCTCACATTCATGCTGGCACTCCAATTCTATATACATATTTCTTACTATTTTATCAGTAATTTTTTTTGTTTCATTTACTTTGTCTCCATTGTGTTAACTTAGCTTATATACAAACTTGGTCTCAACTGGGGTGCTCAACAATCATTGACTTGCTTGACATGTAATGCAAAATAAAAAAGTCCTTATATATACTTGACCTTCACTAGATGACATGGTCATAGTGATGACCATTCAATCTTACTTATTAAATGACTAAATGTTTGGACACTAATAGTAAACATAGGTCTAGATATAAATAGATCCTTCAACATCCTTATTCTTCACCTCTAAATAGCTTCATTTGAAGGTTTCACACTTGTAATGAATGTGTCTTCCTTCAACAACCCATTTTATCTTCATACTTATATCTACACATGAAATAAAAAATATTAGCATAAAACCTAATTTTCTTCTTCATATATTCCTCTTTCCTTTGCATCTTTTAATGCCTTATCTGAACGACCATATTGTAGGCATACTACGTATTGTAAGGATATTAGGAATGGCTTTCATTTCTCAATTCTTATGAATTGGTCCCCCTCTTTTACATTTTGCATTTCTACTCAAAGTTGGAGATGTGAGCTCATATTTTCTACTGATTTCAACTTAATGGCCTTTCATTTAGGCAATGGAGTATTTTTCCCTTATCTTCTATTACTTTTCTATTTTACAATATGCTTATCTAGATAGTGTACTAGGAGCTATCATGACTTGTGCAATATCTAAATGCATTGTATTTAGTATCGTATAAAATTTGAACATTTTGTAGCTTGTAAATAAATCTAAAACATATTTTAATAAAATTATACTATTTTTGTACTTGTATGTAATTTTGAATGAAAATTCTTAGTTTCTACACTATGTACTTTACTTTTCTACACTTCAAACATTGTGCAATACATATGAACATCAACTTAAAGCATGTAGCACAATATATAGGCAAATTCAAAACTTAGAAATTTAGGTGTAGTTGAATTGGTAAGAGTAATGAATTCATTATACTGATTAAAATTGAATTCTAGTTGGGACATGTAAGGATATTGGGCAATATAGAAAAGTATATTATTTGCAAGTAGTTTTTTTTAAAAATCATTTTTCTCAATATCAATTGCCCCATCCCCATCTATACATATCAGATCTGAAAAAAGATCAAGCCT
The DNA here is from genome assembly GCA_028749045.1 of Cupressus sempervirens. Taxonomy (NCBI): domain Eukaryota; kingdom Viridiplantae; phylum Streptophyta; class Pinopsida; order Cupressales; family Cupressaceae; genus Cupressus; species Cupressus sempervirens. The sequence goes on from CM053792.1 coordinate 597,462,900, forward strand.
AGAATTAAATATAGAATTTAAAACCACCCTAGTCTCTTTCATCTCATTCCACTTGATCTCTTGTCCTCATGAAATTAAAGGGAAGATTTGAACAAGGTGGTTAGTAGAGGATACCAAAACATTACTATGAGGAATGTTGTCAAGATCAATAAATTATATCAAGCTATCTCTTTATTCCTCTAGATACTTTATTGAATTAATCCCTTTACACTTATTCTAATTACAAGGTATATCATTTCCAATTTATTTTTTTGAGTTTTTGTTCCCATAAAGATACTTAATTAGCTTGGATCTTTGAATGAAGAAAAAAATATTATCTTTATGGTAGCATCATTATTTATTTCACAGTCATTCATAAGAGATTTTGTTTTACCATAAACCTTGTGAATATCTTAAGAAGTCTTATTTTCTTCAACCATTTCAAATTTGAAGATCAATTGTATTCTTGGGGCTTTGTTATTTCTATTTGTGTTTTCTATTTTGTGTTCCTTGATGTTTAGTCCCTTTTTTCCTCTATTAGTTATTATATTATTTTTTATGTTTTTATTTTTGGATAACTAATGGGCATGTAAAACAACTTAAATATTCAAATTTTGAGCACTCAAGATTAAGAATACTAAGTGATTATGATTAGTACCAAAACCCTTGTGACACATACAAAAAGTATAAACTTGTAGCAAATATATATTTCTTAGAATAAAATAGGAGACTACATAGATATATTTTTCTATATATGATTCATTTCTCTATCTTGATGTTAAAACATCACCTACTTTTATCCACAAGATATACTAATAAAAGTATATAAATTATTTCTAAAAAATTAACTATTTAAAAAAGATAAAATAATGATCCTTAATATTCCTGGAGCTCCCTATACAATTTTCTAAATAATTGGATTTGGAAGATTGTAAATAACTTTCAATCTCTATCTTATTAATCTGTCACATGTCACATAATACTAAAAGAAAAATGTATGGAATGCACATGCATTAGACCCCCGAGGAACAAAACATCTTCACAAAATCCTATCTATGAGCTATCAAATTTATTTTGTTGATTGTACATTTCCTGACATTTTTGGATTATAGATACATTTACTAAAATTTATATCACTCCTAGATCCCAAACATTTTGTTGTTCTTGTCCACTTTCCTTGCTATCCTATTCATCTATTGTATTTGTTGATAGATTTCTAATATTTTTGATGATTCTTCTACTCACCACTTCAATTGGAACTCTTCCAACTATGTAAATAATCAAGTTAAGTGAATACAAGTAAATGAAAACACCTTAACACTTATTCATGTCTTTATTTATTTGTAGAGATTCTATTTGAACTATTCATCCTATTTTTATCTATTGATTGAACTCTACTCTCATGTTATTTGTAATATATTCAACCTTCAGATTAAGTACATCCTACTTCATGATAACTTTTGGAGTTTGTTCACCTTCACATTCTACATCACTTGCATACACATAACCAATTTGATCACTGATAAAAATTTCTCTAGATGCTATGAGCACCTCTTCTCCATTCAATATTTGTAAAAATATTCTATCATTGACTGATATCTCTCCCTTTGCCTCTATTTCTTTCAACCAGTTATTCAAAAAATGTAAGTTTTCATCAATATTTATTATAATTAAATCTAATATTTTTTCTTCATCTTTTCTTATAATTGAATCTAAAATTTTTCCTATTCCATCTTTCTCTATCTTCATGAAATTAGTTTCAAAGGATTGTCTATCATCACCACCTGTAATCGCACTCAAAAGAATAGTTTGATAAAATAGATATTTATCAACCTATATTGATTCTTTTAGCATAATTTCCTCATAGTAATCTTATCATTCTATATAATGGAAGAGACTATCACTATGTCTAGCATCAACATCTCTTATAAATTCCCCTCACTTTAGTTCACATATGTAAGATTCTTCTTCCTCAAACTTGGTTTCTGTGAGTTCTTCGAGACTATCACTATGTCTAGCATCAACATCTCTTATAAATTCCCCTCACTTTAGTTCACATATGTAAGATTCTTCTTCCTCAAACTTGGTTTCTGTGAGTTCTTCTTCTTGCAACCAAACATTCATAAAAAAATTGAGCTTCTTCTTCATCTTTCTTACTAACAATTATGTAATAGGACATGTAATTTTATTCTTCACCCTCCATCCATATCCTTGGGCTCTTTCACTTTTTTGTAGCATCATCATTATCAAACTATGTTAGAATAATTGTAGAATAAATGAGGGGGGTAGGGGAGGAGATGAGGGAATCAATTATCCTCAAGTCCAAATGTTCCAATTAAACTTTTAACCTTTTTTAACAACTCAGATTTATTTATCATTCCACTCGGTCTCTATATCAACTTAATAGTAACATAAACTTGCAGTTCATTGTCCTAATATCAACCAACTTGTAGAATGTAAAACAAAAAGAAATAAAACATGTTAAATATCATTCACACAAGTATGACACCAGGATTTAATGTGGAAAACCAATTTGGGAAAAACCACTAGTAATATGCTGTGAACTTTTTATTCTTATGAAGTAAACTTGGTTAAGAGCCAACCCTATTTAAGGTTACAATAAAAAATTCTAGGTATGACCTTGTTAAATGATTTAATGACCTTATTAGAAGTGACCTTGGTATAGGCCTTAAAACCACCCCTTTATAATGTTATCTTGACTAAAGGATTTATAAATGACTATTAGGCCAACCTTGATTAAAGATTTTTAACTGATACAATGGTTAGAAAGTAACAACAAGTTGATCTAATAAATACAACTCACTTTGAAAATATAGATCATAATGTAGCTCATCTATTGACTAACTGAATTTCATTAATATCTCCATAAGTGAGTTTTCTTTCAAACCCTTAAATAAATCACACTTCATCTCTACTTGACACTATATTTTCTCAGCTTCTATTGTCCCTTGATGGATACTAGCATGGCTTAGTTTCAACTATAACTTCCTTAATCTTTTGCTATATTGTTTGGTTTAGCCTATGCATTTTGTCTTCCATTGATCATCCCTACTAGGTTTCAATTTAATTATCTTCTCTACTTAGTGTAATTATTGAACAACACATTATCTTTTCAATGTACCAACTAATCAAATTCTCATTGTAGTTCCATATAACCCAACCTTTCCACTAGGTCTTTTTGTTATCTATTCCTTTAATATCCTCTTCACCAATCAAATGATATGCCACTCTACTTAAAAATGTCTCACCAATAAGGTTTGACATCAATGACAATATAACAATTGTTCCAATTGTAGTTTCCAACAATCTCCCTCTTTGGAATCGATGAAAACACATCAAGTTACCATGCAATCCAAAAATTCATTCAAGTTTCCTACTTGATTTGCTCCTTTCAACTCCCTCTGTGTTCAAAAACATATCTTCTTTAATATCCTTAGTTTCATTCTAATTCTCATCTCTGCAACTCTGATATACAATACCTCTAAACACCAATTGTAGAAACAATTGTAACATCTCCCTCTATCATATCAAAACATCATCTCTCTTTATCATACTCTCCCTCTGTCATGTATAGCTTCTCCCTTTACTCATACTTCCCTTGGTAACTAAATAAACTCTCCCTCTTTGACAACAATGCCAAAGACACCTTAATCTATGCCATATATCTTTATTATGTAGATAACTCCATGCTAGCTCTTTGAACTAGATTCTCCCTCTATCATCTTTCTTATGACTTGTTCAAGATTGTGTGCTTATCTCTTTGCAACTTTAGGCAACCCCTAAAGTATGACCTCTTGCATCAAGTTGTAATGTATTCTAATGTAAATATTTGATGCAATGCTCCATCTCTATCTTAGGTAGCCTTAGTTAGGGAAATCACCCCTAATTTACCTCTCAGATATTCATGAGCATCCTTAGGTAAAGCTTTTGTGAAAATATCAACTATTTGTTTGTTTGTATTCATTTATTTATCATGTACTAACTCTCTCAAGTAATGATATTTGATAGCAATATAATTGGTTTTGATGTGCATCACAAGATTCTTAGCTATGTGTATATCATTGTGCTATTATAGAATATGACAACAAGTTTATTGATTTCTTCCTTCATTCCTTTCAATAATTTCTTAATCCACTACATGTTAGAACAATTAACTATTACTACCACATATTTAACTTTTTCTATCAATTGAGAAATAAAATTTTATTTCTTTATTTTCCATGAAACACATCCCTTTCCTAGAAAGAAATCTCCACCACTTGTACTCTTTCTATCATCAATATTTCCATCCCAATGTACATCAGTATATACTTTTGGTTCAAGCTTGTCATTTTTATTGTAATACAGTCCATAGTCCTCTATTTCTTTTAGGTATATCAATATCCTTTATACATCCATCATATGATTCTCTTTAAGATTTTCAAAAAATCTAGCAACAATCCCAATAGTTAATGCAATATCTAGTCTAATGTGAACAACATATTGCAAATTTCCTATCATTTATCTATACAAGGTTTGATTCACATATGTAGTATCATCACTCTTTGAAAGTTTATGTCCAATAGCCATAGGTGTACTAATTGGTCTCATGTCTTCCATTCCAAAGGTCTTCAATATCTCTTTAATGTACTTGGATTATGTAATTTATATACCCTTCCTCATTTGATACACTTACACATCAACAAAAAATTTGGTCTCTCTAAACAAAGACATCTCAAAATCTTTCTCCATTTCATTAGCAAATGATTTTCATAATAAATTTTGTTCTCCAAATATGATATCATCCACAAATATCTTAGCTAATAGTATTCCTTCTTCAGATTTAATCTTCAAGTATATATTACCATTATCATTAGTCCTTACAAAACCAATCTTAACTAAATATTTATGCAACCTTTCATATCATGCTCTAGGAGCTTGTTTCAATCCATATAATTCTTTATGTAGCCTACATACCATGTTCCTCTTTCTTGGATGAAAGAATCTTTTAGGTTGTTCAACATAGACTTCTTCTTCCAATATTCCATTTAGAAATGTAGATGTGATATCCATTTGATAAATTTGAATCTTTTGTAAGAAGCATATGCAAGAAAAGTTCTCACTCCTTCTAACCTTGCAACTAGGGAAAATGTCTCCCCATAGTCAAACCCTTCCTCCTGTGCATGTCCCTTGCGACATATTCTTTCTTTGTTTCTTGTGACTTCACCTTTCTCATTCATCTTGTTTCCAAATACCCACTTTGTACCAATAAGATTCTTTTCCTTTGGTCTAGGTATTGACATCCAGGTCTTGTTCTTCTCTATTTTTTCAATCTCTTCATCCATGGTTGTAATCTAATCTTCATTCTCAAGTGCATCCTTGAATGATCTAGGCTTTGTAGACACCTAAATTTGATTACACCGCTAGGTAATATTATTTAGTCATCTTCTAAGATATTATTAATTAAATATATTATATTTAATAAAGTAATCATCATCCTCTAGTTAATTAATTCATTTAATTAACTACAATCCAATTGATAAAATCAAATGATAACCCAAAATCAATTTATCAATTAAATCCCTATTCCTCAATTAGATTCAATAATTACAAAAATATATTTAATTTAATCCAACATCCCCATTTAAAAATAATAATAATTTAATAAATCAATCCCAAATCCATAAACTAACTCATTCACCCATACTAATTGTTAACAAAAATTCCCTCCCACCAAAAAATAAAATTCAAATGATAATCCACTTAACGATCGCTTAGGGTTTTTTATGAAAATAATTTAAACATTAGCTATATTTCTTATTTTATATTATGCCTTAGAGTGTTTTAAGTTATGACCATGCAATTCACATGGTCGTAGTTGGTTAAGTGCTAACTAGGATCAAGATGGTGAAAGAGTGCTTGCCATGTGTTTGTAGTGTTGTAGAGTATATTGGCTTAACCAAGATCAGGATGGTGAAGGTGCATTTTCTTTGTCTTTCCCTAATTCCATGGTTACATTAATATACTACAGCTTAAGTTGAGAGAGCACAAAAAGGACATATTTTCAATACTTCAAAGATGCATTTTGTATCATTAGATCTTTTGGATCTATGACCAATACAAAATCATAGCGGGTTAAGGAGTGGCTAAGGTTTGAGTTGTGATCAAATGATTTCCTTTGTTTTTCTTGGTTGCAAGGGTTAGAAAGGAACCTCAAGTTGAGGTGGTGATAGTGTGGATGTGGTCAAATCTTTGTCTTCACAAGATAATGGAAATTAATGAAGAAGGTTAAGAGCAGGTTGTGAAGTAGCCATAACTAGTGGGTCAAAGTTTCATAAATAGGAAATATTATTGAAGTAAGGTGGTTGTGACATTATGATCATGGGTGGTCAAATGCAAGGCATAATGTTGAATTGTTGAAAGAGTAGTAGCATGGTAGGAAATGTTTGGTCCACATGGCAAGGCTTGATGGTTAACTCTAGTTGACTAAATAGCATGACTAAAATTGGAAAAATTAATGATGAAAAAAGCAGCTCCTTGATGATGAATCTAATCTTTTGATCTCCTACAACTACTTTCATTGCTCCCTAGATCTAATAAATGCAAAGAGACACTTTATCACCACCTGTTGATCCATCCATTTAGTCAAAAGTTAATGACCACCATTTTTGATATCTTAGAGCTTTGTTTGGTGAAGAAGTGATCTTGTCATGTATGGATTTGTGCTATGACTAGATCTTCCTAGTTTTGCAGTGATTATTCTCTATAGATTTGATTGTAGTGCTTGAATTTTGTCTTACAATGGAAGTTACCTAAGTTATGCTTGCACTATAAAAGAAAATGTTGTACTCTTTCTTAGGGTTAGATCTTCTTTATTTCTCTAGTATTCCCTTGGCATGCTACTATAAATTCCCTCTTTGCCTCTATGTTATATGACATCCTATCTTATCTCTTTCAACCGTCGATGCATTGTGTAAGCTTTGTTTGCCTCTCTTCAATGTACTATGAATATCATTAACCTGCATATTTGTATCTCTTTTGGCCCATGAATGATAAGGAGTGAAGCATGTTTTCCTTTTGTTGCTCATGTGGTTGCTTGATTTGTATGTAGTTAATAGATTAAAGCAAGTCTAAATCCATATAGCTTTGGACTGTCATGATAATGGTATTATGCACGTATGGGCAAAGATTGATCTGAACACCCTATTTTGGTGCATCACCTCTTTAGAATAGATAAGGTAATTACTTTCATTAATTCTTTCTCCATTTTTTCTTCAAGAATAGTTTAAGTGCATCCTAATAGTAGAGGAAGCTAGCTTTCTCTAGAGACTTGGCATCATACTTCAAGTCCCATAGCTTGGAGGTTGTTTCCATGTTTCACAATGTTGTCCTTAGGTAAAAACTTCAGAGAATGGTGCAAGATTTTGTGAGGAAAGTCTTTGGCATGTCCAGTGGGACAATATATTTAAACATTTAAAGTTCACTAGCATCAAAAAATATTCCATGTTAATGTTGAGGACATAGTACTACCTTTAATATAAAGTCTTCAAGAGGCTCATTGTTTAGAAGTACTTGGTGAATCTAAGCTTTAAGCATAATCTAGTTTCTAGACCAAAGTTATGATTCATGTCCAAGAAACACACAAGGGAATTTTCCAAAGGTAATTTCCAATACCAAGAGCTTTCTCTTTCTAATCCAAGAAGAAAGGCTAGAGTATCTCTATCTACTCATAACAATAGAACACTTATTTACATGGCTAGAGCTCATGATTTCACTACCTTTAATGGTGTGAGTGCCCTTCTATTAGAAAAAAGGCATGACATACCAATATTAGCTCTTCAGAGTATACCTAAGTTTACTGGTAAAACCTCCATCTCCCCTATTCAGCATATTCAAGAGGTGTCTAACATCTACAATATTCATAGTATCACCAATGATGATGTAGTAGTCAAGATTTTGGCATCATCCTTGAAAGTAAAGGCACTATAGTGGTATAGAGGTTTGCCTCATAACTCTATTACTGATTGGGATGGGTTAGGGGCAGCCCTATGTAAGCATTTTGAGGACAAAATTGATCACCTGTCACTTTTAGAATAGCTAACAATAATAATGAGCCCCCCCCATGAATGTATGATTGATTCTAATTATAGATTTAGAAGACATGGAAAAGAATATCTACTATAGTGAAGTCCTCTCTTGGTAATGCATTCTTGTATTATCTTAGAGCCTTCAACAGTGACATTGTTTCCACTCTACAATCTATGGGAGGGGACACTACCAAATTCTTATGAGGTTTCCATAAGAGCTAAAATTATTTTGATATAGGGAAGAAAGTTAGCTCCAAGTCCCTCAATGCTTTTCTTCGCTAACTTTCTCAATCATAATCCCATCATAGCCCCTATTCATGTTTCCTCTGTAAGTAAACCTCTTGTTGTGGTCCTAATATCCTCTACATCCTCTAATGGAGTTGATGGGATTGAGGTGATGATGTAAACACTAATATAAAATGTAGATACAAGGATGCTGGATCAAGAAAAGAAGATGGAGGACAATAGTGCAGTAGTAAAAAAGATGGGAAATCAGTTGGTGACCATGAAGAGGCAACAAGCTCAAAATAACAAGCCTCTCCAACTCCAAAGTCAAGTTCCCATTCATGGTAGACCTCTAAACTAGAGTCATGTACCCTACAATTAAAATAGACCTATCACCCACCCCCAATCTTCAAACATCAACCTAAATAGGGCTTTAGTCCCTCAGAACAACCTTACCCAAGATCAAGTTTTTCACTCTTCTTGTAACTACTCCTATGGATATTGCATGTGTTAGAAAGAAAAATCTTACTTGGCTTTAATTGTACTAGAGTGAGCATTTTCCCAAAAACATAATGCTATTCAACCTTCTAATACTTTTCAGCAGGATCATAATTCTTTCATGAACTACCTAGTGAAAGAGCATGGTAATGTAAATAAGGATTCTTGTTCTTACAATTCTAGGAGCAAGAGAAGAGCTTTGGAAGGTGTTGCTCCTTAGCCTCCTAATTAGACTTCAACATCAAGTGCAATGCCATAGGTACAAGTAGTCACCTAGCAACATAGTGCTAATCAACCCTCTAATGTCCCTCAGCAACAAAGGCAGGGTGAAAGCAAAGATAACGTGAATAACTCACAGACTCTCCCAAGCATGGAGAATGATGTGATTTTGGTACAACCATCAAAGGAGGTAGAAACAAGTAAAAAGGTTAGGTCTCCTCAATTTTATGTTTCTCTAATTATAGGAGATAAGCTAGTCTACAATTGCATGATTTATTTAGGGGCTAGTAGTTCAAAAATGTCCAAATGTGTTGCTAATGATTTTGAAGTGAACTATGAACCCATTGTTAAGGACGTATTGCAGTTAGATTCTAGTACTATCAAGACTGTGAGAATCCTTAGAAATGTTGAAATGGCTTTACATGCATGCCTGGGTTGTACTGTAGTTCAATATATATCAATTGCTAAGGTTAAGCCACACTTTGCCATTTGTCTTTCAAGAGATTTCACTGCTCAAATAGGTAGTTACATATCTTTTGATTGATCATATATGTTTTTAAGAACTAGATATGGAATGAATGCTTCAATTATAGTAGAACCATTAGCCCTCCATCATGTCGAGCTCTACATTCCTAATCTTATCAATATAAATTGTACCATCTTAGAGATAGACATGCTTACAAACTTGCAGCATTGGGTGCATCTTATGATGTCGCAAGGAGCCTCACAAATGAGAAGAAGTAGAAGATTAAAGTGCTGGATAGACTTGTTATCCTTGATAATGATATCAATTAGTAGGTCTTTGTATCTGATGCACAAATTTTGATTGAAATAGAGTTCCTATATAGAAATCAGTGGAGATTATATGACCAATATGATGATTGAATCATCAACCTTAGACCCAATAAGTTTCCTAAGGCTCTCATTACCTTAGAGAGTGTCTTCAATCCTAATGACCAAGTAAGGGATAGAGGCATGAATCTTGCTACAAAAAATGGAGATCATATGCCAGTTGCAGTTGATGATGGGAGAACATTAAACGTGGGGAAGGTATGTTCAGAAACCAAGCAAGAATTTTTTTCATCTATGTCAAGAATTTAATGATATATTTTCCTAGACATATGTTGATTTAAAGAGTTTTGACCCTAGTATGTTTCAACATACTATAGATCTAGTGGATAATGTCAAGCCTATTAGGCAAAAAAAAAGACCAATAAACTCCAAGATTGAGCTACTAATGTGAAATGAGTTGTCCAAATTAATTGAGGCCAATATCATTTTCCCTATTAAGCACTCCTCTTGGGTGGCAAATCTTGTCCCTACTAGGAAGAAAAATGGAGAAATTAGACTATGTGTAGATTTTAGGGATCTTAACCAATATTCCATTAAAGATCATTGTCCTCTCCCTTCCATGGAAAAAAATATTGTCCAAAGTTAGTGGTATAGAGAGATTCTCCTTCTTGGATGGATTCTAAGGTTATAATTAGGTGTTAGTCAAAGAAGCTAACAGATATAAAACTACTTTCACTACAAAATGGGGCACCTATGCCTATAGTAAAATGCCTTTGGACTAACAAATGTAGGTGCCACTTTCCAAAAAGAAATGGAGATGGCCTTCAAAAATATGGTTGAAAGATTTGTGTTAGTCTACCTTGATGATATCATAGTATATTCAAAGGATGTAGCAAAGCATTTTGGTCATCTCAAACAAGTATTTATAAGATGTAGAGAGTATGTATCTTTGAATTCAAGAAAGTGTGTCTTTGTGACTAATCATGGAAAATTATAAGGACATATTATATCTAAGGATGGTCTGACTATTGATCCACAGAGAATAAAGGCAATACTTTCCCTTTCTCTTCCTAGTCACAAGAAAGGTATGCCAAGTTTTCTTGGTAGAATAAATTATGTGAGAAAATTTATTCCTAATCTAGCTACCATGGTGAAACCTATTATAGTAATGCTTAAAAAGAATATAGTTTTCTCATGGATGAAGGAAGGGAAAGAAAGTCTTGAAGAGATCAAAGCAGCCATAGCTTCAACACCTACTCTCATAAATCCAAATTTTGATAAAGATTTCATTCTTTACACCTTAGGAGGCAAGTCAAGTATTTCTACTATTTTATCTCGATTAAATGATAAAAATGAAGACATCATATTGCTTTCTTTAGTAAAGGGCTCAAAATAGTATAAAAATAAGTACAACTATGTAGAAAAGAAAGCCCTTGTAGTCATAAGAGCCTTGAAGAAATTCAGACACCTGCTATCTCATGACAAAATCCATTTGCTGGCCCATCATGCTAGTGTTAAGGACTTTCCTTTGAGAAAAGACATCAGTGAGAAAAGATTTAGTTGGATCACTAAGTTGATGGAGTATGATGTGGACATCCAAACTACCAAACTGGTAAGGGGGAAGGGGTTGTGAAAATAGATAATCTTATCTCATGATCCTGATGACGAAGTTGTGTGTTGGTAGAACAACAGAAGACAATAGATGATAACCCAAGGAGCTAGATAAATGATATGAAAACCTTCTTAGCTAGGAACGGATATCCTCAAGGGTTAGATAAAGCTAAAATAAGATAGTATATACTATAATCAATCCCCTATATTATAGTTGATGATGTTCTTTTTAGGAGGGACTTCAATGGAGCCTTGCTAAGATGTATTGATATAGATCAAGTAGAGAGGATAGTTAAAGACCTTCATGATGGTCCTGATGGTGGCTACTTTTTGGCAAGAACCACTTCATTGAAGATCATGAGAGCTAGTTACTACTGGATATCCTTGTTCCATGACTACCATAAACATGTAAGGAAATGTGAAATGTGAAAAGTGTCCTATTAATCTACCTATTATCTCTAGTCATAGGCAGACTTTGGCTACAATAAATTATTTTATGAGATTGAATGAAACAATAGCCTTGATAGATGCTAAAGAATCTTTAGTTGTTGAATTTCTTGATGGACTTATAACTAGGTTTGGTGCCCCTTCCACCATAATATTAGATAATGAAAAATCCTTTGGGAGCTCAGATTTGTGCATTGGCAATTGATCATGGTATTTACTTGAGAACATCTTCTAATTACTACCCTGAAGCTAATGGCTTGGCTAAGTCATCTAATGAAAATTTGTTCAGAAACATCAAGAGGACTATTGAAGATAACCAAAGGTGTCGGCACAAGAAATTGAAGACTACCTAGTGGGATGACAGAATAAAACCCAAGAAAGCCATACAAAATTCCCCTTTCATGTTAGTATATGGCATGGAAGCTAGGATTCCTATCTCATTGGAGTTTCCCCCTCTTGAGCTAGCTCATTATTTGGAACTAATTGAAATGATTCCATGTCTATAAGAATGGTAGATTCAATGGAGCTAGAGGAGAAAAGAGATCAAGCAATATAGACCTTGGAAATACATCGACAATAGATAAAGAGGAGCTTTGATAAGAAGGCTAAGTTCAAAAATTTCAAGGAAGGTGATCATATGTTGAGGTGGGATGTAGGAAAAGAAAAAATAGGGGGCATTCAAATTTTGATGCCCTATGGAGTGATCCCTATGTAATCATTAGCTGCAAGCAAGGCAATGCTTTCCAGTTGAGCAGGCCTAATGGAAAAATCTTTCCTATTCCAATCAATGGAATATATTTCAAGTCCTTTTTTTGATGGAAATAAATGTTCATGTACATAGTTAGAGTAGTTTTCTTTCTATTCTTTCCTATTTTCAAAGAAGTATATAGGCACATGTTTTGTTTTCTAACAGAGAGTTTTGGTTCTAGTTTTTTGCAAGTTGTAGAGGTGAAAGGCATGTTATGGCTTAGAATACAACAAAAATGATAAATTTTATGAGTTTAGTGCTTTTAGAGACTCCATAATGGATATTTTAGTGGCCACTAGTCATATGCCAAGTAGGTTTGCATCCCCTTTAAGTTACCAAAAATGTTAACCAAAATGCCCTCCCACCAAAAAATAAAATTCAAATGATAATCTACTTAACAGTTTCTTAGGATTTTTTATGAAATAATTTAAACATTGGCTATATTTCTTATTTCATATTATTCCTTAGAGTTTTTAAGTCACAACCATGCAATTTTCATAGTCAAGTTTGGTTAAGTGCTAACTAGGATCAAGATGGTGAAAGTGCACTTGCCTTGTGTTCACAACGTCATAGAGTATATTGGCTTAACCGAGGTTGGGATGGTGAAGGTGAATTTGATTTTTTTTTTGCCTAATCAAATGATTACATTAACATGCTATAGCTTAAGTCATGAAAGTGTGAAAAGGGATGATTTTCAATACTTCAAAGACACATTTTGCACCGTTAGATCTTTCAGATCTACAACTAGTGCATACTTGTAGTGGGTTAAGAAGTGGCTAAGGTTTGAGTTGTGATCAAGTGATTTCCTTTGTTTTTCTTGGTCACAAGCATTAGAAAGGAACCTCAAGTTGAGGTGGTGATGGTGGAGATGTGGTCAAATCTATATTTTCACAAGGTCACAAAAGTTAATGAAGAAGGTCAAGAGTAGGGTGTGAAGCAGTGATAACCAGAGGGTCACAATTTCACAAATAGGAACTATTATTGAAGAAAGTTGGTGACAAGGTTACGAACATGGGTAGTCAAATGCAAGGCATAAAGTTGAATTGCTGATAGAGTGGTAGAATTGTAGGAAATTTTTGGTCCATGTGGCAAGGCTTGATGGTTAATTCTAGTTGACCAAATAACATAGTTAAATTTGGCAAAATTAATGATCAGAGAGGTAGCTCCTTGATGATGAATCCAATCTTTTGATCTCCTACAAAAACTTTATTTGTTCCCTATGTCTAATAAATGCAAAGAGACACTTTATCTCCACCTGTTGATCCATCCATTCAGTTAGAAGTTAATGAACCTTGTTCCTAATCTCTCAGAGCTTTATTTGGTTAAGAAGTGATCTTCTAATGTATGGATTCACACTGTGATCATATGTTTCTAGTTTTGCAGTGATTATTCTTTATAGATTTGATTGTAGTGGTTGAATTTTTTCTTATGATGGATGTTACCTAAGTTGTGCTTGCACTAGAAAAGAAAATTTTGTACTCTTTCTTAGGGATAGATCTTCTTTGTTTCTCTGGTATTGCCTTGGCATGCTACTATAAATTCCCTATTTTCTTCTAAGTTATATGAAATCCTAACTTATCTCTTTTTGTTGTTGATGTACTATGCAAGCTTTGTCTACCTCTCTTTGATGTACTATGAATATCTATAATCTATATTACTATATCACTTTTGGCCCATGAATGATAAGGAATGAAGCATGATTTCCTTGTGTTTCTCATGTGGTTGTCTGATTTGTATGTAGTTAATAGATTAAAGCAAGGTATGAATCCATATATCTTTGGACTGTCATGATAATGGTACTATTCATGTATGGGTAGAGATTGGTCTAAACACCCTATTTTTGTGCATCACCTCTTTGGAATATATTAGGCAGTTATTTTCATGCATTCCTTATCCCTTTTCTCTTCAAGAATAGTTTATGTGCATCCTAACAGTAGAGGAAGTTGGCCTTCTCTGGAGAATTGGCCTCATACTTCAAGTCCCATAGCTTGGAGGTATTTTCCATGTTTCAGAAGGGTGTCCTTAGGTAAAAACTTTAGACAAGTGTGCAAGCTTTTATAAAAACTATTTTTGGCATGCCCAATAGGACAATATATTTAAAAATTTAAAGTTCGCTAGCATTGAAAAAGGATTCCATGCCCAAGAAACACACAAGGGCATCTTCTAGAGGCAATTTCTAATACCAAGAGCTTTCTCTTTCTAATCCAAGAAGAAAGGCTAGAGTATCTCTATCACTAGTTAGGAGTGCAATAGTAGCACATCCCCTTACAAGATCTATCTCCACTCCTTTTTTTGTTAGGGTCTCAACATAGAATAACATCTACTCATATCAATATAAGACTTTAGTGCTTGGCTAGACCTCATGCTTTTGCTACCTTTAATGGTGGGAGCACCCTTCTATTAACTAAAAGGCATGACATACCAATATCAGCTCTTAAGAGTATACCTAAGTTTACTGGTGAAACCTCCATCTCCCCTATTGAGCATTAGGAGGTGTCTAACATCTGACATATTCATTGTATGTGAGCAATGTTTCTGGATTAGATTGTGTGAGTTTTTTTAGCATCAACGTTTCGGATCATACTACATGATCCATCATCAGGACAAGAGAACATCAGAATATGGAATGAGCAGACCAAGACATCACAAGCAGTCCTAAAAGGAGAGGGGGGGGGGGGGGGGGGGGGGGGAGGGCACAAAAACCAAGGGGACCAAAAATAAAGACATAACCACCAAGAGAACCGGTACAGAATAACCAATCATATGAAAAAATGCAGATAATGAGCATAGATGTAAAGGAATTATTAATATGCATTAAGAAATGATAAAAAATAAATAACTCAATAAAACTTAAAAAATAAATAAATAAGTAGATAAATAAAAAATTAAGAAATTAAGGATCAGCGTGAGAAAGGGAGGAAGCACACGAATATGAGAAAGAATAAAAAACTAAGAGGTTGAAAATGCAAAAATTAGGACTTATAAAAAATTAAGTATTAGATAAATAAATAAAATATAAAAAAAAAAAAGAAAAAAAAAAGGCTCAAACCCTAACATAAATAAATAAAAGAACAAAAATTAATAAATAAAAGCATGTGCAAAAAATTAAGAACTTATATACAACTAAATCTAAAAAATCGAACAAGCCAAAAAAATATTTTTTAAACCCCAAGAGAAAGAACAAGAGGAGAAATATTAGAAAGGCCCCGATACCAAAATAAAGAAGCTATACACAAGATGAAAAACTCAGGAGCAAAAAACTAAATAAATAGATCGGACCTAAAAACCACACATGCTACTAAAAGAAAATGCGTAAATATGCCAAGTGCGAAACAACCACAACACTGGAACCAACCTAGAATAAAGAAGATAAGTACAAGGAGATAAAAAGTAAAACATGAATGAATAAATGAGGAAAAAAATAAAAAACAAAACATCAAGATGGCAGACCCAAGGCTGAAACCACCGGCACAGGAACGAGCTATAGGGTTAGAGCGACACAGACGGCTAAGACGGAATGCAAAAAGAGAGACAACAGGAAGCAACCTGAGAAAAGAGCACAGAGAATATGAGGAGGAAGGAGCTCGGAGACCACGAGGTGGGGCCAGGAGACTGGAGACGAAAAAGGGGGGGGGGGGGGGGGGGGCTCCCCCATAAACCGGACGGGCCAAAATAGGGGAGTGACAGGGGGAGGCTAGGGGACAAACCCGGGGGGGCAGGATAGCTCGAGAAGCATCAAGGGTGATGCTGAGTCTTAAGCGAGCCCAGGAGAGGTTGCCAAGACAAGCTAATGGACCATCCATCATCTCGATTGAGGTTGATGGGATGATAGTTAATTTTAATAGCTTCCTTAAGTTTTCTTTTGAAGAAGTTATCCTCCTTGGAAAGAATTTTGGCGGCCTCCAGACAAATGTGATGCTTGGTGGCCGCAGAATGTTCAGCAAGGGCAGATTTATGGGTTCTATCATGTCTGATATCTGCACCATGCTCCCGAATTCTGGTACGAAAAGAACGGCCTGTTTCCCCTATGTAAGGGGCCCCACAAGAGCACTCAATCTTGTAGACTCCCGAGTCGAGGAAAGAGTCTTTGGTGTCCTTAAGGGGAGGAACTCGATGACGTAACTGCGAAAGGGGTTTGAAAGCAGTATGAAGACCCTTTTTAGATAAGATCTTGGCCAACTTCTGAGAGATGCCATCACCAAAAGGAAGGGTGGCAAACCGGGGAGGCTGGTTGGGCGGAGGACTGAGGGTACACCTAGAAAGAAAGAAGGACTTGGCTCGGTTGATAGCCTTAGAGATCTGCCTGTGAGAATATCCATTTAACATGAATACTTGACGAAGATGAGTGAGCTCTTCATGCAAGTTGTCATCATCACAGATTCTGAAAGCTCTGAGGGTGAGGGTCTTAAGGATGCCAACCTTCTGGCTGGGGTGATGGTGGGAGGATGCGTGCAAGTACAAGTCAGTGTGGGTGGTTTTTCGGTGAACCTTGCGACCGAATGACCCATCAGCCTTTCGGATAAGAAGGACATCTAGGAAAGGCAACTGATAGTCCGATTCGAGCTCTTTGGTGAAGGAAATGTTGGTGACCAAACTGTTGATGTGAGAGTGAAATAGTTCAAGGTTCTCAAGCCCATGCGGCCAACAAACATTAGTGTCATCAACGTATTGTTTCCACCATTTGGGTTTGAGGGGGAAGGACTGGATAGCCATCTCCTCAAAATACTCCATGAAGAGGTTGGCGATGACTGGGGAGAGGGGCGAACCCATGGCTACTCCATCGACTTGTTCATAGAAGACATTTTGGAAAGAGAAGAAGGTGGATCTTAAACAAAGCTCAACCAACTCTGCGATCTCATCCCCGACCTTGCGTTTGACAAGATTGATGGAGTCAAGAATGGGGACCTTGGTGAAGAGGGAAACCACATCAAAACTAACCAAGATATCGCTAGGTTCCAACTTGGTGTCCTGAATGAATTGGACAAAATGGTTGGAGTCTTTGATGAAAGAGTCAGACTTTCCTAGTAGAGGCGAGATGATCTTGGCAAGGTGGGAGGCCAACAAGTATGTGGGAGAGCCAATGGTATCCACAATTGGTCTTAAAGGGATGCCACGTTTGTGAATTTTTGGAACCCCATAGATGCGAGGGGTCACCTCTTTAGAAGGCAACAGTTTTTTCTTTGTTGACTCATCAAACGAGGACTTGGCCAAACTAGACTTAACTCTTGAAAGGATCAAAGAGCAAGGGTTGCGAGAAAGGATCTTGTAGTTATTCGGATCTGAGAGTAAGTCCAGAACTTTAGACACGTAGTCCTGCCTGTTCATCACAACAGTGGCATTACCTTTTTTTGCTTTGGTAATAACAATGTCATTACTGCGAATAAAGTCATGGAAGGCGCGCATCTCAGAATTGGGGATATTGCGCTTGGGAAGCTTGGCATGCCTCAGGGCCACTGCACAGTCTTGCCTAATTTCTTCGGCGACAACCGTAGGTAGGCCACTAATGGCATTCTCAATCTCAATCAAAAAATTGACATGAGGGATGGCAATAGGGGTGCAAGAAAAATTGAGACCACGCTTAAGAAAATTAAAGGACAGCGGGTCAATGTTGGCACTAGATAAATTGACCACGATTTTATTCTCCCAATCGTGAACCAAAGAGGTGGAAAGAGGAGAGCTTGGGGGTGCCGGCAGAATAGTGGGAGTGCCCAACGAGACCAAGGAGGGTGAGACATCCCGAAAGGTGGAAGGAGAGGAGGTCTCACCGGGAAGGGAAGGCAAGGAGGACAAGGGGATAGGATCAGACGACGCAGGCAAGGACGAACTAAGGCCTAAGGTAGTGGCTGCGGGGGCTATTGAAAAAAGGTCGGCACACCTTTGGTTGACATGACCTGTACCAATAAGGGGAGGTGTTAGGTGCGAGGGGCACCTTAATCCAACAAATCTACATTCTACAAAATTAATGCAAGACTTATCAAGCACGAAAGAGGAGGACGCGTGAACAGGAGGCGTACCTGTGCAAGTTGGAAGAGATCTGTTGAGCAAGGATGACCGTTGAGAAGGGGAGGACCTCTGATCAAGCGCGCCGAGGATGGGATACTGCTGCAACCGATTGCTGGAGGACATTGCGTTAGGAATGACCACGGGGTCACTGTGTTGCCTGCGTATATTTTCCACCAACGAGCGGTGAGGATCTGGGCTGGAAGCGCACCTAGGAGAGACACACGGGTCTAAGACGGGAGAAGGTGCTGGAGTGATGCTCTGCGGATCTGGAGCCAAGCGCCTGGGTGAAGAAGCCACCAGCGAGGGATAATGTAAGACTCGCGAGGAAGGATCGCGCCGGGTTGAAGATAACCGGACTGGATCATGTGAGAGATGAGGACCCGCAGGTGCAAGAGGGGCCACGGGATTGCCAAGCACAGGAGCAGACCAGCCAGCGTGGTCAACCACTGCAATGGAGACATCAGCCAAAGAGGAGGCTGAACGAAGAGAGGAGGCACACGCAAGAGAGAGCCGAGAAGTGCCGGGCAAAGAGGAAGCAAAACAATTGTGGGAACATTGGAGCAGGCGCCAAAACTTGGCTTTTTGTCTGATGCTGCTCTGTACCTGCCGCCCCACTGCCCTGGCATAGGAAGCGGTGTCTAACCTGATCCATAGGTCTGGACGGAGAGCGGCAGCAAGTTCAAGGTGAAGGTGAAATAACTTGGCATTGAGGTGGTTGATGTCCCGCCTTGTTGATTGAATGACCGATTTGAGGAGGGAGAGACCAGCACGATGGAAGATATGTTGATTGAATACGCTCCAAAGATGGTGCGTGACTTTAACAAAACAAGGAAGAACATTCGAGTCTCTGCAACACTTGAGGAAGGCCAGGTCTGCAATTTTCTTCATCAGCTTGATTCTGAGCATCTCTAGCTGCTTGGATTTGAAACACATTTCCCTCCCATGAAGGGTATCAATTAACATAATCAAATTTCCACAATCCATTAGTATGTGAGCAATGTTTCTGGATTAGATTGTGTGAGTTTTTTTAGCATCAACATTTCGGATCATACTACATGATCCATCATCAGGACAAGAGAACATCAGAATATGGAATGAGCAGACCAAGACATCACAAGCAGTCCTAAAAGGAGAGGGGGGGGGGGGGGGAAAGGGCACAAAAACCAAGGGGACCAAAAATAAAGACATAACCACCAAGAGAACCGGTACAAAATAACCAATCATATGAAAAAATGCAGATAATGAGCATAGATGTAAAGGAATTATTAATATGCATTAAGAAATGATAAAAAATAAATAACTCAATAAAACTTAAAAAATAAATAAATAAGTAGATAAATAAAAAATTAAGAAATTAAGGATCAGCATGAGAAAGGGAGGAAGCACACGAATATGAGAAAGAATAAAAAACTAAGAGGTTGAAAATGCAAAAATTAGGACTTATAAAAAATTAAGTATTAGATAAATTTTTTTTAAAAAAAAAAAAAAAAAAAAAAAGGCTCAAACCCTAACATAAATAAATAAAAGAACAAAAATTAATAAATAAAAGCATGTGCAAAAAATTAAGAACTTATATACAACTAAATCTAAAAAATCGAACAAGCCAAAAAAATATTTTTTAAACCCCAAGAGAAAGAACAAGAGGAGAAATATTAGAAAGGCCCCGATACCAAAATAAAGAAGCTATACACAAGATGAAAAACTCAAGAGCAAAAAACTAAATAAATAGATCGGACCTAAAAAACACACATGCTACTAAAAGAAAATGCGTAAATATGCCAAGTGCGAAACAACCACAACACTGGAACCAACCTAGAATAAAGAAGATAAGTACAAGGAGATAAAAAGTAAAACATGAATGAATAAATGAGGAAAAAAATAAAAAACAAAACATCAAGATGGCAGACCCAAGGCTGAAACCACCGGCACAGGAACGAGCTATAGGGTTAGAGCGACACAGACGGCTAAGACGGAATGCAAAAAGAGAGACAACAGGAAGCAACCTGAGAAAAGAGCACAGAGAATATGAGGAGGAAGGAGCTCGGAGACCACGAGGTGGGGCCAGGAGACTGGAGATGAAAAAGGGGGGGGGGGGGGGGGGGCTCCCCCATAAACCGGACGGGCCAAAATGGGGGAGTGACAGGGGGAGGCTAGGGGACAAACCCGGGGGGGCAGGATAGCTCGAGAAGCATCAAGGGTGATGCTGAGTCTTAAGCGAGCCCAGGAGAGGTTGCCAAGACAAGCTAATGGACCATCCATCATCATTGTATCTATGAGGATGATGTATTAGTCAGGCTTCTAGCATCATCCTTGAAATGAAAGGCACAACAATGGTATAGGGGTTTGCCTCATAACTTTATTACTAATTGGGATGGGTTAGGGGCAGCCCTATGTAAGAATTTTTAGGACAAAAGTAATCACCTATCACTTTTAGAATAGTTGACAAATATCATGAGGGCCCCCCATGAATGTATGACTGATTTCAATTATAGATTTCAAAAGACATGGGATATAATATCTACTGTATTGAAGCCCTCTACTGGTAATGCATTCTTGTATTATCTCAAAGCCTTCAATAGTGACATTGTTACCACTATGCAATCTATGGGAGGGAAAAATCTACCAAATGCTTATGAGGTTGCCATAAGAGCTTAAAATATCCCTTCCTCTACTTGCCCAATCATCAGCCTACTGTAGCCCCTATTCATGTTTCCTTTGTAAGTTAGCCTCTTGATATGGTCCCAATAACCTCTACATCCTCTAATGGAATTGATAGGATTGAGGCCATGATAAAAAAATTGATGCAAAATGTAGATAGGAGGATGTTGGATCAAAGAAAATAAGATGGAGGAAAATAGTACATTAGTACAAAAGATGGGAAATGAGTTGGTGATCATGAAGAGACAACAAGCTCAAAATAACAAGCCTCTTCAACTCCATAGTCAAGGTCCCATTCATGGTAGACCTCCAAACTAGAGTCATGTCCCCTACAATCATAATAGACCTATTGACCACCCCTAGTCTTTAAACACCAACCTAAGTAGGGCTTTGGCCCCTCAGAATAGTCTTGCCCAAGATCAAGATTTCTACCCTTCTTATAACTACTCCTATGGATATTGCATGTGTCAAAAGGAATAATCTTACTTGGCTTTAACTATACAAAAGAAACCAGTTACCCAAAAACACAGTACTATTCAACGTATTGATACTTTTTAGAAAGATGTTTGTTCTTTCATGAACCACCTGGTGGAAGAGCATGGTAATATAAACCAGGATTCTTGTTCTTATAATACCAAGAGCAAGAGAAGATCTCTAGAAGAGGTTTCTCCTCAACCTCCTAATTAGACTTCAACATCAAGTGTAGTGCCACATGTACAATAAATTACCTAGCAACACAGTGCTAATCAACACACTATTGTTCCTTGGCAACCAAGGTAGGGTGAAAGTAGAGATAATGTGAATAAACCACAAACTACCCCACCTTGTTCTTATACTTCTAGCAATTATACTAGAACATCTAATGCATCTTTTAGTGTGGTAGATAAAATGATAAAAACTAATGAAAATATTTCTATATAGGTTTCTATAACTATTATACTATCACAAAGGAGGTTGTTGTAGTAGGAGTTAGAAATCATTGAACTTAGAGATTACTTGACTAGCATGGAAAATTTTGTGAGTTTGGTAAAACTATAAAAGGAGGTAGAAACAATTAAAATGGTTAGGACTCCTCCATTTATGTTTCTCTGATTATAGGAGATAAGCTAGTCCAGAACTGCATGGATGATTCAAGGGCTAGTTTTTCAGTAATGCCCAAATGTGTTGCTGATATTTTAGAAGTGAAATATCAGCCCATTGTTAAGAATATATTGTAGTTAGATGGTAGTACTATCAAGACTGAGGGAATCCTTAGAAATGTTGAAATGGCCTTACATACATGCCTGAGTTGTACTATAATTCAAGATATATCAATTGTTGAGGTTAAGCCACACTTTTTCATTTGTCTTTCAAGATATTTTACTACTCAAATAGGTGTTTACATATCTTTTGATTGGTCATATGTTTTTAAGAACTAGATATGGAACCAAAGCTTTAAAAAAAGAGGAACCATTATCCCTCCATCATATCGACCCCTACACTCCTAATCTCATGAATATGAACTCTACCATTTTAGAAATATATGAAAATGATACAACAAATGAGCCTGCCACTTCTTTAGTTAATACACCTGATTTCCTCTTGCATGAGTGGGATAATGCATATTAGTATGATCCTATATCAAAAACCTTGGAGATAGGCCTGTGAACTTATTATGTATTAGAAAAGGATGCTCTTGTCCCCAACTTAATGACAATCAAAGAAGACACAAGTAGGGTATGGAGCATGTATTTTGATGGATCAAGAAATAAGAATGGATCAGGGGTTGGTGTGATGCTAGTTTCTCCTATACGAGAAAGGTAGTACTTCTCATTTAGGCTTCAATTTAGTTGTACTAATAATGTGGCCAAGAACAAGGCATTGGTTCAAGGTCTCTTACTTGCTCAAAAAAGAGGAATTCAAACATTAAGTTTATATGGATATAGTGAACTACTGATCAATCAAGTGAGGAATCAAAATGTTTCTAAGAATGGTTTTCTCAAGTCTTATAAGAATAGAATATGGGATATGCTTGAAAGTTTCAATGTATTTAATATTCAAAGCTGATGTAGGAGCATCCTAGGTGTAAGGGAAATCTTACATCACCTAAAAATATTTTATTTTCAATTTTTTCTATTTTAATAAGGACAAGTAGATAGGGTGGTTACTACTTTAGGGAACTTGCTATTTTTAGTAAGTTTTTCTTATGAGTTTGGAATGTTCTCATTTTCTATAGGAAGGTTCATTAGAGATATAAGCCTACCATAAAAATCTCATTGTTCCCACTTAAGTATTAGAGAAGTTATTGCAGATTTTTTGTGGAAAAATTTGTAGAAAAATATTTAGGCTCACTATTGGAGGCCTTAGATTTTCAGGATGAGGTCCAAAAAATCAATGGAAGTGCATTAGCACCATTTCGTGCCTATAGATTAGGAGCTAGCATTTCCAAAATGTGGTGATAATAGCCAATTAGAGCAACAGTTCATGAGTTATGGCCTTCATTATGGCCTTCCAAAGTTGGGCCACCCAATATTTCTAAAATAATTGTCAAAGATGTATTTGGCCAACTCTATATGTTTTTTTAGGGTCTGTTGGCCCTAGGTATTAAGTTTGAGCATCTAGAACCTTCATGGGTGGCATAAAACTACCTATTTAAGAAAGGCCCAAACATTGTCTAGGATAGCTCTAGATGATAGTTCATAGATTATCTTGCAAATTATTTTACTAAAGGCACCAATGTGGCTTAGCATATTGTATATATGAATTCTATAATTCTACATTTGTGGCATAAATAAGAAGTCCATATTATTTTCTCATATTTGTTGTTGTTTCTTTGTTTCTGTTATGAGTTTATGGTATTAAGGGGACTGCATCAAGTGGTATTAGAGCTAGAGTTCTTGAGTGTGTGTATAGATCACTGAATTTGATGTAGTTTGCACCAAGACCATGGTTTGGGCTGAGCATGTAGATAGAGTGCTGATTTTGAGGCAATTTGTACTAGGGTTTTAGTGGAAGTGCAAACAATTCCTCCATAAGGAGAGCATGGTGGAAGAGTTATAGGTGTTACACCTAAGGGTTTTAGAGCTCTCCAAAGATAGATGCAAGCATTGGAAGAACAAATTTGTAGAGGAATAAATCTTACTGTAAGAGATGAAAGTGAGGATGAGGATGAAGTAGAAGAAAATTCCAGAGTAGAGGCAGTTATAAACCTAGAGGAAGAGAGGCTTTTTGGGGCCATCTCTAAGATTGGAAAAAATCCTAAGTTTGAAGTTTTGTCATTTTTGGGAAATCTTAATCTAGAGGAGCTAATTGTTTGGATTAATGAACTAGAGGAGTACTTTGAATATGAAGTTATTAAAGATCCTAATAAGGTCAGTTTTGTGAAGGCAAAACTGAAGGGACATGCAAAGATCTGGTGGCAAGAGGTTAAGTTGGAGTGCAATAGAAAGGGAAACAAAAAAATCACTACATGGGAATAGATGGTAACTATATTGAAGATATAATTCATTCCTATGGATTATGAGCTTGATCAATTGAAGAAAATGCAAGGGTTGAAGCAAGCCAAAAAATCTGTTCAAAAGTATACTAAAGAGTTCTACGGAGTTCTCATTAGAATTGGCCATGTAGAAGCTGATAAGGAGAAGGTCACTCTTTATCTTAATAGAGAAAGGACATGCATTCAGCACATGCTAAGTCTAGTTTGAATAAGCTTTATTGAGAACATGTACTAGTTTTCCTTAAGAGTTGAGGGGAAATTGAGCAAGAAGTTTGGCAATAAGAATAGTGGAAGAGGTTGTGATGGAAGATTTGGTGAATGATCTTATGGTAATCATAATGATGATAAAAAGAAAAAGGATGAGGCTAGTAGTAGTAGTCAAAACTATATGGGAAATAATTCCAATTATTTCAATGATCAAAACAATAGAGATCAGAGAGGAAGAGGTAGAGGACAAGGATCTAGAAGAGCAAGATTCCATGGGAAATGTTTTCACTACAAAGAAGAAGGGCATAAATCATTTGAATGTATCCAACACCATGTAAGGATAGATCAAAGAATAGAGGGCTAGAATAGAGTTGCACATGTTGATGAAGATGCTAGATCCTCATATTATGTAGATGCTAAAAGAAGACAAGTCCTAGTTAACTAAAGAGTCTTGCTAAGTGGTGAGAATGAACTTGAGAAAAGGAGCTTGTTTCACACAAGGTGTAGATATGAAGATAAGTGTTGTGATGTGATCATTGGTGGTGGAAGTACTAACAATATAGTGTCATAAATGATGGTCACCAAGTTGAAGCTAAAGTGGTAGAAACACCTAGGTCGATACCATATTGCTTGGGTGGAAGATGACCACAAGGTCATGGTTAATGAGCAATGCTTAGTGAAGTTCAAGATTGGAAGCTACTAGGATGAGGTACTATGCGGTATCATACCTATGGATATATTTTATATGTTGTTGGGTAGGCCATGGAAGTTTGACAGACATGTTGTACATGATGGCTAAGCAAATACCTACACTCTAATTAAGGACGAAGTGAAACATAAGTTGAAGCCATTGAAGGATAAAGAAGAAAAGGTACATAGTGCTACCAAAATATGTTTTATTGATGGAAAAGAGTTTCTTAAAGGTATGAAGCATGATCATATGTGTTTTTCTATAATTCCTAGAGATAGTAAGGAAGTAGAGCAGGTACCTATAGAACTTGTAGATATGTTGCGAGAGTTTTTTGATATTGTATTATATAGTGTACCTAATGGATTACCCCCAATGCAGAGGATCGGTCACCAGATGGATTTGGTTCTAGGAGCTAGTTTGCTAACAAGGTAGTGCACAAAATGACACTAGTAGAAAGTGAAGAGTTGAACATGCAAGTTTGTGAGTTATTACAGAAGGTGTTGATTCGAAAGAGGCTAAGTCCATTTGCTATACCAGTAGTATTAGCACCAAAGAAGAATGGAGAATGGAGGATGTGCATAGATTCTCATGCTATCAACAAAATCACAATAAAGTATAGATTTCCATTGCCAAGGATGGATGATATAATGGACTATTTGAGTGGAGATGAGTATTTCACAAAGATAGATCTAAAGAGTAGGTACCATTAAATTCATATCAGAGAGGGTGGTGAGTGGAAGACTACTTTCAAGACAAGGGAAGGATTGTATGAGTGGTTAGTCATGCCTTTTGGGCTAACCAATGCAGCAAGCACTTTGATGAGGCTCATGAATGAGGTATCGAAGAGTTTCTAAGAAAGTTTTTCATTGTTTACCTAGATGATATATTGATCTTTAGTAAGACATTGGAAGATCATTTGATTAATATTCACAAGGTGTTTGATAAGTTGAGGTAAGAGAAGTTGTTGATAAACCTAAAGAAGTTTAGTTTTGTAAAGAAGGAGATAGTGTACCTTTGATTTGAAGTCTCAGTAGAAGGTCTAAAAATGGACCTAGAGAAAGTGAAGGCTATCTTCAAATAGCCTACTCCAAGGAGTGTGATAGAGGTAAGATCTTTTCATGGACTGGCTACATTTTATAGAAAGTTCATAAGAGGTAGTAGTAGTATTTGTGGACCCTTACTAAAAAAATGAGATGAGATATGAAAGAGTTTAAGTGGATTGTAGGAGAAGATAATAATTGTAATCTCTTGAAATAGAAAGTTATTGACCAGCCTATTTTAGCACTTCCTAATTTTAACAAGATTTTTCAAGTAGATTGTGATGCTAGTCATACTGCAGTAGGAGCTATTTTGAGCCAAGAAGGTAGACCTATTGCTTATTTGAGTGAGAAGTTGAATGATGCAAAAGGAAAATATTTTGTTTATGATAAAGAATTTTATGCTGTAGTGTCTCCACTTCTTTAATGCTTGAACTATAGCATAAAATTCCTAATCATAAATAGAATATTTTCTCTTTGCATCATTCAACTTCTCACTAAAATAAGCAACACATTTAAGTTCTTGGCTCAAAATAGCTCCTATTTTAGTACCACTGGCATCATAGTCTACTTGAAACACCTTGGTAAAATTAGGAAGTGCTAAAACAAGCTACTCAGTAAATTTATATTTCAATAGATTAAAAATCTTATCTACTCCTACAATCCACTTAAACTCTTTCCTATCTCATCTCATTATTTTAGTCAAGGCTCCACAAATACTGCTAAAACCTCTTATGAACTTTATATAAAATCTAACCAATCCATGAAAAGATCTTACGTCTGTCACACTCCTTGGAGTAGACCATTTGAGGATAGCCTTTACTTTCTTTGGGTCCATTTTCAGACCTTCTATTGAGACTACAAATCTTAGGTACACAAGCTCCTTCTTTACAATACTACACTTCTTTAGGTTTATAAACAACTTTTCTTCCCTCAACTTATCAAATACCTTGCAAATATGAATAAAATGCTCCTCCAATGTCTTACTAAAGATCAATATATCATCTAGGTAAACAATGAAAAACTTTCTTAGAAACTCCTTTAGTACCTCATTCATAAGCCTCATGAAAGTGCTCAATGCATTGGTTAGCCCAAAAGGCATGACTAACCACTCATATAGTCCTTCCCTTGTCATGAAAGTACTCTTCCACTCATCACCCTCTTTGATATGAATCTAATTGTACCTTATCTTTGTGAAATACTTGGCTCTACTCAAACAATCCATAATATCATCCATCCTTAGCAATGGAAATCTATACTTTATTTTGATCTTGTTGATATCATGAGAAAATATGCACACCCTCCATTCTCCATTCTTCTTTGGTGCTAATACTATTGGTACAACACATGGACTTAGACTCTCTCAAATCAACCCCTTCTGCAAAAGCTCATGAACTTTCCTATTTAACTCTTCACTTTCTACTAGTGTCATTCTATGCACAACATTGGAATTTTCACCCTAGATATGTGACATGGCAAGAGATTCCTTTGAGAATCCATGACACATATGACACAAGATGGCAAGTGTATGATTGTATGATGCTTGGAAGTCAAACTTGGCTAAAGAGGGAAGAGAATCTATGACGTGTCATATGACACCTCAAACCCACTTAAAGCCAAGAATGTATGACAATGGAAGCCAAATATGGATGTGCATAAGAGAACAAGATTATTTGATTATGACATATCTTAGCCAAGTGTCAAATGAGAATCCACAAGGTGTCACAATGATGTCAATATTGTGAGGAATATTCAAAATAAAAATCCCTTATTCCACACAAATAGAAATTAGTAAAAATGGAATTAATGGTGGGAAATATGACTTAAGAAATTAAGAATTTCTATGTTTGTGAATAATGAATCAATTAATTAATAAAATGAATTAATTGAAGATGTTAGTTAGGAAGAACAATTAGTGAAATGACATAGGATTAAATTACGTGTTGTTTAATCCTATAGAGAAAATTAGTAGATGATTGGCCAATTTGATTTGATAAGTGTGATAGTATGCTCTGATGAAGTGTGATGATAATGGAGATTGACTAGGATGATGATGGATAGACCAAAGCCATGGTAAAATTGATTGATTTATTGAAATTGATAACATGCCAAGGACACATGACATGAATTAAAGACACATAACATTTAACTGATATTGTAAAATACTACAAGATAAGGATTGGTTGGTAGGGTTGATCATAACAAAATTGATAGACATTGTCAATGTTATTAAATAGTTCAAAATGCTATGATCTAACACTGAGAGACTCAAAAATGTCAAAGATCACATGATGTGAATGATAGTTTGACCTAGGATTGAGAGCCATGATAGTACTAAGGTTAGATTGATAAGATTTGATAGATTGATAGGTTTCTCCAAGGCACTAAAAGCCACAACAATGCTTGGGATTGGATAAATGATGATTGATTTGGGATATTTGACATGTTTTGAGTTGATTAGGACTGATTCCAAGTTGATCTGATATGATTTTGAGCTGATTTGAAATGGTCTCAAAATGATATGAAATTAATGTAAAAGAGGATACAAATAATGATAGACACTATTGAGATATGATCAAGTTAGTCAAAATATCAAGGTTAGTGGAATGATAAAATGCGATGAATTAGTATGAAGAAGTGATGAAACCGTAGATGTGAACCATTTTTGGGCATCTATATTTTGCCCCTCTTTGATAGAATGCAATTTAGAGCATTGTGTTAAAGAATGCTGATGAAAAAGCCATAAAAGCATGCCCCAATAATGGTAGTATATATTTATACCCCCTTAAGAAATTGACCAACATAGTCATATGATAGGTCAATTTCATCAACAACAAGAAAAAAAAACCATAGCAACTAATAGATCAAAAATCAGAGCTAAAATGTAAAAGTTATGGGCTTCAAAGTGTAAAAAGGCACCATGACCAACATAGAAAGGGCCTCTTGAAAATACATCTAGGTAGAAACACACTATAAAAAGGCATGGAGAGGGTTTTGAAAGTCATTTTCACCTTCACTTTTTGGAGAAAAGAGCTCTAAAGCAAGGAAAATGGATTTGCTACCTAGGGAGAAACACCATGGTGAATGAGTGCATACCTTTCGATAGTGAGTATACATAGAACCTTTGGTGAGTAAATTGAGGCTATCATTGTGCTTTTTATTCTTTTTCATGCGTTTTCATGCTTTTTAGGCACCTAGGAGTCAGTCAGGGTCAAACAGGGGTCCCAGGGCTAGGTTAGGGCATCCAAATGTCCTAATTGCACCCAAAATGTAGCCAAATATGTAGTGGGAATACTTGGCATGCCCAAGTGCACATTAAGCACACTTGGTATGACCAAGTCACCATGGGTGTAGTTGAGGGCCCCAACTATGCCCTAGGATGCTCCTAGGGTCTCAACAAGGTCTGGATGAGCCTGAATTCACCTAAAACTTGGCATGGACTAGAATAACCCTAGGGGGATATCATAATCATGTCAAGATGCAGTCAAAGGTGGTCAAAGTGGTAAAAAAATTGTCAAACTTAGGGTAGATGTAGGTCAAACTTAGATAAATACTGACAGAGAATAGTGCAAAGGGCCTGAATGGGTGCATATAGACTCAGAATGACCCAAAACTTGGGCCACATGTTCAAAACCCTAGGAAGAGTTGAAAACATAGCTTAACTAAGGCTAGGATGGTCATATACAAGTCAAACCTAGTTAAAATTAGCTCTGATGGAGGAAAAAGAATGATGGATGAATAGGGATAGGGTCAAAATGATGCAAATGAGCTCCAAATGACTTGAAACTTGGTAAACATGTTGAAGACCCTAGAAATCGTTCAATACATAAGTCAAATTAGTCAAACATGCTTAGAAAATGTCAAACTAAGTCAAAATTGGGTCAAAAGTAGGGTAATCTAGATACAAAACCATAAAAGGTTAACATAGGCTATATGGTTATGTAGGAGGAGCTGCACCTATTACAGACAAGGGGACATAGGCCATAGAGTCTTATGTTACATCACTAGATGATAGCTAGTGAGCAGGGGATCTTGGTTGGTCTGGGGTTTTATCATATTACATTTATGTCAAAGGTGAGGGGAAACAAAGCCCTATTGATAATATTGACTAAGAGATCGCACTCGGAGATGAGTTCATTCCATTTACTAATACGAGAGGCTATAGTGACCCTTGATGATGTATGGCACATCCTAAGGATATCAATTCATGGGGAGTTAGTAGTGTATGACCCAACAACTAGACAAGTACCCTTACGCCAATTTTTTGGATGTGGCGATGCAGGGCTAGGCATTCACGATTGAGATTGGATGAGACCTATTAGTGGTATGCCATGAGTGGTTGGTAGTAGTAATTTGTTTGGTGATTGGTGGGCTAGTGATACTAGATAGGTGGGGACATGGATTTCTTGTCAAATGGGATTGAGTGTTAGGGCAGATGGTGATGGAAGGGACTATGTTTGCCTACGGCCCATGCATGTTAGGGATGTTGTATTACTATCTACATGAGGTAGCCTATAGAGGTGGGTTGACATTTAGTACTAGGGGCACATTGTTACAGATCTAGGCTTACAAGTACATTGTAGTATTCTAGCCACTTGTTGAGAGGGAGTTACTAGAGGACATGCCATATGCATACAGTTATAGAAGCATACTAGCATGGTGATCACTAGGATATGCAAGGTACTTTCAACATTAGCTAGACACTATGACATAGTTCATCTAGAGACCTTACCAAGATTGCCTCAGATGGAATGATGATGATATTCACCTAACTTATTGCAAGAAGGAGTGCTATCTCACAGGATGCACAGTGATTGGGCACTTGGTGATAGAGATGTACCTACCAAAGTAGGTATGCAGATAGTTTGGTGAGATACAGGATGTACTAATCAGTCTAGCATTATTTTCCCAGTCTAGAGTAGAGGTCTAAAAGTGAGGAGTGCCCATCAGGACATAGGTGGCATATTCATAACTAGAGGAGTTAAAATTGTGGATATGGGGAACAATAATAGATGTAGTGGATGCAAGCACGATGACAACATATGATAGATAGGTTGCATTGTATTGTCCAAGATCGTTGATAGATTCAATAGTATCAGTACCTTGAGCAAGGTCTTAGGTAGAGCAAGATGAGGAGGAGGATGAGGAGGGAGGAGATGAGGGAAATGATGAAGAGGGGGAGATAAGGATAATGATAGGGAGGAGGGAGATGAGGATGGAGAGGATGTTGAGGATGATGCAGGGGATAATGATGAGGATACTAAGAGAGAGGATGAGAGAGATTATGAGGAGGATGTTGAAGGAGAGGGAGATGACAATGAAGTGGGTGGAGACAGTGAGCGTGGTGATGAGGGAGAGGATGGGATTGACTATTGGGAGGCTAGGGATAATGGGGGTGAGGGACACATGAGTGTGACACCTTGTAGATTCTCCTTTGACACTTACCTAAGATATTTCATAATCCAATATTCTTATTCTCTTACACACACATATATTTGGCTTCCATTGTCATAGATTTTTGGCTTTAAGTGGGTTTGAGGTGTCATATGACACATCATAGATTCTCTTCCCTCTTTAGGCAAGTTTGACTTCCAAGTGTCATACAATCCTAAACTCAGCATGATTGGAATACACCAATCATAAATATATACCACCATTATTGGGGCATGCTTTTATGGATTTTTCATCAACATTCTTTGACACAACACTCTAAATCACATTTCATCAAAGAGTGGTAAAATGTAGATGCTTAGAAATTGTTTGCATCTATGTTTTCATCACTTCTTCATACTAATTCATCCCATTTTCTCATTCCACTAACCTTGATCTTTTGGCCAACTTGATCATATCTCAATAGTGTCGGTCATCATGCACATCCTCTTTTACATCAATTCATATCATTTTGAAACCATTTGAAATCAACTCAAAACCATTTCAAAACAACTCAAGATCATATCAAATCAGCTTGAAATCACTTAGAATCAGTCCTAATCAACCCAAAACATGTCAAACATCCCAAATCAATCATCATTTATCCAATCCCAGGCATTGTTATGGCTTTCAGTGCCTTGGAAACCTACCAATCTATCAAATGTTATCAATCTAACCTTAGTACTATCATGACTCTCAGTGCTAGGTAAAATTACCATTCAAATCATTTGATCTTTAACATTTTTGAGTCTCACAATGTCAGATAATAGCATTTTCAACCATTCAATAACATTGATAGTGTTTGTCGATGTTATTATGATCAACCCTATCAACCAATCTTGATCTTGTAGCATTTTACAATGTTATTTAAATGTTATGTGTCTTTAATTCATGTCATGTGTCCTTGACATGTTATCAATTTCAATCAATTGATCAATTTTACCATGGATTTTGTCTATCCATCATCATCCTATTCAATCTCCATTACCATTACACTTCATCAAAGCATACTATCACACTTATCAAATCAAATTGGCCAATCATCTACTAATTTTCTCTATAGGATTAAACAACACATAATTTAATCCTATGTCATTTCACTAATTTTTCTTCCTAACTAACATCATCAATTAATTAATTTTATTAATTAATTGATTCATTATGCACAAACCATGGAAATTCTTAATTTCCTAAGTCATATTTCCCACCATTAATTCCATTTTTACTAATTTCTATTTGTGTGGAATAAGGGATTTTTTAATTTGAATATTTTGCATAGTATTGGCATCATCATGACACATGAGTGTTACACCTTGTGGATTGTTATTTGATACTTGGCTAAGATATGTCATAATCCAATATTGTTATTCTCTTTAGCCAAGTTTGACTTCCAAGCATCATGCAATCCTACACTTGGCATCTTGTGTCATATGTATCATGAATTCTTAAAGGAATCTCTTGCCATACCACATATCCAAGGTGATAATTCCAATGCTCTCATCTTCCGCATTGATTATAAAATGAGGATTTTTTCTCTCATTTCTACTCCCTAGTTTTCTTAGCTCTCTCTCTCTCTCTCATGTTAAAATCACATCTTCTAGTATTCTCATAGAATTATCATCATCTTAGGCTTTTTTCTTCCTTATTATGTGCACTATAGGAAATTTGGAGCTACATCATAAGGAGAAGAAAGAAGGACATGGGAGCTACAAATGAAAGAGGGAGTTTCCAACTTTGTGTTGCTTCCTTTTTGTTTATTTGGATTTCATGGTAGACTAGAGGGTTTCAATGTACATTTATTGAGTTTGTGAATTGCTCATAGTATGTTAGCCCATTTTTTTGTCTTACAATATCTAGCATCTTCATCAACATGTGCAACTCTAGCCTGGCCTTCTATTTTTTGATCTGTCATTCCTTGGTGCTAGGTACATTCAAATTCTCTATACTCTTCTTCTCCACAGTAAAAAAAATTTCCCATGACAGCCTCCTCTTCTAGATCCTTGTCCTCTACCTCTTGCTCTTTGATCTCTATTTTTGTAATCATGGAAATGATTGGAATTGTTTCCCCTCTAGTTCTAGCTACTACTTCCAACCTCATCCTTGTTCTTTTGATCATCATTATGACCACCATAAGATCATTCACCAAATCTTCCACCATGACCTCTTCCACTTTTCTTATTGTTAAACTTCTTGCTCAACTTCACCTAAACTCTTAAGGAAAACTACTATGCCTCCTCAATACTACTTATTCAAACTAGACTCAGCTCTTCTTGAATGCTTGGCCTTAACCCATTAAGATAACAAGTGACTTTCTCCTTATCAGCTTCTGCATGGCCAATTCTAATGAGAAGTCAACAGAACTCTTCAGTATACTCTTGAACAAATTTTCTCTCTTGCTTCAACCCTTACATTTTCTTCAATAGATCAATCTCATAATCCACAAGAATGAATTGTTGCTTCAATTTAGTTTTTGATTAGGAAAACAGGTTTTACAGGGATCCTGAAACCCAAAGTTTTACAGCAAAAAACAACTTAAAGCAAAAAAGACAAAAAAAAAGTAGCCTGAAAAGGCTAGAAACAAAAAGGCCCAAAGCCTGAGAAACAAAGGCTAGGAACAGAGCCTGGTAGGTAGACTAGTGTCCCTTCTTTTCCATTGCCTGCAGGGTTTCTATAGCATCACTTTCCTTCTGGTTGGCCTCTTCCTCCTAGATCATTGGGAGGAAATGCATCTGGTCCCCTTGACTTTCCTAGATTCTAGTCTCTTTCTAAGGATCTTCTTGGCTGGTTCCATGCTCTGTACTCTGCTCCACGTTCCCCACAAGATCGACATTGGTCAGATAGTCCCCTAAATTAACAATGTTTTCATTTAAGGTATGGAGGGTATCCACAATCTATTTAGTCACAAGCTGGTGGATAAAATCCAGCCTTTGGACCTTCTGCTCGAGCCGGGTGATTCTGTCCTCCTGATTGTCTCTGGGGTCCTGGCTTCTGTCTTTTTCTTGGCTACCCACCTGGTCTTTACTACCTCTGGCCTCATGATCCTTGACATCCCCCCTATTGTTGGTCTAGTTGGACCTGTCCTTCAAAGTCTCAATTTCCTGAAAAAGCCACTTAATGGAGTGGAAATTGTCAATCAGGCTATTCTTTGTATTGTTGAGAAAGTTGAAACTTGTTTCACGAACATTGTTAGAGAGAACCAGAAGAATCGGGTCAAGGAGCTCATCATAGTGGGTGCTACTGTTGAGATCCCCCAACACCTAGATTTTAGCAGGTTCTCTAACAATGCCCATACTAACACTATACATATTGAAATTGCTCTAGGCTCTTCTCTTATTTTTCCTGATGGCCTCCCCCCCCTTTTCAACCATGATATCTATCATCTCTTCTGGGGGAAAAATGGGGACCTCCAGGGGGGAGGTGGGCGCAATAGGGCTGGGGGGCAAATCAGCATGGTCACTGAGATGATCATGGGTTGGGGTCTGGTCCAATTTTCTTTTCTTGGGGTTATCTTGGGTTACCAAGGGGGTCACCTCCTTCTTGTCATTATCTTTCTCCTTGTCATCTTCCAACTCACTTTCCTTCTCTACCATTGAATCCGCCTCCTCTGACTTCATATCCAACTCATCACTAGACTCCTTAGGATGAGGGGTAGGGGGGTTAGGGGTAGGGCACCTGGGGCTCTTCCTACTAGGGAAGCGAGGAGAGGGATTGGGTTTTGGGGTTTCAGACTTGACAAATTTCACAACGCGCACTTCCCCTGAGTTTGAGCTGGCAGTATCCTCCGAGGAGCCACCTGAAACCCCAATGGACTTGACTCTTGTCTAGGTTTTCAAAAACTGAAAAATGAGGAGCAGAAGAGCTTCATGAAGGGTGGGGTTCTTGATAGGAAATTTCTTGTAACTCTCTATATTCTTAGTCATAGAAGTATAAATATAGAAAGGAAAGGAGATTTTCACTTTATGTCTAAAATGATTAAGCAGAACAAAATGATGGGTCCTGACTCTATCAAACCTAGGCTCCAAAGTGACATACTCTATGATGATCCTCAGAACAAGCCCCCAGAACTTCTTGATGGACTCAATGTCATAGTAGGTGTCAATCTTTACCAATTTTATTTTCTCCTTGTCGTTCTTGACGAAAGCGTTGACAACATTGGCAAACATCTTCTTATCCCTTAAGAAGCTCATGCCTTCCTGGGAGAAGCCTGTCACCTTCGCAATGAGACCCTCTGTGATTTGGTGGGAGACACCATCAATTTTGACATTTCTGTTGTGCCAAGTTTCAACCATAATCTTGGTAACCCCCATGTTGAAACCATGGAGCCTCTCCATGAAGCTGGTTATGCCGCCCTTCTGGAGTTTTTTCCAAACCTTCCCTTTTTCTTTCTAGCTCTTCATTTCTCCCCATGGCTCTCTTCTAATCCTTTCTCCCACCATTGTGATATTATGCCTCTCTAACCCTAAACTATTAACAAAATTGTAGAGCTCAAAGATGAAAAAATTGCTAAGGACGAGAGCTTTAATGTACGTGTTATTGGGTTTAACTCTGGCTTTCTTCTGCTCATGTAATCCATATACGTTATTATGAAATGGTGGGGGTGCCGCATAGCTCCAAATGATTCACTTTTTAAAACATGATTTAGCATGTCTTATCATCATAAAAAGATTTTGAGTTGGTACCTTGAATTTTCTCCTTTCGGATGAGCTCCATAGCTACCGCCAGAAAATGATTATTGTTTCCCTACGTCATCACTAAATTGAATGTGACTGCTGCATTTGCGAACCAATCAGCAACCACGTTAGCTTCACGGTAGACATGGCTGACGTTTTAATTTTTAAATTTTCTCAAGTCCATTTTTAGGTCCTCAATTATGCTTTCAATGGTCCATGATGGTTTGGTTACTCCTAAAATACAATTTATTATATTTAGGGAGTCTCCTTCAAGCCACAGTTGTTCAATCCCTGGGTCTAGGGCCAGCTTAATAGTGAGTCTAACCACACTGGCTTCAGCCAAATGGTTGGTTTGGTGACCAATAGGGGAGGAGATAGAAGCAATGCCCCCTCCCAAGCTATTTCTTATGATTCCACTGCATCTAGTGGGACCAGGGTTCCCCTTAGCCACTCCA
Source organism: Cupressus sempervirens (assembly GCA_028749045.1). NCBI lineage: Eukaryota > Viridiplantae > Streptophyta > Pinopsida > Cupressales > Cupressaceae > Cupressus > Cupressus sempervirens. Next base: position 597,500,132 of record CM053792.1, read on the forward strand.
TCGAAATTGGCTTTATGCCAATTTTCGGGTGGGAAGGACCAAGTAGCCTACTGTCTTCTTTTGATCCTGTCTTCTTTCCTAGTCTTAATTTTCCCTCCATCCTTTATGTTTCCATCTCTAGTTGTGGGATAGTTCTCTTTCATGAGGCCATCAATTTTCTCTACTATAATACCCTCAGGAGCTTCTCTGTCTCTGAATATCCAATTGTTGCGCTCCTTCCAGATTCCCCAGCAAAAGTGTGGGATAATCCAGGAACTCAAAATTTGGGATTCCAGGCCATTGTGGTTGCTACTCCATTGTATGAAGAAATCCTGGATACTGGCCAGCGGGCACCAATAGAAGTTCATATTGGAAGTCAAAAGACTCCACACTCTAGAGGAAAAGGGGCAGTGAATGAAAATGTGATTAATCATTTCCAGGTCATGCTTATAGAGGCAACATCTACTGGGAATAATTTGGCCTCTCTTGGCTAAATTATCCAGGGTAAGGATTTTGTCTTTCAAGAGCATCTAAAAGAAAATGTTGATTTTTGGCATTAATCCAAGGGTCCAGGTCTTGGCCCAAATAGGTTTCTCCCCTGTTCCCACAAGGGAAAGATAGCCTGAGGATACAGTGTAATGGCCTCCAGAAGAGTCTCCCCAGACTAAGGTGTCACCTATCTGGTTGATGTTGATAGCATTCAAAGAGGCCACCAAAGGCTTGAGATCCTGCGAAAGCTCTACCAAATTGTGCCATTCATTCCCATTTCTGTAGTTCCTAACCAACATACCATATCTGCCTATTGCCTAATCAGCCCACCTGCCGAATGAAGGATGGTTATTGAGAGGTTCCTGAAAAAGCCAACTGTCCTACCAAAAAAGGATTTTGTCTCCTATTCCAGCTTTCCATTTGGCCTTGGATTTAGCAAGGGGAAGGGCCTTCAAGATACCATACCAAATTATAGAACCCAACGACATCTCGGCCCCCTAGAAAATGGAGGAGAGAGACAGGCCTCCCAGGTACTTCTCAGCCAAGATGTCCCTCCAAACCCTTGTGCCTTGAAAGATGCGACAAGAGAGTTTAGCTAAGAGGGATTGATTGAGGTGAGAAATTTTCCTGATTCCAAGACCTCCCTAGTTTTTGGGCAAGCAAACCTGGTCCCAGGCTACCAGGTGGTATCTCTTGTGGTCATCAGTTCTAGTCCAAAGAAAGTCCCTCTGAATCCTTTCAATTTAGTTACCATCCATTCCCATCTGGTGATTTTGTCCTTTCCCTTTCTATTTTACTCCAACTAAACCTCTACCACCAGATATTTGCATGGTCCCTTTAGTTTTTCCTTTGCAAACTTGACCCTATGAGGGTCTTCAATATCTTCATATTCAAAGTACTCCTCCAATTCATTGATCCAATTGATTAACTCCTTTGACTTAGGTCTTTTTCCAATCTTGGAGATGACCCTAAAAATTCTCTCTTCCTCTAGGTTTAGAATTGTCTTTGCTCTAACATTTTCCTCTACTTGGTCCTCATCCTTGCTTTCATCTCTTATAGGAAGATTTATTCCTCTGCACATTTGTTCTTCCAATACTTGCATCTACCTTTGAAGGGCTCTAAAACCCTTAGGTGTAACACCTATAGCTCTTCTTCTAAACTCTCTTTGTGGAGGCATTTTTTGTGTTTCCACTAAAACCCTAGTGAAAACTACCTCACAATTAGTGATATGTCTATATGCTTAGCTCAAACTACAGTCTTGGTGTGAACTCCCTCATAGTCGATGATCTATACACACACTCAAGAACTCTAGCTCTGATATAGACACAGTGATAGACTTGTAGTAGTGGGTGCATCTTATGATGTCTTAAGAAGCCTTGAAGATGAGAAGAAGTAGAAGATTAAAGTGGTGGTCAAACCTACTATCCTTGATAATGATATCAATTGGAAAGTCTTTGAAGTTGATGTACAAATTATGAGTGTTTTGTAGAATGAAGTAGAGTTCTCAAATAGAAATCAATAAAGATTGTATGACCAATATGGTCATCAAATCATCAAACTTAGCTCCAAAAAGTTTCCTAAGGGTCTCATTACCTTAGAGAGTGTTTTTAATCTTGATGAAAAAGCAAGGGATAGAGGCATGCATATTATTGCAAACAAAGGAGATCATACGCCAGTTGTAGTTGCTAATGGGAAAATATTAAACATGGGGAAGGTATATTCTAAAATTGAGAAAGAAAATTTTGTTCATCTATGTCAAGAATTTAATGAATTTTCTTGAACATATGATGATATAAAGGGTTTTGACCCTAATTTGTTTCAACATACTATATACCTAGTGGATAAAGTCAAACCTATTAGAAAAAAATAAAGACTAGTAAACCCCAAGATTGAGCCACTAATAAGATTTGAGCTATCCAAATTAATTAAGGACAATATCATTTTCCATATTAAGCACTCCTCTTGGGTTGCAAACCTTGTCCCCATTAGGAAAAAGAATGGAGAAATTAGAATATGTGTAGATTTTAGGGATCTTAACCAAGCCTCCCTTAAAGATCATCATCCTCTCCCTTCCATGGAATAGATATTGTCCAAAGTTAGTTGTTCAAAGAGATTCTCCTTCTTGGATGTATTTTTAGCTTATAATCAAGTGTTAGTCAAAGAAGCTGGCAAATATAAAACTACTTTCACTACCAAATGGGGCACCTATGCCTATAGTAAAATGCCTTTTGGACTAACAAATGCAGGTGCCACATTTCAAAAAGAAATGGAGGTGGCCTTCAAAAATATGATGGAAAGGTTTGTGTTAGTCTATCTTGATGATATCACAATATATTCAAAGGATGTAATAGAGCATTTTAGTCATCTTAGACAAGTGTTTATAAGATTTAGAGAGTATGGAGTAACTTTGAATCCAAGCAAGTGTGTCTTTTCCACTAATCAAGGAAAATTGTTAGGACATATTGTATCTAAGGATGGTTTGACTACTAATCTAGAGAGAACAAAGGGAATACTTTCCCTTTCTCTTCCTATTCACAAGAAAGGTTTGCAAATTTTTCTTGGTAGAATAAATTTTGTGAGAAGATTTATTCTTAGTCTAGATACCATGGTGAAACCTCTTACACAAATGTTTAAAAGAAATATGGTTTTCTCATGGACCAAGGAAGGGAAATAAAGTTTTGAAGAGATCAAATCAACCATAGCTTCAGCACCTACTCTCATAAATACAAAATTAAAAAAATATTTCGTTCTTTACACCTTAGGAGGCGAGTCGAGTATTTCTATTGTTTTGACTCAATTAAATGATAAAAATGAAGATCATCCTATTGGTTTCTTTAGTGAAGGGCTCAAAGAGTATGAAAATAAGTACAACTACATAGAAAAGAAATCCCTTGCAATCAAAAGAGCCTTGAATAAATTCAAATACCTGCTATCTTATAACAAAATCCATTTGTTGGTCCCTCATGCTAGTGTAAAGGACTTTCTTTTGAGAAAACACATTAGTGAGAAAATAGCTAATTGGATCACTAAGGTGATGGAGTATGATGTGGACATCCAGATTACCAAACTGGTAAGGGGGAAAGTGGTTGTACAAATAGATGATCTTATCTCATGAGCTTGATGAGGAAGTTTTCTTGATGTTGGCAAAAAAATAGGAGACAAGAGATGATAACCAAGGAGTTGGGAATGGATATCCTCAATGGTTGGATAAACCTAAAAGAAGATAATACAAACTATATTCAATCCCCTATATTATAGTTGATGATGTTCTTTTTAGGAAGAACTTTAATGGAGCCTTGCTATGACATATTGATACAAATCAAGTAGAGAGGATAGTTAAAGAGCTTCACAATGGTCCTGATGGTGCCCACTTTTTAGCAAGAACCACTTCATTGAAGATCATGAGAGCCAATTGCTAAAAGACATTGTTGTTCCATGAATACCACAGACATGTAAGGAAATGTGAAAAGTGTGCTTTCTTCTCTAGTAAACAAAGACTTGAAGTCCTTCCACTTCAACCCATACAGTTTGTCCATCCTTTTTCCTATTGGGGATTAGACTTTATTGGTCCTGTTAATCCACCTTCTATCTTTGGTCATAGGTAGATTTTGGCTACAATAGATTATTTTATAAGATGGACCAATGATGGATGTCACATAATCTTTAGTTGTTGAATTTATTGGATGGAATTGTAACTAGGTTTGGTTCCCTTTTCACCATAATATTAGATAATGCAAAGTCCTTTGTATGAGCTCAAATTTGTGCATGGAAAATTGATTATGGTATTTACTTGAGCAAATCTTCTAATTACTACCCTCAAGGTAATGGCTTGTTGAGTTATCCAATAAAAATTTGATTAGAATCATCAATAGGAATATTGAAGATAACAAAAGGTATTGGCAGTAGAAATTGAGGATTGCTTAGTGAGCTAATAGAATAACACCCAAGAGAACCATAGGAAATTCTCCTTTCATGTTAGTATATGGTAGGGAAGATAGGCTTCCTATCTCATTAAAGTTTCTTACTCTTGAGCTAGCTCATTAATTGGAGCTAAATTAAAATGATGCCATGTCTTTAAGAATGGTAGATTTGATAAAGCTAGAGGACAAAAAAAGGTCAAGCAATAAAAACCTTAGAAATAGATTAGAAATAGATGAAGAGGAGCTTTTATAAGAACAATAAGGTTAGAAATTTCAAGGAATGTGATCTTATGCTGAAGTGGGATGTAGATAGAGTAAAAGTAGGGAGACACTCAAAGTTGACATTGAATTGACGAATCAAAAGACATTTGAATGTCCACATCATGAAGTTGAATAGTCAAGTCACCTTAGAAATAATTCACAACCTTCAAATGAAGCCAGATCGATGGATAATGTTTTAAGATAAAATTATAAATGATCTAATGATGCATCTCGTTGACTATCATATCAAAGAAGATCTACGAAGGTCATTATGTCATCATAAAAAGATGCACATTTTATAATCTATGCCACAAAATGAGAATTGAAAGACACATGTCCTAGAGGCCACCGCATTTTATGAAGCATGGTGAAAATCTACTCATGTGGTGTCAACCAAGCAAGGAAGGTCAAGGTTAAACTCTCCAAGTAATGAATTACTACCATTTGTCAGCCACAATGTACCCAGTTAAAGAAAGATCTATGTTTGTTGCTATCTCACTATGTAATGTTGCATGGAAAATAACCATAGTAGCATCACGATGGAGAGACACATGTACTCAGAGGGACCTATAGAGGAAGTTATAAAGGAGGGGTATAATGTTTTAATGGTGATCATTAATTTAAGATCAATGGCCACAATTTGAAAATACAATAACTGTTGGATTATGAAATACATGAGTTTGGTGCAAAACAACAAAAGGTGAAAAATAAATTATTTTTCTACAGGGTTTTCTGAGATTACACAAAGATGAAAATTCATGGAGTGTTTTAAGGAATACCAGGGGTTCAGAATCATCAGTAGAAGAGATCATTCATGCTCATATCATGATACAAATTGGATAATTCAATATTTTATTCTCATTTTCTTTTCTATTATATGACTATTGCTCTATTTAAATTAATAAGGATAACAACAAACTATAAATGTAACCTTATTTGACAATACAAAGGCCAAAAAACTTGATGGTGAATTGGTCTATAATTCCATTTATCCTTTTTTCTTGTCATGTTTTGTTTCCCATGGATAGATTAGTTCTACATTAAGAGTTGAAGGACAATTATATGTGATCCTGTGATAATCAGGTGGATTCCATTTTATTTTGATATTTGTAGTAGAAGTGATTTTGTTGATAATTGGCTATATGTGGATATGTAAATGTTGTCATTGATGGCAACATATGATGTACATGCTTGTGGTAAACCTCAAAAATAAAGATACTTAGCATTTTGGTACTCAAAAAATTGTCTATGTATGGAAATGGTTTACAATAGTGTACTGTTTTATGTATAACTTATTTATACAATATTATTCCTAAGAGAGAAGATATATGGGAGTATTATATGCATTGATGATGATGTGTATAACCTCAGACATTAGTATGGATAGTACATAAGAAAGATATTTAAGATGTATAGAACATTGGAATGAAATGTAATGGAACTATTTTGTTTACAAAATAATTACTTGACCAATTAAGGACGATATCCTAGATGTTTACTCTAAGTTGCCAAAGTTAATTTGGGTCTTAGCCAACTTAGTAGAAATTTTTGAAAAGGCATGGTATTTATGCAAAGACATCTTGCAAGATTATTTGGAAGTAACATTTGAAAGTTGTGAATATGAATTTTTGTATCATATCTAGAAGCAAATTTTTGATAACCTAATTTTTTGATCCAAGATTGAGCTGAGGTTAGAGATTAGTTGAAAGAAGGTATAATATCCATAATTTTGTATTTGAGGAACTTTAATTACTAGTTCAGGTAGTGAGCTCTTCTTGTAATTGAAAGTGCATGTTTGGGCGATGAGCTCTTCTTGCCTTCATTATACCACAACTCCTAATAGGGTTGGAATCTACTAGTAGGTACTCAAAGTCTCCTAACAAGGACTCATATGTTCTAAATGATTTTATAGACTCCTAAAAGGTCCATCCTCTAACAAGGAACATTTATATTAGTACATCATCTAGTGGGTATCATCCCTAATAGGGTTTCCCTTGTCCAGGGTTTCCCTAGTTAACAAAATATGGTGTTATGAGTTCTCTCTATGCATGTTTATTTTTACTATTTAGCATTACTTGTTTACTTTCTTATACATGGTTCAAAGTAATTAATAATATCAAGTTGGAAACAATAGTTTGTAGAATACTAATTCATCCCCCCTGCCCCCCCTTAGTATTCCCTATTTCTAACAATTGGTATCAGAGCATAGTTACTCAGAAGAGGCTTAATAGCTTGAGTAATATCCCCATGGAGATGGAATAGTTGATGAAGAATCTTGAAGAGACACTTGAACAAATTGATCTCCTTATTAAAGAAAGAGATAAGTTGAAAGATATATATGAAGACTCCAAAGTGTACATTGGACAACTAAAGGAAAAGATTGAACATCTTAAATCAAAGCCTAAATCTACTAAATTTGAAACTAGTGATGATGAATATTCAAAACTAAAGATAGTGTACAAGATATTGAAGCATGAATTGAAGATTAACAATCTAAAGTTGAGTTTGATGAATGATCCTTGAAAAGTTGAATCTGATTTGAAGACTAAAAATTTTGATCTTAGAGAGAATCTAGCAAAGAGAAAATCTGAATTTGAAAAATTAAAAGTAGGTCATGAAGAACTTCATAAGTACAACACTAGTTGAAATGGTGAACTAACTTAGTGCAAGCTACAGATTGAAAAGCTTTATTCTAGCAAAGACAAGCTTGATGAATCAATGTCAATACAAAGGCCTACCTATGATAAGACTAGTCTTGGTTACCTATTTAATATTTCTACAAAGAAACCTAAAAGTGGATCAAATATACATGATAAAGATAAATCTAATGATTAGATTGAATCTAGTTAATCTTTTGATAAGTCTAAAGAAGTTGGACTAGAGAAGGAAACTGAGAAATTGGATGAACCTAAGCAAGTAGAATCTCCTAAGGAAACCAGGTATGAATGAATTTAGAGGTAAGTGTTTTTCATGTAATGAAATAAGTCATATGAAAAGAAATTGTACAAATAAGTCATTTAATCCTGTTACAATTTTATTTTTCCATAATTGTTAGGGTATGGTCATAAAGAAATTGATTTTAAGAATCCTAAATATGATAATGATAAAAAGAATAGTGGAATGTTTGGAAATAATAACCCTATAGATAGAAGAAGATTGTGTTTTATAAGTGTAAAAAATTTGGACACATAGCCCAAAACTATTAAGCACCTATTGATCAACAAAGTCCTAGAAGCAAAACTCTAGTATGTTAGTTATGCAACAACTTTGGACATATAGAAAAGTACTATAGAATGGATAGAAGCAATAATGGAAGAAATTTTAGAACTAACAGAAGGAATCATGAAAGAAACTTTGGAAACAAAAGAAACAATGGAAGAAACTCCAAAAATCATATAAGGAATCGTGAAAGCAACTCCAGAACTAAGAAAAATAATGAAGATCAAAGAAATGTAGTCAGTAAACTTTGAGTAGAACTTTTTGCTCGACATTTTTGAAGGAACTAACTATTGAATTTGAAGAAAAGTCAAATGATGTAGAGAAAGGAAGATTGAAGTTAGAAATTGAGTTTGATTCAACCAAGTTGAATTAAGCTTGTTCACAACACCAGAAATTGAAACTTCTTTTAGAGATCAAGCTATGACTAGTAAGTTGTAGAGAAGATGTATCTAGAAGAGTTGAGATTGTAGCTAAGATTTCTTGTAATTTGGAGCTTATTGGAACTAGTTATGAAGAATAAGAGTTTCTATTCAATAGACAAAGTTTACTATATGACAAAAGATGAAATTTATCTTTTCATAGAAAATTTCATGAAGAAAATTTTTGTGGAGCATTGTCATGATGAAAGGAAGCTATGATTAACCTCAAGTAGCATTTGAAGATTGAACGGATGATTTTGAGTAGATATTTGATTTCAGAATGAAATTTACAACTTTTTATGATTTGGAAAGTACGTAATTAATGCGATTTCTAGTTGGATAAATAGAGCATGAAATTTATTACTTCCACATTGTGATTATCTTAGAAGCTTAGAGCACTTAGAAGTGTTTTGAAAAAGTGATTTTGAGCAAAACCCTACTTTAAAAAAAAATGTATTTTATCATTTTTCACACAGAATTTCTTTGATAAATTTATGTTTGGTGAAACCATGGATATGTCAATAGTTCATAATGTTGAGGATGATGAGAGACCCAAGTTGAATGTAATCCTATGAATCACTTAGAAGGAAAAATGAATTCATCTCTATCAACAACTTTGAACAATGTAGTATATTTGGAAGACGTAGGAAGTTATTTAACTAGCAAGTTTGAAACTATTGGAAGTGAGTTTATGAACAAGGATATGGAAATTGTTTTCAACCATGATATGATTATGAAGTTTGGATTTGAACATTTGAAGGATTTAGACTTATTCAGATATCATTTTTACTATGAACTTGATACCGAAGAATGGACTATGATCATATTGATTAGAATTCATAACTGGAAGTTTTTGATGGGAGACAGAGTAGTTGACATTTTTGTCAACCTTATTCACGAGGTTACTAGTTTTAGGAAATAAGTGTACCTATTGGTGAGAAATTAGTTAAGAAAAAGGTTGAAATTTATACTAAGGCAATTTATAATGATAAGGCAATGGTGATTAGCACCATCAGACAACATGATGTGAGATTCTTGAGCAGAACCATTGTATATTCTATTTGTGCAAGTTCGAAGAGTGATGAGTTTTCAACCAACTTTATCTATGTAGCCTACAAGATTTGTGTTGAGAAAGAACAAGTGAATTTGAATGAGATTTTAAAGTATAACTCCTTGAGAATCTAGAAAAGATTAAGATAACTAAGAATGGTGTATTCAAATTTTAGTCACTAATAAATCACATTTTCTTTCATGTACTTAAGAGATTTTTGTTTCTATCAATTCCAGAGATTATGAGCAATGAAATATATACTATGCACAAGATAATAGATGTATGTAGAAGGCATTTTATAGATAAAATCTTAGATACTAGAAACCTAATTATGAGAACATTCCATAATGAGATGAAATAGAGATTTAGAATTGTATCTACAATTGTTAACAAATTTAGGAATGATACATGGTTTATGGTAGATAGAATTCTAACACATGTTGAAGTAGTAGAACCTTAGGAAACATTTCTTGATCCCTTAGGTTATGAATTGAGTGATGATGTTGCTATTGGTTACATTGATCTATTGTGAACTCTAGAAAGGACCAAGCATCTTATAGATTTGGAATATGAGGAGATAAGTTGGTTAGCTTACTAGGCATCTTTGCAGAAAGCATCTCATAAGAAGATTGAGACTATAGTGAAGAAAGCATTAATTGAGCCTAGTATGTCAGAAAGTGAATCATGAGTAGTAAGAAGAGGAAAAGAAGAAGATTAAAGAAGCCCAGAAGGAATTTCTTGAGGAGGATAAGTGCTAGAAAGAAGAAAATAAGAGGAGAGTAGAAGAAAAATAGGAGCTATAAGAAGAAAAAAAAAAATGGGCAAGGAAGGAAAAAGAGGAGAAGGAAGAAGAAGAGAGAAGAACAAGGGAAACAACAGAGAAAAAACAAAAGGATGATGAGACTAAAGCACCTAGCTCATCCGCTCCACTATCTCTTGCCAACCTTACTAGTGATGATGATGATCATCTAACTTGATCTCATCTTTGAACAAATTGATTGAGAAGAACAAGAAAGTAAAGAGTCTATATAGAGCATTAATGGAGGTGACTGACAGATTGTGTAGCACTCTAGTAGCCAAACATATAGAAGCAGATCCCAAATAGAGAGCCAAAGTAGTAGTAAAATCATTTGATGATGAATTTACTAATTTTTGGAATGTTATAAAATCTAAGGCTCAAATTTCTTATGATGCTAATGTTTTTAGCATTGTTTTTCAAAACATAAAGAATGATTTGATGAGTCTTTATACTTATATTAAGGAACTCCAAAGATCTCAACAATATGGCAAGGTATTTTACATAAAATGTACCTTATCTCATAGGTTGAATAAATTTTTGTACAATAAGATGGAAGGGAAGTTGAGTGAGTTGGAAGCTCTGACAAGTCAGTTACAACAACCCTCTAGTAGAGTTGATGATTTTAAAGGACAAGTTGCTAGTGTTCACACTAACATTAGGAAAAAGTAAAATTGAGAAAGATAAAATTTTGAGAAGATTGTTAGATCTTAGAGAATCTATAGCTCTGAAGCTATCATTACTGAGAGATAGTTGGAGGAATGTGTCAAAACAAAGAAAATTTATTCCAATTCTATATACTTTGACCTTAATGCAGTTGAGATTACATCATATACCTTATGTACAATTCTCACTATAGAAAAAATAGTCAAGGACACATGGAAGAAAGCTGTGGATAGTATAAAGGAAAATTTTGATGATTGTATGAAGATGATATCAACTTGAGACAACAAGATAGAAAATTTTGATAGTTTTTTATAGTTTTTGACATTTTAACCTTTGTCATTGATGTCAAAGAGGAGAATTTGTATAAGAAAATTGTAAGTAAGTTATGCATTTTTTATTCATGTCAAAGAGGGGAGCATTTGTAAAGATGAAGCATTTTGTAACAAATAACCAGTATAGTAATGTTGTAAGTTTTGGTAAAGTTTTTTATAATTAGCCAATTTTCCTACTTTGTTTCCATCAATGCCAAAGGGGGAGATTTTTGAAAATTGGCTTTATGTAGATATATAAATTTTTTAATTAATGACAACACATGATGTACATGCTTGTAGTAAACCTTGGAAATAAAGATACTTAGCTTTTTGGTACTCAAAAAATTGTCTAAGTATTGAAATGGTTTACAACAGTGTATTGTATTATGTATAACTTATTTATACAATGTTATTCCTAAGAGAGAACATATATGGGAAAAATATACATGTTAGTGATGATGTGTATAACCTCAGACATTAGTACAGACAGTATAGAAGAAAGATATTTAAGATGTATAGAACATCAGAATGAAAGATAAAGGAATTATTTTGCTTATAAAATAATTACTTGACCAATTAGGGATGACATACTAGATGTTTACTCTAAGTTGGGAAAGTTTATTTTGGTCTTATCCAATCTAGCAAAAAATTGTGAAAAGGCGTGGTATTTATGCAAAGAAATCTTGCAATATTATTAGGAAGTAACATGCAAAAGTTGTGAATGCAAAGTTTTGTATCATATGCAAAAGAAATTTTTTGATAACCTAATTTTGTGATCTGAGATCAAGCTTAGGTTAGATATTAGCTAAAAGAAAGTACAACATCTACACTTATGTATTTGAGGAACTTTAATTACTTGTTTGGACAGTGAGCTCTTCTTGTAATTGAAAGTGAATGTTTGGGCAATAAGCTCTTCTTGCACTCATTGTACCACAACTCTTAAAAGGTTTGGAATCTGCTAATAGGGATTCAAATTCTCCTAACAGGGACTCATATGTATTGAATGAGTTTATAGACTCCTAATAGGGTCCATCCTCTAACAAGGAACATTTATATTAGTACATCATCTAGTGGGTATCATCCCCATTGGGGTTTTCCCTTGGCCAGGGTTTCCCTAGTTAACAAAATATGGTGTTATGAGTTTTCTCTATGCATGGTTACATTTACTATTCAACATTATTTGCTTAGTTTCTTATGCATGGTTTAATGAAATTAATAATATCCAATTGGCAACAAAATCTTGTAGAATATTGATTCACCCCCCCTTAGTATTCCCTATTTCTAATAAATTCTATTTACTTTCTTCATATATGATTCATTGGGATTCAAAGAATAGATGTGTATGAATCTATTGATAACTTGCTCAATTTTATTTCATTCAAGTCTAATAGTTAAAGCAATTCCATTTGCCCTCATGTGCATCTCTTTTCCTATTCCTCTTTGCATTTAGCTAGTTAACACTGCATTTAGAATAGAAGTAAGAATCAGGAATCTCAACATAGTCTATTATAGTCATTTCATTGGGTGTGATAGGTTGTCCAAATCTATTTTTCCTAAATTGTTTGTGCCTACAAATAATTTGGTTATCTTGTGATGCTCCCAGGTTAAGAGCTTATAATATCAAGGCTTATTATCTCATAAAAACATATTCATTGCATACCATTGAAAATCATAGGGAGTTGTACATAGTCAATTCAGAGGGTAGTGATAGAGTACATACACTAACCCATTTTTTTGGTAAACATCCTTTTGTCTCTCCAAGTATTGGCTATCAAAGAGTCAAGATTATAAAATGTATTAGGAGAACAAATTGCTAACCAAAATTTTTTGGTGACTCTGCTAGGGAAACTCATATTAGCTTTGAAGAATTTTCCTTCATATTAATTTTCAATTTAATTCCATATATTTGAGTTGCAAGAAACGACTTGCGGTAGTCAGAGGTTTGCCATAGGAACTTGATACCAGTTTTATAGCCTCAACCTGCTAAAGAAAAGAAACAAATCCAAAGTTGAAGATTGGTAAGATAAATTCAAAACACCATTTTATAAATATATGATACACTATTGGGTGGTCATTTTACATGAGGTCAATGACAAGAATCCATTGTGCAATTCCTCTCTTGAAAAGCTAATCTTTTGGGATCAACTCCAAGGTTCATTATTTGTCTTGCGACGTACCAAAATCCACTCAATTGAAGATAAATGTGATTGTTCATGAGGAGGCCTTTTCTGGTTCTACTATGATCTAAGAATCAAGCAAATCTATTTTCTATCTCAAAATCTTACAAACAAGAACAATATTTTAGTATTTTCTGGGTTTTCAATGAATGCAATCTAACAGTGCAACTAAAATGAGTTCCTATTCTAACAAGGGGTTAGCAAAGAAAATAACAAAACTAAAAGAAAATAACATGAAATTGAAATCCTAAATGGGCATAAGCTATAGAAAATAACATGTTGTGAGTTAAACTTTTGAAGAAATCGATAGGAAACCAATGAAAATAGGAGCAACACTTCCTAGAATCCACTGATGCAATCGTCGATGAGAAATTTTAATAACCAAATGACGTTTCACTCTTCATCAAATTGCAAGGTCACGAAAAGTGCACTCATGCAAGACAAAGAGCTATGCAGCAAAAATTTGTGATCTCTCCTCAAGCTCGATATGTCAGAAAAATTCATAAATTTGTAGCAAACACCAGAACTAAAAGATCACACAACCAAAAACAATGCAATAAACATTTGGCTTAATCACAATCTCATGATTAAAATCCACAAAACAATGACACATTCAGGCAAGAATGACTACACTCCAAATGAAAGCACCAAAATCATAATTTTATTGCATAATAATGGTGGCCCTTGTTACATTTTACAATGGGGTATTTATAAGAAATCATCTCCTCAAGTTATGTTGAGAGTGAGAGATATCTCCATGCAATAAAATGCTTTTAAAACATTAAAACAAACTAAATATATACAAACTAATAATTAATCTAGTGCTTAGAGGGAATCCATCCATATTTTATTCATTAATTAGATGCATGAGCCCTTTACATGTCAAAAAAAAAGGAAGTATGAGAGAGAAAGTAGGAGGAAGTCATTAGTTGAAGTGGAAGTGCATGGAGGCGCCAAAAATAGAAGTTGGTCCTTTACTAGGCATGTGTTAGAGTTCAACTGCTGTCAGAATGCACTCCTGATGCATGGAAGGTTCTATTTTTAGAATTGGTAGTTAATTATCGGTGCACCTCTGAATTGTAGACCTACAGACCTACGGAGCTGAATAGGATCAAAATCTCAAAATTTTACTAAGTGTCAAAACTAAAATTCTAGCATCTAGGTTTTGTTCTTCTTCATCCGAAATCTATATTTGGATGTTTGCCCTTGAATTTCTCTATCCATTCAATAATTTTGGCTACATCTGGAAGATCTAAAGCCTCATACTTGTCCTTTATCTTCTATCTATAGTTGTCCACCTCAATTTGAGTCTCTGCAAAATCTTTGAGTTTGGTGTCCAACTCTAACAATGCTTCCTCTATCCTGAAGGCTTGTCTTCATCACTGGATGCTTCCTCTAATGTCTTCTTAAAATTCTCCACTACTACCTCAACTAGCAATAGGTTCTCTCATTCTTCATCTTCAAAAATGTCCAAGCATGCATCACTGTACAACTTTTCTGCTTCCAAAATTTTCTCTCAAGCTTGATTCTTGAGCCGATGGATCTCTTCGTATAATGTTTCGATTACTTTGTTTCCATATGCTATAGTCTCTATCCAGTCATCAATCAAGTCTAGTTCTTCTTCAATATATACATTGATCAAAGTGTGGTACCTTTACCCTTTTATGGCTTATAGAATCTGTAAATCCTTGCTCTATGCCTGTACTTCATCCATGATACTGAAGTCTTGCAACAAAATTGCTACAATCTTATTCACGTTCTCCTACATAACATGAAATAACTTCAAATTCCCTATGATTGTGGTAACACCTCTATCCTCAAGGCTTTCTTGCCATTCTTGACAATCTCTCAAAAATGGATTAAGCTGTACACCTTTCTCTTCTCTAAGAATGGTATTTAGAGTCTCCTCGAGGTGCTCAAGATCAAGAGGACCAAAAACTTTGGCTAGATATCCCTTCAGGATCTCAACTTGACTTCGAAGTGTTCGGAGTTCAATCTCATCCTACTCCATATGCCTAAGAATCTCTTTGACTCCCATAGTCATCATCTATCAGGCTAAATCCCATGTAGGCTTTCCCAACATAACATCCTTCACTTCATAATCCTCTAGACTAACAACTTCTACATATGTACCTTGAAGAGGGAGAGCCACTTGTGAAAATAAATCCTAGTTCCATATGGTAGTGACAAACACAAATGGCATTGCATCATGTAATGGAGACTCAGGTTTGTTTAAGATCTCTACAATATCACAAATATCATTCTCTTAAGCATAGAACTTAGGCTTAGCACTCCTTATTATCTCCTTTTGGAACCATCTCAAAATGTTTTTCTCTACAACCTTGGCTCTTGATGATGAAGGGTTATGTTCAACTACATCCTTTCCTCTATTTCTCTTGCTTGGAGTCACCTCCTATTGTGAGGACTCTCCTTGTATAACTTCAATCTCTGTAGATCATGTGGCTTGCTCCTCAGCATCATGGGGAGGTTGTTGTGCATATTCTACCATTTTTCCCTCTTTCTAGGCTACATCAATAGCCCTCAGCTCTAGTTGCTCTTGTGGTGATGGTTTCTTTTGAACATGTTCCTGTTCTGAACTCGGAGGTGGGGGAGTTACTAAACCCTTATCTACCATCATAATCTATGTTGGAGGTGGAGGAGTAAGATCAAGATCCTGTGTATCTGGTTGCATCTGCATCTAGTCTTCTTGTTGGAGCTCACCTGTAGGGGTGTCACTAATCTTATCCCCAACCAAATTTGTACCCATGGGCATGAAATCAAAATCTTTCATGGAGAAAAAATCCTCACCTTCTTCCCTTTTCTCATTCACCTAGTGCTGCACTTCATATTTTAAAGAAGAGAGTTCTAATGGTTCTACTTGGGTGGATGGTGGGGTATTGGTGGCACTCTTTCTTCTTTCTAACTTTGCAACTTTTTCTAACTGAGTTCTTCTTTGTAGCGGTACCTATTCTTCCTCCTCTTATGATTCTATTACTTCCTCATCTTCTTCTTCCTCTAGGATAGTTTCAAGAATAGATGGATTAGGTACTAATATTCTGCTGATCCTTTGCCTTTTCTTCATATTAATCTTGATCCTCTTATGTATTCTTGAAGACGGAAGGAGAAGGGGACTCTCCTTGTACAGGAGGAATGGAGTCTTCAGGAATCTCTCCCTCTTCTAGTTAGCTTGGCACAATAGGAGGCAACTGAGGTTCATCCTAGATTTGAGAAGCTCAAATACCTTGGGACTCTTGTGAGATCTTCTCATGTTGCTGGGAAGACACATGTTTTGCAACCTGTTCTATCTTAATCCTCTAAGGAGAGGTTCTCTTCCTCTTTCCCTTCCTTTCAAGAGGGTGATAATATCCCACTGGGTGATCAAGCTGGTAGAATATCTTTGGCCCTGATAGGAGATTGGAATGCAAAGATAGGAACTATGACTTTTCTTCCCTTACCCCTTTCTGGGTGAGCATGTGCATGGAAGATTATAGTATCAGGAATTGGATCAAGTGGAAAAGTTTTCTTGGTCCAATCCTCTGTCATTATGATGACATGCCTCACTCAATGATTGATGTCATCTCCTTCCTCTCTGTCAACTTCTACATTTAGAATGGGTCTTTTGCCAACCTTATCTACATTGAATAGGGGATCTAGTAATTCCTTAGAGTCTTGTAGCCTTATCTCATCAAGGATGGTCAAATGGAGAGCCTTTTTTGCTAAATATAAAGTCATCCTACAATAGTTCTGATGCAGACATCGTAGTCATTTGTGGCATTCATCTAATGATCTTTAATGACACCCTCATGATGGAAATCCTTTCCTACTAGGCTTTCCACTTTACCAACATTGTGGAAGTATGGCCTAGGAGAGTTGTATTCTTCAAGAGGATAGTTCTCCCATTCCCACTTGAAGGTTGGAATGTCTTGTTTCCACTTCAGCTGATACGGCCCAATGACCAATGGCCATTCCCAATAGGGTCCTCGTTACCTCTTTATCTTCTCATAGGCCAACTCAATTTGCCTAGAAATGTACAATAGTACCAACTTGTCACTTGGGTATCTCAAAAGCTTCTTAGGATTGATAGATACACCATCCACCCGAAGATATGTGAGTGTCTTGAACTGAATGAAGTAGGCTCTAAGAGCCATGATCTATGCTTTGGCTTCATCAGATAACCTCTTCCCATAGTCTCTCTTAATGAATTGAATGATCACAAAGATGAATGCATCATTCACAATCCTATACTCCTTACTCTGTGTTGAGAGCTTCCTCTTCACCAACTGAGGATAGACCATGTATGGCCAAGCATTAGGGTCTTGCATACTACCTTTCTTGTATAGACAAGGATAGTTCATTGCCTTAGCTACATGTAGGTACACCATATAAGAAGTCATATAAAACTTCTTCTTGTCCTTCACCATCCTTAGTTGATCACACAAGTTTTTGCTTAGTGCGATGGCCCAATCTAGTGGTATCCTTGCATCTATGATGGTCTCAATGAAGTTGACCATGAATGTAGTGAGATGACTTGTTGTAGGTAAGCCCATGAATCTACTTAGGAGAATGATAGAGTATCTAATGTCATCCTTCATGTATCCTCCAGTCATATCCACTTTTTTGGTTATCCTTCCCTGAGGAGGCTTCTCAATCAGGTATGAGGATTGTATAATGTCAATGGCCTCTTCCTGATGCTCCCTGTACCATCTCTCACCCACTTCATAGGAAATTTAGATGAACTAGTTTGCTCTTAGTAGGTGGAAAACCTTCTCAATTGATGTTATCAGGTGACACTCTTGACGACCCTCTCATCAGGAAAAAAGTGTTGTGACAGGGCTATGATTAGTTCAGCTAATTGCATTGACACATGATTTGATGTTGTACTCACTAATCTAGAATGGATCAATGTACACACCAAGGCTGACCTCTCTATTAGTTTGTTGCAAATTCTTAGGAAATTTCCTAGATCCTTATGTCTGAGGTTAGTACCTTTGATCTCAGCATAGTCATCATGGAATCTTGATTTTGAAGGTATGCCTTGAAACTTGAATAGGACCAGCTTGAGTGTTGTTCCAGATTTGGATGCCATCTAGTTACGTTACTTGCACATTGCAAGAGAAAACATTATTAGTCCATCAATAGTGTAAAAGAAAAAAAACTATGAATGAAAATAAAAGAAAACGTCTCCATTTAGACACTTTATTTATTTTCATTTTTTAAAAATTATTTCTTCCCTTTTATATATATATATATATTTAAATTTTATCATTTTTTTTTAAAAACTATGTATGAAAATGTTATGCAAAATACGTGGTCGAGAGCACAAAGTGTGCATGATGTGAGGTTGGGTGGGCAGTGCACATTTAGGGTTTGTGTGATATGGGCATCATCGCCTTCACTTACACATGAGCGTGGAATGCTATGAGCGTTATGGCCTATGCTGGTGCAGGCATGGGTGAAAATGGCATTGTTGCCCTCACTTGACATGGGCGCAAATGAAAATGGTGCCGCGCCTTTGGTAGCAAGGGCACGGATGAAAATGGTGTCACTGTTTATGTTGGCATAGGCATGGATGAAATTGGCACCACAACCTATGTTTGGCATGGGCATGGATGAAAATGGCATTGCTACCAAATGGTGGTGCAGGCATGGATGCAAATGACATCGCAGCCTTTGGTGGTGAGAGCGCAGATGAAAATGGCACTGTTGCCTATGTTGGTGCGGGCACGAATGAAAATGGCTCCACCGCCAAATGGTGGCACAAGAAAAGATGCAAACAGTGTCACTGCCTTTGGTGGCAAGGTCAGGAATGAAAATGGTGCCACTGCCTATGTTGGTGTGGGCGCAGATGAAAATGGCACTGCCACCGAATGGTGGTGTGGGCAAAAAATTACCTTGCATGTTGTGCTAAGCTCCCATGAACAAAAAGGGGGGTGAAATTTTTGGACATAATTATGGGGTTTTATAACCCCAGCACTGGGTGGAGGTGTGTAGGACACCTTGAAGCATGCGTGTATCTGCTTGTTTGATTTTTATTTTTTTTATTTTTAATTTTTAGTTTTTAATTTTTAATTTTTTTTTTTATTATTTCCTTTTTAAAATAAAAATTAATGTTTTTGTGTTTTTGTGTTTTTATGTTTTCCAATTTTTGAATTTTTTCAATTTCTACTTTTAAAAAAAATTAAATCTTTTTTTAACTCTAAAATTCTAACTTTTAACCAAATTTTCTTCTCCTGACTCTTGAACTATGAGTTTGAGAGTCAAAAAAAGTAGGGGGTCCCCATTCCTAGTGAGGAATGGTGTGTGTGTTGTGGACACCACAAAATACACTTTGGATCCCAAATATACTAGGAGTGCCAAGGAGAAAGGAAAGATTGACCCAATATATGAAGAGCTCAAGAAGGCTAATTGTCCTATCCTAGAAGATCTTTGAAAAAGAGGAAGAACAAATGAAATGGAATCTGTAACCAAAAAAATTCAAGATACTCTATTGTCTATAATTGTTCCTCCTAATAGAACATAGAGAAGTCAATATTTTGCTCTTTCCTATCGCTGGGGCTTCCGTTCCTTCTAATTTTGACGCTTTATTGTTGATTGGTGCAATACTTACACTGTCTATAACTTTTTCAAACAAATTAAATCACTGTACTAGTAGCTATGGCACAACCATGGTAGAATTCTATTGGTCCTCTTTCCCTTATAGCTAATAGTGATTTTCCAAGTGCATCAAGGAAGAACTTCCCAAGATTCAGTGGTGATGATACTGATGGATGTAATTGATTAATTGTGTATTGTCTTTGATGTTACAGAAATGTCATATCATTGTTAGTTAGTATATGTCAAGCTCACTCAAGTAATAAAGAAAATTTTTTATTTTTACCGAGCATTCCTATGATTGCTTAGTTTAGAAGGCAATGTCTACCAAGTTCACTTGGATGTCAAAGGAAAGTATGCAAAAGATGAGTGTTAATCAAGCTCACTCGATTAATGAAGGAAAGTTGGATGGAACCAATGCTAACCAATCACTTACCAAATGATTTTTGCAAAGTTTTTAGTGTTAACTGAGCTTCTATTGGTTAACACGGGAAATTTCTTCTGAGTTAGTTTCTATTGAGCTAGATTGACTAACAAAGAATTTTCTTAGTTTTGCATATTAAGCTTAATTGATTTATTTATTGATTCTAGTCGAATGAGGTGATGAATATTAATTAGTCTAAGTTGTATTTGAGATGAATTAACAAAGTAAAAGATATAAGTACAAGGTCAAGTTGTGATTTCAAAGTGTGAGTGGATGTGCAAGTATGAAGACATTATTGAAGATTTGAAGATGAGAAGAGGAAGTGAATTTGAAGGATAAGAAGAATATCCTTGTGAAGTAGAAAAGTTATATTTGATTAGGAAGGATCAATTACAAGCCAAAATAGAGATCTGTAATCAATAATTAAGTTGCATTAAAATGAGGACATCTCATTGTTACTCTTTAATTATTGTAGCAGTGATCTAAGTCTCCTAATAGAGTTAGCTTAATAGCTATTTGAAAATCCTCTAACAAGGTGGTAATTCTATTGAATTTTCTAAAGACCTCTAACAAGGCCACTACTAATAGGGTGATAAATTCTTTAATAGGGTCACACCTAACAGAGTGTTTTGTATCCTTTAATAGGGTTGGCTCCTAGTAGGGCTTACTTCAAAAGAGTGAAAATGGTAACTAGCTGTAATTGGTGGTTTTCCAAATTGGGTTTCCATGTTAATCTTGGTATCAAATGTGTTCATTCTATTTTATTTTGTGTGTTTGCAACGAAGATAAAGTAATCACAAATAACATCTAAAGTTTATATGTTAAGGATTTACTGAGCATATTTAGTAATTACTGAGTTATAACATTTTATGTGTGTTTACTGAGTATCAACAATATTAAGTTTTTAGTTTGTATTTTTTTACTAACATCTAAGTGATTTGGAATTTATTTTAGTAGTAATTGATTCACCCTCCCCTCTTAGTTACTCCTCTTATATTTCCAACAATTGGTAGCAAAGCTTTTGGTTCTTACAAAGAAGGTTTCAAGAACCTAAGCTAAAGATCAAGATGTCTTATAGAAGAGAGATCCCCAAGCTAAATAGAGACAATTTTGTAGCATGGCAAGGACTTATGAGGTTACACTTGGCTATGATCAGTGACTCTAGATGAAAATATCTTGATACTAAATACAAGACTCCCATTGGAACATTATCTGTTAAAGATATTGCTAAAAAGAAGAATCATAACATCATGATGATTGATATTGCATCTGCTATTAGTTATGTTGAATTTAATGAAGTCAAAGACTGCAAGATAGCTTATGAGATGTGGATCAAACTAAAAGATATATATGGAGGAGATGACAATGTAAGAAGAGCTAAGGCTAAAATTCTTAGAGGTCATTTTGATCAAATGAAAATGAGAGAAGATGAGAACATTATAAAATATGTGAAAAGGATTAAAGCAAGTGTAAGTGAAATCAAAGCATCTGGAAGAGACATTGATGAGAAAATAGTTGCAAACAAGGTGCTTAGAACTCTTCCTCCTATTTATGCAATTAGAGTGTCTGTTATTCAAGAGATGAGATGTGATCCAAATAATAAATTATCTTTGGATTCTCTAGTTGGAAGATTGACATCTTTTGAGTTAGATAACTTTGATAACTATGTTCCTAGTTCAAAAGTTATTGAATCTTCTTTTAAAGCTAAAATATCACTCAAAGAAAAAGGTAGGAAATCAATGTCCATTCAATCAAGAAGTGAAGAAGAAGGAAAATTAGAAGAAATTTTAGATAGTGATATTGAAGTTTTTAAAGTGCTACTTGCAAGGAAGTATTCCAAAGGAAAAGGAAAATACAAAGGTAAAGTTCCTTTGATCCGCTTTTCATATGAAGAAGTTGGTCACATTGTTGTGAGGTGTCCAAACAAGGAAATCAAAGATGAAAAGAAAAGAATTAAGAAAAAATATGAGAAGGATTCCAAGAACTACAAGAACTACAAGGAAAAAGGTAAGAAATCTTGTTTTATAGCTAAAGATTCTAATAACAATGATGATGAAATGGTGTACATTGCTATAAAAGATGAATCTGATGATGAAGGAGATAAGATGGCACTTATCTCTCATGTTAGCAAAAATGATATATGAATTATTGATAGTGGATGTTCACATCATATGACTAGAGACAAAATAAAATTTGAGCACATGGAATATTATGATGGAGGTAGTGTGAGATTGGGAGACAATGAACCTTGTAACATAAAAGGAAAAGAATGTATTTCATTGACTAAAGAACTTGCATGTGACAATGCTTATTGGGTTGAAGAACTAAAGCATAATACATGGAGTGTGGCACAATTGAATAACATTGGATTCAAGGTAGAATTCATGAATGGACAATCCAAACTACTAAATGAAAAAGAAATCTGGTTGGATTTGACAAATAAAGAAAAGGTAATCTATTTTATCTTGATCTTAGTTATTGTTCATGTTTTATTGCTCAAGTAGAAGAAAGTTGGTTATGGCACAAAAGGCTAGGTCATGTAAACTTTGATAATCTTATTAAGATAACCAAACATAGAAGAGTAAAAGGTATTCCTAGTTTGAGGAAGCTTGATCTGGGTCTATGCAAGAATTGCCAAATGGGTAAGATGGGAAAGAATAGTTTCAAAAGAAAAAACTATCAGTCAGAAGAAGTCTTATAAATTGTTCATATAAACCCATGTGGACCTATTGGAATAGAGATTTATAATGGAGAGATTTTTTTCATTCTTTTTGTTGATGACTATTCTAGAATGATGACTGTAATGTATCTAAAAGAAAAATTAGAAGCCTTTCAAAAATTCAAGTGGTATCTGGCAAGAGTAGAAAAGGAAACTAGAAAGAGGTTGAAATGCTTAAGATGAGATAGAGGTGGTGAATTTGTCTCCAATGAATTCAATAATTTATACATTGAAAGAGGAATATAAAGAAAAGTATCAGCCTCTAGTAAACCACAACGGAATGGTATAGCTGAAAGAAGAAATAGATCTATCATGGATTGTGCAAGAAACCTGATGATTGAAAACAACGTTGCTCTCAAATACTAGAAGGAAGCTTCATCTCCCAAGTCCCCAAAATCTCCAATAGTTATTGATTTGTAGATAGTGCAACTTGAGTTACAGTCTAAAGGACCCACGTCACAATCAAAGGCTATCAAGCTAATTCAAACCAAGCTTGATGAACCTGAGTCATAGATAGAAGGGCTTGAGCTTGAAACTAAAGTTCACAATGAATATGGTGGAACTTATTCAAAGCCCAAAGATCTTGTGTTAGCAAGATATGTTAGAAGACATCATGCACCTAATTAGATCATTGGAGATAAATATGACGGAATCATGACAAGAAGAAAATTAAAAGGTACATGTTTACTTACTAAATTTGAAGCTAGAAATATTTAAGATACTCTAGAAAGTGAAAGTTTGATTGAAGAAATGAATGAAGAGAGAATAGATAGAAAATAACAAAACTTGGACTCTTGTTCCTAGATCTAGGAACCAAATTGTAGTTGGTACAAAGTGGGGATTCAAAAATAGGTTGAATGAAGATGGAAAAGTTTCAAGAAACAAAGCAAGTTTGGTGTGCAAAAGCTATTCTCAAGAATAAGGCATTGATTATGGTGAGACTTTTGCTCTTGTGGCAAGACTAGAAGGTGTTTGAACTTTACTGGCATATGCAACACATAGAGGATTTAAAGTTTATCAAATGGAAGTTTTTGATTTGGAAAATAAGTTTTACAGGGATCCTGAAACCCAAAGTTTTACAGCAATAAACAACTTAAAAGCATAAAAGCCAGAAACAAAAAGGCCTAAAACTAGGGAAGCAAAAGCCAGGAACAGAGCCTGGCAGGCAGACTAGTGCCCCTTCTTCTCCATTGCCTACATGATTTTTGCAGCATCGCTTTCCTTCTGGATGGCTTCCTCCTCCTAGGTCATGGGGGGGAAATGCTTCTAGTCCCCCTGGCTTTCCTGGATTCTAATATCTTTCTAAGGATCCTCTCAGTTGGTTCTATTCTCTGTACTCTTCTCCATGTTCCCAACAAGACCGGCATTGGTCAAATAGTCCCCCAGATTGACAATGTTTTCATTCAAGGTATGGAGGGTATCCACAATCTATTTAGTCACAACCTGGTGTACAAAGTCTAGCCTTTGGACCTTCTTCTCGATACGGGTGATTCTGTCCTCCTGATTGTCACTGGGGTCCTTGCTTCTGTCTTTTTCCTGGCTGCCCACCTGGTCTTTACTGCCTCTGGCCTCATGATCCTTGACTTTCCCCCTGTTGTTGGTCTGGTTGGACTTGTCCTTCAGCATCTCAATTTCTTGAAAAAGCCACTTAATGGAGCAAAAATTGTCAAATAGGCTATTCTTTGCATTGTTGAAGAAGTTGAAACCTGTTTCACGGGCATTGTCAAAGAGAACCAGAAGGGTCGGGTCAGGGAGCTTGTCATAGTGGGTGCTACAGTCGAGATCACCCAACACTGGGATTTTAGTAGGTTCTCTAACAATGCCCAAACTAACACTATCCATATTGAAATTTTGCCAGGCTCTTCTCTTATTTTTCCTGATGGCTTCCCCTCCCTTTTCAACCATAATTTCTATCATCTCTTCTGGGGGCAACATGGGGATCTCCAGGGGGGAGGTGGGTGCACTGGGGCTGGGGGGAAAATCAACGTTATCACTGAGATGATCAAATGGATGTTAAATCTACATCGTTGAATGGAATTATTGATGAGGAAGTCTACTTTGAAAGTCTACTTTGAACAACTAGAATGTTTTGTAGATCTTAGCAAAAGAGACATGATTTTCAAGTTATGCAAAGCATTATATGGCCTTAAGAAAGCTCCCAGAGCTTGGTATGAAATACTTCATAATTACTTGGTACAAATTAGCTTTCAAATGACAAATGATAATAGTAGTTTGTATATCAAGGAAGGACCAAAAAAGAAGATTGTGTTAGCACAAATATTTGTTGATGATACTCTATATAAAGGAAATTATGACTTGTGCAAAGCATTTTTAGAAGAAATGAGTAAATAATTTGAGATGTCCATGTTTGGTGAGATAAAATTCTTTGTTGGATTCTTGATACAATAGAACAAAAATGGTATCTACATCACTCAATCTAAGTATATCAAGGAGATACTAAAAGAGTTTGGAATGAAAGATTCAAGACTAGTTGGAACCCCTATGTCTACTAGATGTAAGCTCTCCAAAAATGATGATTTCAAAGAAGTAGATTAGACCACATACATATCAATAATTGGAAAATTGCAGCATGTAGTACATTTAAGGCTTGATGTTGCTCTAGCAGTTGAGATAGTGGCAAGATTTTCAAAAAATAAGAAGAAAAATCACATGATGAAAATCAAGAGAATCATGAGATATCTAAAAGGTATTGAAGACTATGGCTTATGGTAGAAACTTGGATGCAATTTAGACTTGAAAGTATTTGCTGGTGCTAATTAGGAAGGAAGTATTGATTACAAAAAAAACACTAGTGTTGGAGCATTCTTCCTTAGTAAAAGACTAGTGTCTTGGACAAGCAAGAAGCAAAATTGTACATCTCAATCCATAGTAGAGGTAGAATATGTGGTAGTAGAAATTAATTGTTCTAACATTGTTTGGTTCAAACTATTGTTGGAAGGAATGAAGATAGAAATCAAGGATCCAATAGTCATATATTTTGATAACACCAATGCAATCAATATATCAAAGAATCCATTGATCCATACCAAAACAAAGCACATTACTATAAAATGTCACTTCTTAAGAGAGTTAGTACAAGAGAAAGAAGTCAGATTAGAATATGTTAATACAAAGGAATAGATTATAGACATATTCACCAAGCCATTCCCTAAGGATGTATTTTTGTATCTAAGAGGTAAGCTAGGGGTCATTCCCCTATTTGAAGCAGGGATTTTTTTAGTGGCTATTATTCGCCAATTGGCTAATATGTCTCGATTGGGCTATAGAAATTGGCTAAAAAAAAAATCGTATACTAGTTGACTGGTTCACCCAAATTTTATAAAATACTCATATAGTGGTCAGAACGTTCGCCACTATTATTACGTAATTTCAGTTTGGTAGTCAGGTTCTTTCCCCATATTTCTCTTTAATGTTTACTCTTATTTGCCACGAAATTAATTGAGTGTCTCTTTCAACGATCATCATTCGCCAAATTCCCATTTTCCTATGTGAATTTTTTTTAATGAGTGACATTGTACTCCACAAACAACTTACCTTGATACGTGTCAACATTTCGATGACTACCTCGACAATTCTTCTTCCTTCAAGAAATTTTGGTCAAAATTAAACCTCAGCCATTGATCTTGGATCATCAGACAGTCTAAGTTCTCAAATAATACATTTAACATAATTACATTTCAAAACATAATTCACCATCAATATTAATAATTTTATTAAAAACAAAAATTATAATCGCCATTATTTTATAAAAATTGTCTAAACTATTAAAAAATTTGCCACCAAATATCCATCGATTGATGCATAATTTACCAACACTATTAAATTTTTTTCACCCAAATGACATGTGATTCGCCACAATTTTATAAATTTTGGGAGGGGGGGGGGGGGGGGGGTTCCTTAAAATTATCCCTGATTTGAAGTTCACTAAATAAAGTTTAGTGATGCATTAACAAGAGCTAAGTTGAAGATCAATTAGTTGGTGTAAAATTGGCAAAGGCATATTACAAATGAATAAGTAGTTAAGGTACATTGGTATTAACAAAATTGTTGTTTTTGGCATGTGTTGTCAAAGAGGGAGAAGCTTATTGTCATATCTCTAAGAAATTTTTGGAACCAAAATAAAGTAAGGAACCATAGAGGGAGAAGTTTTCCAAAGAAGGTGAAGTTTTCTATAAGAGGGAGAAATGTCTAAATGAACTTGGCAGAAGAAGTTGTAAACATAGAAAGAATCCAGTGAAAGGAATAGCTCATACTATTAAAGGGAGTTATATAATTGATTAATTATGTATTCTCTTTGATGTTACACAAATTTCATATCATTATCAGTTAGTATATGTTGAGCTCACTTAGGCAATATAGATAGTTTTCTATGCCTACTAAGTGATCTTATGATTGCCTAGTTTAGAAGGCAGTGTCTATCGAGTTCACTTGGGCATCAAAGGAAAGTATGTAGAAGATGAGTGTTAACCAAGATCACTTGGTTACTGAAGGAAAGTTGGATGGAACCAATGCTAACCGAGCTCACTTAGTTGCCAAAGGATTTTTGCAAAGTTTGTAGTGTTAACCAAACTTCTATTGGTTAACACATGAAATCACTTCTGAGTTAGTTTCTACCGAACTGGGTTAGGTAATGAAGAATTTTCTTATTTTGGCATATTAAGCTTAATTGATTTATTTATTGATTCTAACCAACTAAGGTGATGAATATTAATTATTCTAAGTTGTATTTGAGCTGACTTGACAAAGTAAAAGATATAAGTACAAGGTCAAGTTGTGATTTCAAAGTGTGAGTGGATGTGCAAGTAAGAAGATGTTATTGAAGATTTAATGATGAGAAGAGGAAGCAAATTTGAAGGATATGCAGAATATCCTTGTGGAGCAAAAAAGCTATATTCGATCAGGAAGGGTCAAGTATAAGCTATAATAGATATCTATAATCAATAATTAAGTTGCATTAAAATCAAGTCATCTCATTGTTACTCTCTAACCATTGTAGTAGTGATCTAAATCTCCTAACAGAGTTAGCTTAGCTGCTACTTGCAAATCCTCTAACAAGGTGGCAGTTCTGTTGAATTGTATAAAGACCTCTAACAAGGTCACTCCTAATAGGGTGATTAAATCCTTTAATAAGGTCACATTTAATAGTGTGTTTTGTAACCTTTAATAGGGTTGGCTCCTAACAAGGCTCACTTCAGAAGAGTGAAAATAGTAACTAGTTGCAATTGGTGGTTTTTTCCCAAATTGGGTTTGCACATTAAATCCTGGTGTCAAATGTGTTCATGCTATTTTATTTTTTGTGTTTGAAACTAAGATAAATTAATCATAGATAACATCTAAAGTTTATATGTTAAGAATTTAGCAAGCACATTCAGTAATTACCAAGTTACAACATTTTATGTGTTTAGCGAGCATCAACAGTATTAAATTTTTAGTTTGTATTTTTGTACTGACATCTAAGAGACTTGAGATTTATTTTAGTAGTAACCAATTTACCTCTCCCCTATCAATTACTTCTCTTATATTTCCAATAGGTACCACCTTTGTAGAATAGCACTTAAGTGCTTTCCATAAGGTTTGTTGTGTAGTAAATCCTCAACATGAGAAATGGCTATTAGAATTTTTGTAGATACACTGGTGGATAATGTTTCTAATTGGTTTCAATACCTACATATATGATGCATCACAAATTAGGACACAATGAAACAAATATTTGAGGAACATTATAAAAGTATAGAGGATGCACAAGTATTATTGTTACAATTGGAACAGATAAAGAATGAATGATCAATTTCCATGAGATATTTCAATGCAAAGTTCAATAAAATCATCAAAAGAATACCTTCTGCAAGTGCACCTATAAATGACAATAAGAAGACTTTATACATTAGTTCTATGCCTCTTGATTTGGGATGTCAAATTAGAAGATAATTTATAGCAAACTTGCAAGCTACCCAGACATTATTTGTGGAGATGAAGGATGACATGATAGCTTTTGGTAAGTTGAAAAGAGAATTCTAATCTAGAACCATGAGTAATAAAGCTAGAACTTCTAATAATAAAAAAGCCATGCTTCATAAATTGTCTAATGAGCTCATTTGATTGAAGAAGCAAATTAATAGGCCTACTCATTCTTTTCACCAAGCTCATCAAGAAGGATCTAGATATCCAAATGGATGTAAAGCATTGAAAATATCATATTCAATATATGTTAGCAAATGAAGGTGCTCCTAAAAGACAAAATATGTGTGCTTCTCACTTAAGGGAAGACCATGATGGAGATATATGTGCTGATATAATCAGATATAAGAAGATGGCAGATAATAGAGAATAAACACTTGAATATCCTAAAAGTGAAGATGATCATGCTCCTTGTGGAAAATTTGAAAAATTCTTCTTGGAGTATGAATCAAATTTAGAAATAGGAGGTGAATGATTTAAAACTCTAGAAGGACCTCAGTTGACAGTAATGACCAGAGGTCAGAAGAATAAAAATCAGAGCAACAATTTAGTTCCTACAAAAAATAATGCACCATGAAACAAAATTTATAAAGATGAAGGCATGGTAACTTCAAATTAACAGAAGGAACACAAAGGTAAAACATCTATTTTTTTTGACATACTACAATACTATAAAGAGATAAGAATTTATATTTCTCCACTGGATTACTTGAAAAGCTAATCCTAATTAGTTGAAAAGGCTAGTTGAGCATTGCAATAAAGATAAAGAACAAGTTAGTATTAATAATAATATTGATTATCTTAGTAAAGCTAGTGCTAGTGGATTTTATTTAACTGATGAATTTTTTGCACTCCCTAAGTTGTTTCAAGAAGAGGAATCCATTTTCTTAGCTACATGTCCAAATCAAAAACTAGATCATTTCTATATTTCTTTATTCATTAATGGGAATAGTTTGAGTAATTGCATCATAGATTCAAGAGCCTCTAATAATGTTATGCATGCCTCTATAGAAAAATCTTTAGGACTTCCACTAACTAAAACCTTTGGTAGATGTTATTCAATAGATGCAAAACAAATGCCTTTTCTTGGACAAATGAAAGATGTTCAAGTTTCCCTAGTTGCCTATCCTTCAAAAAGACTTAAACTTACCATCCTAGTAGTAGACATCTCTACAAGTTATGGCATGCTCCTAAGTAGAAGTTTCTACAATGACATTGGGGAGAAAAAAAACTACACCATTCTTGTGCCACTATCCAAGTTGAATATAAAAAGGTGAAGCTAGAACCAAAAGAGAAGGCAAAATTTATTGTCTTAAAATCAAATGATCCTAGATCTCAGATATTGTATCATGAAATGCAGTTTGGTAATTACATGCTTTTCTCTAACACCCCTAAAATATCAAAAAAAAATAGTACAAACTAAAGGTGATCAGTTGTGCTAATGTTGGTTCAGGTGCAGGGGTAGTGTTGACATCACCTAGTGGAGAAATGAATTTCTTGGCATATAAGTTAGATTTCAAAAATAATAGAAATATTGAAGAATTTAAAGCTCTTATCCTTGTAATAATGGCAACAAAACAAAAAGGATTCAAGATGCTTAAAGATCAAGGGGATGTAGATTTGGTGGAAAGAAAAGTCAAAAATCAATATGTAATAAATAACTTAAGAATGAGAAGCTATCATGATAAGGTGTGGGATGAAATTTAGGGTTTTGATACCTTCTTAATTACATCAGTATGCAAATAATTTGATTCAAGAGATGATTCATTAGTAGTTTCTGCATCATTTCTCTTACCGCATCCTGATTTTATAGATCAAACCTATAAAGTAGATGTTCTATTCAGGCCTAATGTCCCTAATAATTAAGATTCGTGGTAGGTGTTTGAAGATGATAAACACGTATTAAAATTCAATGAAGGGGAAGATCCTTTTGAATGCTTGTATTTTGAGGGAAGCATTGATGCAAATAGTGATGAGTTAGTGAGAGGTGATAAGAAGAAAATAGAACCTAATATGATTCAATTGAAAGGTAATAAGATTCCACCTCATCTAATCTCTTTAGAAAAACTTTTTGATAGACATGATGCATGCATAAAGAGGGAAAGAGATAAGAAAGGAAAAACATGCGGTGAATATGATGGAATCAATATAGGGACAAAAGTCATCCCAAAGATGATAAACGTAGGAAAGTGTTGCACACCAAAGGAGAGGGTAGAGATTAGGAAATTACTTATTTAATTTCAAGATGTATTTTCTTTGAGTTATGAAGACCTTAAGAATTTCATGGGTGTAAAGTTCAAACATGAAACCCCTCTTAAACTAGAGGCAACACCATTCAAACAAAAATAAAGAAACTATAACCCTATAGTTGAAGGAGAAATCTTCAAGAAGATTGACAAGATGCTACAGGCTAGGATTATATATCCTATTCATCATCCTACTTGGGTTGCTAATATTGTCCTAGTGAGGAAGAAGAATGGAGAGAAGGATTTGTGTAGATTTTAGAAATCTAAATCAAGCCTCACTCAAAGATAATTTTTCTCTCCCTAATATGGATCATCTTTTACAAACTATTGCAAGATTAGAAATGATGACCATGTTAGATGGATTTTTAGGGTATAATTAGATTCAAGTAGATGAAGAAAATCAGTTCAAAACTACATTTACTACACCATGGGGTACTTTTTCCTATAATAGAATGCCTTTTGTCTTAATTAATGCAGGCACAACTTTTCAACATGGCATGAATTTTGCCATTGAATAATTGAAAGATAAAATTATTGTCATATACCTTGATGATTTGATATTCATTTCCAAGAAGAGAAAATATCATATAAGAGATCTAGAAAAGGTGTTGCAAAGATGTGAAGATCATGGCAACTAATTGAATCCAAAGAAGTCAATATTTTGTGTAACAAAAGGCATGCTTCTTGGTCATATTGTATCCCAAGGAGTGAAGATTTGTCTAGACAAAATTAAAGCTATTTAACTATTAAGTCTACCACTAAGTAAAACTGGGTTGAAGTCCTTCTTTGGCAAGGTAAATTTCTTGAGGAGATTTGTGCCTGATTTCTTTGAGACAGTTAAATGTATAGTTGATATGATGAAAGGAAATAAAACTTTCAAATAGAGTGATTTTGGAAAAAAGGCTTTTGAAAATATCAAGGATGATGCCATTGCCAAAGCCCTTGTACTTTTCCATCTTGACTACCCTAAAGATTTCATCATTTACTATTATGTCTTAGAACATACTATGTTAGCTATATTGATGCAAGATAACAAAGAGAAAGTACAAACTTCAATTTCTTTCATGAGTATACCACTAAAGAATCAAGAGTTGAGATATTTACAAATGGAGAAACATGCATATGCATTGGTGAGAGCCCTTAAAAAATTTAGGTTTTATGTATTACATTCTCATTCAGTAATATATGTGCCTAATCCTACAGTAAAAAGTATTTTGACACAAAGATGTGGGTTGTAATAATAGAGGAGTATGGATAGAAAAAGTATTATGGTGAAAACATTTTGTCCTTTAAGGGTACCTTCATATAGAAGGGATGGTGTTTGGACTTTTGAGAAGCAATAGTGGCTATGATTACTTGTTCTTCATCATCATCCTCCCCATACTTATCTTTATTTTTGTGATTTTCTTCTTCCCCATACCTAGAAGTTGCTTCAAATTGGTGGACTTGGATTTTACATTTATGCACAGGCTCTTATATTTCCTTGCATCTTCAACATGGATTCAACCCTCTTTTATGACATTGGTGACCTTTATCCCATGGAACTTGACACTTAAAACATAAGTATCTTTTCTTTAATTCATCAATGATAGGGTTGCCCCTTTGGTGATGATCCTTTTTTTGGAAGGATATAACATGATCATTTAAGCTTATGTTTTTTGGGGATACTTTTTCCACATTCAATGTTGTTTCTATTGCATCATCTAAGGTCCTAAGTTTGAGGTGGCCACTAATCCTTTTATCAAATATTTTAATCCTTCCATGAATAGGTAGGTTAGTTTTTCCTCATCTAACCTCATGAATCCTATAGATATTCTTTGAAATATTCAAATATATTCATGTACTGATCATGTTTGTCTTTTTTGAGTCAATTTTTGAGAAAATTCTTCATAGGAGGTTATTTTTTCATATTCTTTGGTATAAACACCATGCTCAAGCATATCTAGAAAGAGAAGTTTTTTTTATGTGCAAACATATCTGGTCACTTGATCATACTTGTGAGGAAAATAATGTAGAAGAGTTAGCTCAAGAAGTGTAGATCAACATTGAGGAAATTGAGGGCTTGTTAGTCCAACTTCAACATGATGAAGATCATGAGAGGGGTTTTGCTAAGGATAATGGTAATGATTGTTCTAGCATCTTATTTGGTGAACTAGAAGTGGTTATTGATAAATATTTTCATGATAATGTCTACCTATGTGATATATGTAAAAATGAAATGAAAAATTGACCTCTCCATGAGGATAGATTTTTGAAAATTATGGTGTAATAGTTGATGAGACAATACAAATGAAGATAGAGGGAAATTCTGAAAATGGTACATCTAGAAGTAAAAATTAGTCTAGTATTCAAGAACTAGAGCAAGATGATGTTACTTTAGGGGCTGATCTGAAGGACCAATTAGAAATTTTATTTCTAGATGATAATTTTGGAGCATATAATTTAGAAGACAAACTAAAAGTATCAAATGATATGATCATTGTAGCCTTAGTACATTTTGATAACACCATACAAATATTGAGGAAATCATTTAGGAAGTAAAAAGTATTGAAAAGGAGAAGGGAATAATGAAGGGAACCAATAGTGCAATTCTTCACACTCTTAAGAGGTCATTGGAAAGAATGAAAGTAGATTACTTGAAGTTACTAAAGGATAGGGATATAGAGAAGTAGGTGGATGAACTTTTTCTTCAGCTAAGTATGACACATTACTCTTTATACTAGGCTGAAAATCAAACTTCTATTGCTGCCCTTCATAAGGAAGATGAAATTAAATATATAACTAGGGAGATGGTACAAATTTTTGAAGGGATCAATACTATTTGTGAACATGAAAATGAGTGCAATGTTTCCACCTTTCTCCATCCTAATGGGAAGCATTATGCTAAAGAGGACTATATGGACCAACAAGAAGCAAACCATGAGAACTCTAATTTTCATGACAATGGTTATATATGTACACAATGCAACATTGATAGAGATGAAACAAGTGAAAATGAATCAAAGATTTCACTTGATGGTGATCATCTCATTGATGGAGTTGTCAACTTGAGTGTTGGTAATTATGGTGATGCTAAAAATTTAGAATTGTCCTTAATGTATGATGATAGTTTCTACCAATTATCTAGAGACATATCACCAAATATTCATGAGATGGAAGCTATTTATTTGCTAGTTGGTGATTTTATCTTTATGCATACTCCAACTATTAATGGTTGTTATGTTGGGTCTACTATTTTTTTTTAAAGATTTGGTTCAGCCTCCTGAAAGTAGCGAGTTGTAAGTTGATTCATGGATATTCCTTATCTTGAGACACACACCTTATGATGTGGTTACCCTTCTTATACAAGGGGATAATGATAATAGTGTCATCTTCTATATTGGTGGTTCAATTTATGAAAGCAATATGCGGTGGACTTATGAGTTGAACTTCATGCATTTTTGTGGTTTTGGTTGTATGATGTGTTTGTTTAGTTGGTTGGACTAGAAGGAGAGCCTATTATACATCCATTAGTCTTCCTAGGATTGTGCTAATAAGTGGTTTGGGATCCAAGTGTTGACTAGATGTATACGTGAAATTTTGAGTATTTGGTGGTATTACTACATAGTTTGAGATCTGGTGCAGTTATGATCACAAGCATGCAGCCTATAGACATAATGGTACTTCATAAATTGACATGGGGATCTAGGGATCTAGTTGATGGGTGAGTTGCATTTTGATACCTTACTTCGTAGTGTGGAAGGATGTATTTCTAGATTGGGCTTTAAAGCTACTTGTAGATTTATATGGGGTCCTGGTACTGATTGCTTGAGGACAAGAAATCTTGAGGAAGGAGGACTATAATGTCCCTTTTTGGGGCACATTGAAAATTAATAACCCAACTTATAAAGTAATTAAAAGTGACTTTGGAGTTAAATTAAAACTATTCAAAATTTTCTTTTAATTAAAAAGGAGAAAAGGTGACAAAAGGGAAATAAGATGAAAGAAAAAATGAACATCTAAAGACTCACTATTGAGCATTAAAAGAGGAAGTCTCACTCATTTTGAACATGCTTGGTTATTAGATTTCAAATCAATTTTCTCTTGGAGAAACTTGGAATCATGTTACTGTCATTTTTAGAACCAGCTTTGAGGATGGAAACCCTGTAGCCAAAAAATAGTCGATGACAACCCATTTCTCATGGGAGACATCATTTTAGGTGTCTCAGTTGTGTTTTCATTATCTTATATTTCTAATTTGACTATATTTCTATGTTTAAGATTGGACTAGATGTTTGTTACTGTATTGCAGATGTATAATGTATTAACATATTTCTAAAGAATATATATGCATTTGTAGGTAATAATTTTGTATTGTAGGAAATCATGATACAATAAAAGTTTCAAAGGTTTTCTGCATGAGCATTTGTTGTTTAACTCTAAAGTTTACTACATGCAATATTTGTCTACATTCTAAAAATTGTTTGTGAGCAAATTTGGGAGAATATCCATTTGGGATATTATTGAAGTTTATCATTATATATTTTTTTTATATGATTTATGATCTTCTTGTTCATGCTTAAATTTTTCCTTCTCTATTATGCATCTAAATGTTTATCATTTATTATTATTAAAAACACATTACAAATATGAAACTGAAAACAATACATTACATCTGCAAACTTAATCATTGTTCTTGTTTTTAAAGACTATTGTCATGACTCATATTTTTTGATTTTCTAAAAAAATTAAATTATCATAAACAAAGAATGTGATATAGAAATTAAGCCAACCAAAATTTTGAGAGAAAATATACTCTGTAAAGCTTTGGTAGAAGATCAACAATGCAAAGAAGATACTCCAAAAGTTCTTATGGCAAGTCTTCAAGATCCTTGGTTCTCAAACATTGCTTATTTTCTAACATATGGTGAATGCCCTAATAGATTAAATACTAAGAAAAGAAGAGATATAAAAGGAAAGGCCTTGATGTATGTGATTCATGATGATTTCTTGTACATGAGAGTAATTGATGGAACATTTTAAAGATGTGTGGATAACGAGTGGTAGGTAAAGTTGTTAAGATATTTTCATGATGAAGCATGTGGAGGACATTTTTCTAGCACTATTATTGCATTCAAAATTCTATGAAAATGTTATTTATTGGCCTAGTAGGTTTAAATATGCATATAAGTGGGTTGCTAATTGTGAGAAATACAAGATGTTTACTAGTAAACCTCAGTTAGTTGCCTTACCTCTTAGACCAGTGGTAATTGAAGCTCCTTTTCATCAATGGGGTTTAGATTTTATAGGACCAATCAATCCTCCTTCTAGTCAAGGACACACATATATAATGACTACCATATATTATTTTAGTAAATGGATTGAAGCCAAGCCAATGAAAAAAACCTCATTGGAGGTGGTATGTGATTTTCTCAAAGAGCATATTTTGATCAGGTTTGGAGTTTCTATGAAATTGATAAAGGATAATGCATCTTACTTTTCCTCTTTAGAGATTATTGATTTTTTCTATGATAATGGTACTCAAGTTGGACATTCGTCTAATTATTTTCCTTAAGGAAATGGGAAGGCTAAGTCTAGTAACAAGAATCTGATTAATATTTTTATGAAATTGGTCTCAAACAATTAGAATGTTTGGCACAAGAAGATTTATGATGCTTTATGTGCTGATAGAACCACACCTAAAAGAGCCATAGGTTTTCACCTTTTGAATTAGTCTATGGAGTGGAAGCTAATTTTTCATTGAAGAAGATGTTTTCAAAGATGGATTAGAGAAGAGAATCATGTATCTCACCAAGTTGCAAGAAGAAAAAGAAGAGATGGTTGAAAAAATTACTGAACACCAAGGAAGGGTAAAGAAGTTGTTTAATAAAATGGAAAGACCTAGAAAGTTTATGGAAGGTGATTTGGTGTTGCTATGGGATAAGAGACATGAGCCAAGAGGTATGCATTCAAAATTTTTGTCTTTATGGAAAGGGTCATTTAAGATCATTTAAGTGAATCAAAATAATTCCTTCAAATTTGCATATCCCAATGGAGAAATAGTGCCATGTTCTTATAATGGGGTAGGATTTGACATTGTATCAAATGTAAAGTTAAAAGTAGGTAACTCCTATATGGTAGCTAGATAGGTAGGTTTTCCTTCGTTGTAGTTTATTCTAGCTTAGCTATTTGTTTCCTGTGGTAGTTTTTTGTTGTTTTCATAGTTTAATCTATTCATTTTGTTTCCAAGTTGTCACCTTTTTGTGCAAAACCAGAGATTGCTAGAGTTCTTTCAAGAATTGTCATGCTTAAGTCCTTAGATAGAGCTAGTTGTTTCCCAAGTTTTAGTTCATATCTTTTGATCTAAGGTTTTGAGTCAAGTCAAGTATCAATATCTTAAGTCTGAGTCTAGATTTCCTATAGAATGATCTTTCTTCTCATCATTCCTTTGAGTCAACCCAATGTGGGAATCATATGAGCAAAGCATTAGTCCAAATCTAGGTGATTAGGGTTTAGAGGGTTTATTATGTGTTACCCTAATGAGAAGAATGTCTGGATATATTTTTCTAATTCATATTTCCTTATTCCTAATCATGTCAAAGACAAATATTCATGTTGAGAAGTAGTTCTTCATGAAAACATTCCTAAAATCTCTGAGAAACCCTAACTCTTTGATCAAGTGTTCTATTAAAGGCATAATATAGGTAGAATGGATAAATAATAAGTATATACAAAGCAAAATGTAATAAAGAAAATCAAAGACTGAAGCTTAAAGACAATATGCAGATCATGAGAACAAGTTAGAAGCAAGGTCAGTTGAATTCAATACAAAGTGAGCACTAAAAAATGTAGAAATGGTGAAGAATGCAGTCAAAGATGGAAAAGACCATAGTTGAAATCAAATCAACAAATCAAAATACATCTGAATATCCACTTCACAAGTTAAATAGTTAAGTCACCTTGGAAATAAGTCATGACTATCAGATGAAGATCAGATCAATGAATAGTGTTTTAAGATAGAATTATAAACTATCTAATGATGCATCTTGTTGACTATCAAATCAAAGAAGATCTATGGAGATCATTATGTCATAATAAAAAGATGGTCATTTGATAATCTATGCAATAAAATGATGGAAAGACACATGTCCTATGGGCCACCACAATTTACAAAGCACGGTCAAAATCTAGTCACAAGGTGCCAACAAATCAAGGAAGGTCAAGGTTAGAATCTCCAAGCAATGAATTACTACCATCTATTAGGTATGATATACCTAGTTGTAAAGTGGAACCATACCACAAAACAAAGAGACTGTTGGAAATGAGAATGAAGTAACTGAGAGGGGGAGGGGGTGAATCAGTTACTACAAAAACATTTCACAGTCCCTTAGATGTCTAAAAGTTTGATCTATTTTACAAATTACTGAAACTTGATATTGCAGCAAATAATAACAATCATTAAGAACTGATATCAAAACAATTTAGCAAACTCAAACACTAGAGACACCAGATTTAACGTGGAAACCCAATATGGGAAAAACCACCAATGTAATAGTTACTTTTTTTCACTCTTCTGAAGTGAGCCCTGTTAGGAGCCAACCCTGTTAAAGGTTACAAAAACACACTATTAGGTGTGACCCTGTTAGAGGATTTAAACACTCTGTTAGAAGTGGCCTTGCTAGAGGTCTTTAGAAAAATTCAACTGAATTGTCACCTTGTTAGAGGATTTACAAAATGGCTGTTAAACCAACTCTGTTAAGAGATTTGGATTCACTGCTGCAAAGGTTATAAAGCAACAACGAAGTGACCTGAATAATATGCAACTTATCTTTTGCTGATTATAGATCTCTGTTTGGCTTGATTGGATCCTTACTGATCAAATACAACTTTACAACTCCTTTAATCCTTCATCAGGATTCGTTCAGTCTCCTCTTATCCAAGTATTTGCTTTCACATCCTTGCTTCTCTTGTTCTTCACTTTTTTTTACACCTTTTTTTTCATACACTTTTACAACTTGAATAAATCTCTCTCTCTCTCTCTCTCTCTCTCTCTCTATATATATATATATATATATATATATATATATATATATATATATATATATATATATATATATGTTAGAATCTGAAAAGATTAATAACCCAGAAAACTAGTGCAAAGAGTAAATATCTAAACTATGAATGCAAATGATACAAAATCAAAATAGCATCATAGAGTTAGTCTCCAAGAGAGTAATGCAAATGCTGGAAGAAAAATAGCATTGAGAGGATGCAAAAACAAGATATTCAAATACAAGCCAGGTAGC
The DNA here is from genome assembly GCA_028749045.1 of Cupressus sempervirens. Lineage (NCBI taxonomy): Eukaryota > Viridiplantae > Streptophyta > Pinopsida > Cupressales > Cupressaceae > Cupressus > Cupressus sempervirens. The sequence continues at coordinate 597,539,664 of CM053792.1, forward strand.
ATGCTTATATAGGCTAGGAAGAGGGAGGAGGTGGCAACACCAACCAATGAGGAGCAACCATCTATTGGACTAAAGATAGCAAAGTATCTTCCCAAGATAGCTAATGGATGCTCACATGTAGGAAGGTGACACCTCACAACCATTCACCTAATAAGACATGCTTTATTAACCTAAGCGAGATTATTAAAAGTGTAGGAAAAACCTATCAAAATAGGAAAAATAAAAAACTACACTAACAATATATATATATATATATATATATATATATATATATTTTAGATTATCAAGTTGGCTCAAATAACTTGGAAAGAAATTATTCCACAGTCGGCTGAATTGCAAGATTTAACAAATCCCTTTACTGGCCGACCCAGCACGGTAAACTCTGTTCAAAAATAGTTCTTGTGTTAACCGACTGAGCCTGGTTAATACAGAGAATTCTGTGAAATCCTTCAGTCGCCAAGTGAACTCGGTAAGCACTGAGTTCCCTGTGATGACCAAGTGAGCTTGGCGAAACCGACTCCACTTTGATGACTGAGTGAGCTCGGTGAAAACTGACTTCTCCATCTTTCCTTCGATGACCGCGTGAGCTCGGTGAAAACTAACTTCTCCATCTTTCCTTCGATGACCGAGTGAGCTCGGTGAAAATTGACTTTTTTATCTTTCCTTCGATGACCGAGTGAGCTCGGTGAAAATTGACTTTTCCATCTTTCCTTCGATGACCGAATGAGCTCGGTGAAAATTGACTTCTCCATCTTTCCTTTGATGACCGAGTGAGCTCGGTGAAAACTGACTTTTCCATCTTTCCTTCGATGACCGAGTGAGCTCGGTTATTACTGTCTGTTTTATTTTCTTCGATGACTCGGTTATCACTGTCTGTTTTATTTTCTTCGATGATCGAGTGAGCTCAGTTATCATCGTTTGAACTCGATTAACTGAGATTAAAGACTGATATGACATTTTGTGTGACATAAAGGACAAAACTTTCCAACAATCTCCCTCTTTGGCATTGATGGAAATACAACATGTCATAACAAAATGAAATTTTGAAAACAAGATAACAGACTTCTCCCTCTTTCACTAGTCTCCTTCTTTTAAGGAGCTTCATAGTAGATTTTTTAAGTCTCATAAATTTTAGAAGGATATGACAGTAAATCTCTCCCTCTTTGACAACACATGCCAAAGACAATAGAAGTAAAGTGAATTCCAATGTACCTATAGTACTGATTCATATGCAATGATTTCTGATTAAACTACATAAATAGATAGATCTTCAATCTGGTATGCGTTGATGCATCACTAAAGCTTCCTTTAGTGAACTTCAGATAGGGGAATGACCCCTAACTTACCTCTAAGATATAAAAATGCATCCTTAGACAAGGGCTTTGTGAATATATCAGCAATGTGTTCCTTTGTGTGGACATATTCCAATCTGATCTCCTTGTCTTGCACCAATTCTCTGACAAAATGATATTTGATTGCAATATGCTTGGTCTTGGAATGCATCACTGGATTCTTGGATATATTGATTGCACTTGTATTATCACATAACATAACAATTGGTTCTTTGATTTCCATCTTCATTCCTTGCAATAGTTGCTTAAACCAAACAATATTAGAACAAGTTATTGCTGCAGCAACATACTTTGCCTCTACTGTAGATTGGGATGTACAATTTTGCTTTTTGCTTGTCCAAGAAACCAATCTCTTTCCAAGAAAGAATGCTCCTCCACTTGTGCTTTTTCTTTCATCAAGGTTCCCTGCCCAATCAGCATCAGTAAAAACTTTCAAATCCAAATTACCTCCAAATTTGTACCATAGCCCATAATCTTTAGTTCCTTTCAAATATCTCATTATTCTCTTGATTGTCATCAGGTGAGTTTCTCTTGGTTTTTCTGAAAATATTGCAACAATACCAACTGCGAGAGCAATATCTGGTCTGGTATGAACTACATATTATAATTTTCCAATCATAGATCTATACAATGTTTGATCTACCTCTTTGGATTCATCATCTTTTGTAAGTTTCAATCCAGTACACATAGGAGTTCCAACAGGTTTACAGTCCTCCATACCAAACTTTTTCAATATCTCCTTGATGTATTTTGACTGAGTGATGAAGATGCCATTCTTATTTTGTTGGATTTGAAGACCAACAAAGAATTTTATCTCACCAAACATAGACATTTCAAACTCCTTGTTCATTTGTTCTAAAAATTCTTTGCAAAGATCATCATGCCCTGTGAAAACAGTATCATCTACAAATATTTTTGCCAAGACAATATTATTATCTAGACCTTCCTTTATATACAAGCTACTATTATCATTAGCTCTTTGAAAACCAATCTGAATAAGATAATTATGCAATCTTTTATACCATGCTCTAGGAGCTTGTTTCAGACCATACAGTGCCTTGTGTAATTTGCAGACCATGTTCCTTTTATCTGGATCAACAAAACCTTTAGGTTGTTCAATGTAAACTTCTTCATCCAGTATTCCATTGAGGAATGCTGACTTGACATCCATCTGATAAACTTTGAATCCTTTGTGAGCAGCATATGCAAGTAAGGTTCTGACTCTTTCCAATCTTGCAATAGGAGCAAAAGTTTCTCCATAATCTATACCTTCTTCTTGTGAGTATCCTTTGCATACCAATCTAGCTTTGTTTTTGGATACCTTATCATCTTCAATCAACTTGTTTCTGAATACCCACTTGGTTCCAATTATATTCTTGTCTTCAGGCCTGGGTACAAGAGTCCATGTCTTGTTTTTCTCTATCTATTCTATTTCTTCATTCATTGCCTCAATCCAACTATCATTTGCCAGTGCATCCTTAATACTTCTAGGTTCAAAATCAGCAAGTAAAAAAGTATTTTTCAACTTACTTCTTGTCAGGGTTCCTTCAGATTTATCTCCAATGATCTGATCTGGTGCATGATGTCTTCTGACATATTTTGCTAATACAGGTTCCTTTCCTCTTGAATGAATTTTAGTGTTATCCTTCTGTACTTCAGATTCTTGTTGTTCTAGCTCGGTAGATATTGGCTCAGTTGATTCAGACTCGGTAGACACTTGCTCGGTAGTGTCTGAAAGTTGCTGAGGTTCAGTTTGAACTATTTGCAACTCGGTTACTGAAGACTCAGGAGTTGAGGATTCTTGAGTGAACAGTATACTTAGTATAGTATTTGGTTCAATGTAAACAAATCTCTTGTAGTCTTCAGGTACCTTTTTGCTTTCTTCTTCTGATTTGTCTACAAACTCATCAATTTTCACATGTGCACTTTCTATGACCTTTTGAGTGGATAGATTTAAACATCTATATGCTTTGCTTTTGCAAGAATATCCCAAAAATATTTCTTCATCACCTTTTACATCAAATTTTCCTTTTCTAGATTCTTTCAAAATATAACATTTGCTTCCAAATACTTTCAGATAACTTACATTGGTTTTGTGGCCATACCATAATTCAAAGGGAGTCTTGAATGAGTCCTTTTTCAGCTGTACTCGGTTTAATGTATGAACTGCAGTGTTGATGGCTTCCTTCCAGTATTTGATAGCAATGTTCTTTTCTATCATCAGGGTTCTTGCACAATCCATAATGGATATGTTTCTTCTTTCAGCTATTCCATTCTGTTCTGGAGTTCCTGGTGCTGAAACCTGTCTTTTAATACCTCTTTCAATGCAGAAGTTATTGAATTCATGTGAAATGAATTCACCACCTCTGTCTAATCTTAAACATTTCAGTCTTTTCCCTGTTTCTTTTTCTACTCTTTCCAAATACCATTTAAATTTCTCAAATGCTTCTAATTTATTTCTTAGATACATGCCAGTCATCATTCTTGAGTAATCATCAACAAAGAGAATGAAAACTTTCTCTCCAGTATAGCTTTCTATTCCAATAGGTCCACATAAATCAGTATGCACAATTTCTAATATATCTTCAGATTGATAGTTTTTACTTTTAAAACTAGTCCTTCCCATTTTACCAATCTGACAGTTCTTGCATAGACCAAACTCAAGTTTCTTAATGTTAGGAATGCCTCTTACTTTTTTGAATTTGCTTTTTTTTATCAAATTATCAAAATTGACATGACACAACCTTTTATGCCATAACCAACTCTCTTCAATTTGAGCAATAAAACATGAGCATTCACCAAGTTCTAGATAGAATAAGTTACCTTTAGTTTGGGTGCTAGATCCTATCAGCTTTCCTTGCTCATTCAACAGTCTTGCCTTTCCATGCATGAATTCCACCTTGAATCTAGTATTGAGTAAATGTGCCACACTTAGCAAATTATGTTTGAGACCTTCAACCCAATAGGCATTATTACAAACAAGTTCTTTGGTTAGATAGATTCTTCCTCTTCCTTTTATGAACCGAGGTTCATTATTACCAAACCTTACACTACCACCATCATAATCTTTAAACTGATCAAACTTAGTTTTATCACCAGTAATATGATGTGAGCAACCACTGTCTATAATCCATGTATCATTCTTACTTATATGAGAGATAAGAGCAATTTTATCTTCCTCATCATTGTCAGAATCATCTTTAACAACAATATAAACAATTTCATCCTCACTATTATCAGAATCTTTAGAATTTTCAACCATGAAACATGATTTCTTACCTTTGTTCTTGAATGATTTGAAATCTTTCTTGCCATTCCATTTATGATCCTTCTTTTCATCATTGTTCTGCTTGTTCGGGCACCTAGCTGCAATATGACCAATTTCTTCACATGAAAAACATATTAGAGGAACTTTACCTTTATATTTTCCTCTGCCTCTGGAGTATTTTCTTGCTAGAAGAGCTTCAATTACTTCAAGATCACTGTTTGAGCTTAGATCTGATTCATCTTCACTTTCTGACTGAAGTTTCTTTTTTCTTTTCTCCTTGAGTGGAAGGTTGGCCTCAAATGCTGATTCCATGTTCTTGGAAGCTAGAACATAGTTGTCAAAGTTATCTAGTTCAAATGCAGTTAATCTCCCAACTATGGCCTCAAGATTTATTTGATGATTTTCTTCACATCTTCTTTCCTGAATTGCAGACACTCTGATTGCATAAATGGGAAGCAAGGTTCTAAGAACTTTTCTTACAACTATTTCTCCTTTGATGTCACCACCAGCTGCCCTGATTGCACTTACACATGCTTTAACTCTTTCAACATACTTTGCAATGTTTTCATCCTCTCTCATCCTCATTTGATCAAATTGTCCTCTTAGACTTTCTGCTTTTGCTCTTCTCACATTGTCATCCCCTCCATAGATTTCTTTTAGCTTGTTCCACATGTCAAAGGTGGTTTTGCAGTCCTTAATGTCATCAAATTCTTCATAGCTGAGAGCAGATGCTATGTCTATCATCATGTTGTTGTGAATTTTCTTTTCAGCAATATCATTGACTGACAGTGTGCTAGAAGGTTCTTCATATTTTTCTTCAAGGTATTTCAGTCCAGTATCACCAATAGTAGCCAGATGAAGTTTCATTAGTTCTTGCCATGCTGAGAAGTTATCTCTACTAAGTTTTGGAATTTCTCTTTTGTAAGACATCCTGATCTTTTGCTTAGATCCTTGAAATCTTCTCTTGAAAGTACCAAATGCTCTGATACCAATTGTTGGAAATGAGAATGAAGTAACTGAGAGGGGGAGGGGGTGAATTAGTTACTACAAAAACATTTCACAATCTCTTAGATGTCTAAAAGTTTGATCTATTTTACAGATTACTGAAACTTGATATTGCAGCAAATAATAACAATCATTAAGAACTGATATCAAAACAATTCAGCAAACTCAAACACTAGAGACACCAGATTTAACGTGGAAACACAATATGGGAAAAACCACCAATGTAACTAGTTACTATTTTGCACTCTTCTGAAGTGAGCCCTGTTAGGAGCCAACCTTGTTAAAGGTTACAAAAACACACTGTTAGGTGTGACCCTGTTAGAGGATTTAAGCACTCTGTTAGAAGAGGCCTTGCTAAAGGTCTTTAGAACAATTCAACTAAATTGTCACCTTGTTAGAGGATTTACAAAATGGTTGTTAAACCAACTCTGTTAAGAGATTTGGATTCACTGCTGCAAAGGTTATAAAGCAAAAATGAAGTGACTTGAATAATATGCAACTTATCTTTTGCTGATTACAGATCTCTGTTCGGCTTGATTGGATCCTTGCTGATCAAATACAACTTTATAGCTCCTTTAATCCTTCATCAGGATTCATTCAGTCTCCTTTTATCCAAGTATTTGCTTTCACATCCTTGCTTCTCTTGTTCTTCACTTGTTTTTACACCTTTTTTCTCATACACTTTTACAACTTGAATAACTCTATATATATATATATATATATATATATATATATATATATATATATATATATATATATATATATATATATATTTCAGATTATCAAGTTGGCTCAAATAACTTGGAAAACAATTATTCCAATAGTCAGCTAAATTGCAAGATTTAACAAATCCCTTTACTAGCCGACCCAGCACGGTAAACTCTGTTAAAAAATAATTCCTGTGTTAACTGAATGATCCTGGTTAATATAGAGAATTTCGTGAAATCCTTCAGTCACCGAGTGAACTCAGTAAGCATTGAGTTCCCTGTGATGATCGAGTGAGCTCGGTGAAACCGACTCCACTTTGATGACTGAGTGAGCTCGGTGAAAACTGACTTCTCCATCTTTCCTTCGATGACTGAGTGAGCTCGGTGAAAACTAACTTCTCCATCTTTCCTTCGATGACCGAGTGAGCTCGGTGAAAACTGACTTTTTTTATCTTTCCTTCGATGACCGAGTGAGCTCGGTGAAAATTGACTTTTCCATCTTTCCTTCGATGACCAAGTGAGCTCGGTGAAAACTGACTTCTCCATCTTTCTTTCGATGACCGAGTGAGCTCGGTGAAAATTGACTTTTCCATCTTTCCTTTGATGATCGAGTGAGCTCGGTTATTACTGTCTTTTTTATTTTCTTCAATGATTATTTTCTTTGATGACCGAGTGAGCTCGGTTATCATTGTCTAAAATCGGTTAACTGAGATTAAAGACTGATATGAAATTTTGTGTGACATCAAGGACAACACTATCCAACAGAGACTTGACATCATTTTATTACCATCATAAAATTAGAGAATGATCTACACTTATCACTATCTTGCTATTTAAAGTTGCAAGGAAAATAATCATAGCAACATCATGATGGAGAGACATGTATACTTAGAGGGATGCATAGAGGAAGTTATAAAGGAAGCTCTTAACATTTTAATCATGATCATTAATTTAAGATCGATGGCTAGAATTTGAAAATGTAGTGACTGTTGGAATATGAAATACATGAGTTTGGTGCAAAAAAATATAAGATGAAAAATGAACTATTTTTCTATAGGGTTTTCTGAGATTGCATGAAGACAAAAAGTCATGGAGTATTTTAAGGAATACTAGGGATTCAAAATCATTAGTAGAAGAGATACCATGTGCTCCTATCGCGATACAGATTAGATAATTCTATATTTTATTCTCATTTTCTTTATTATTATATGATTGTTACTCTGCTAGAATTAAGAAAGGGTAACAACAAACTATAACTGTAACATCATTTGACAATACAAAGGTTGAGAAACTTGATGGTGAATTGGTCTATAATTCCACTTACCTTATTTTCTTTTTATGTTTTGTTGCCCATGGATAGATTAGTTCTACATTAAGAGTTGAAGGACAATTGTATGTGATCTTGTGATAATCAAGTGGGTTCCATTTCATTTTGATATTTGTAGTAGAAGTGATTCTATTTACATTCTTCGTATATGATTCAACTTCCTCTCTTGTTCATTTCATATTATGCTAGATAGTTTGATCAGGAGTTAAAGAATAAATTTGTGTGAATCTATTTTTAACTTGCTAAATTCCATTTCATTCAAGTCTAATAGTCAAAGAAATTCCATTTTCCTTCATGTGCATCTCTTTTCCTATTCCTCTTTGCATTTAGATGGTTAACACTGCATTTAGAATAGAAGTAAGAGTCAAGAATATTAAGATAGTCTATTACAATCATTCCATTGGGTGTGATAGGTTTTCCAAATCTATTTTTCTTGAATTTTTTGTGCCTACAAACAATTTGGTTATCCTTTACTGCTCTCAAGTTAAGAGCTTATAATGTCAAAGCTTCTAATCTCATAAAAATATATTCATTTCATACCATTGCAAATCATAGGGAGTGGTACCTATTCAATTTAGAGGGTAGTGTGTAGTGCCTCTCATTTTTGTAGTTTGTACCTTGTTTATTTTGATTTGAGAGATACTTGATACTCTTCTTATGTTTGATTGAGATGTCCTGAGTGTTGGATGTTATATCTTGATTTTAGTATCATAGATGATTCACTATTATGTCATTCAGTTTATCATATTGCATATTGATGTCATTTTGAGATGACAATAGGTCTATGATGATATTTGGTTATTTCGTATTTGGACATATCTCTAATTTTGTTATGTGATGGATTTTATGCTATGGTGATTTACTTCATTCTTGTTTTATTATTTTTTATGTGAATGTGAGTGATGCAAATCAATTATTTAGGTATAAATTGAATAAATAGTTAAGTTAGTCATTTAATGCATTTATTTCTTCACTTATGATATTATATGCATTTGAACTTGATCAGGGATTTTAGTATGTAGGATTTATATCCTTGGTAGTGGCACATAAAGTTAGTGATTTAGCTATTCGTTTTACCAATGTTGTCCCTGTATGGTTGATGTATCCTTATTTTAATTCTTTAATTAAACCTTTCAATGATTATCAAATTCAAAATCATTGCATTATGTGACTAGACCTATGAGCATGTCTATGCATTTAGAGGTTCACATTGTCGTGAAAGTTGTTAAGGAAATTTCTATTATTTTGGGTTTTCAAACTTTAGATTTTATTGAATTTAATTTCTCCTAGCTTTGCCATAGATGAATTCCTATTTCTAGGAATAGCCTATTTTCATTTGAGTTGATTTGAAGTATAGCTATTCTAACTGGCTATTTGCCCTAATTGATTATTCACTCAAAAAGTGAATAAGTATTGAAAGAGGAATTTAACTCCTCACTTCTCTCTTTTGTAAAACATAAAATTGAGAATATTTTTGAGAATCCTCTTCTGAAGGATCATATTTGTGTTCATTATGAGAGCTTTAGGTGTGGGATCTTCATGAGGTTAGTCTAATTGGATCAGGCTCAGGGAGACCTTTTTGTGTCATGATTTTTAGCAGTTTAGGTAGATGATTTATTTTATTGAGATGCTTCCTATTTTAGCCCCTTTTTTGTCAAGTGGGGCTCTCCCATTTTCTTGTTTCAGCTTAATTTTTGTATCTATTTCTGGTAGTTGTTTGTTAGGAGGCTAAGAACTAGTGTTTCCCTCTATTTTTGTTTTCTAGTTTTTCCCAGTTGGTCAGGTATGAATAATTTCTCAATTTTTGGGATGAGGATTTGGAGTTTTGCATCATTATGCTGGTCATTTTTGCATATGGTGTCCAAATGCAATTTTTATTGAATTTCTAAGACTTTTGTGCCCAAAGACCAAATCGGTTTTAATTTCAAAGTTTTTCTAGTTTTTGAGGTTTTACCTTATTTTTCATACTGCCTTATTTTCTCAAGGTTTTTTAGCATGATGTTGGTCGTGAACCTAGATCATCTATTTGGATGTCATTCAAAACATTGTTGCACTTTTATGTTGCATTGGGATGCATAATACATTTGTTTTCCTAAGCTATTTTGGTTGAGTGATATTTTTCTTGTGTTCTTATCTAGTCCTTGTGTTATGATGTTCATGATGGTGGTGCATCATAGATGAGTATGTGCATGCACATATGTCAGATGAATTGTTAGGCCTGATCTTCCATGGTTCTTTTGGGAGTTGTAATTATTTGGGGTTGGGTTGGGAATATGCATGCTTATGGGCACTCATCATTGGATAAACATGGGTAGGGTATAGTAGCACATGGAGGGACTTCTATCTCTTAACTTGGTGAATATTTCCTATTGGTTGGCATAGGAAGTTTAATACAAGTGATAACTAAATTTAAAAATATTGGGTAGTAATAAATTTAAGATAATTAAAAAATTAGAATTATGCACCTTCTGTTGGGAAGAGCTACTACTCAAAGTGTGTGTTTCCCTTTGGGGAGTTCAGCTCCCAATACTAGCTTGGGCTTGTCGATGCCAAGTGACTCTCCATGATGTGAGCCCCTACTTAGTAGCCCATTGAGCTTCTAACCAAGACCTATTGTATTTTCATTATTTCATGATCTTGGTTTTAGTCATAATTACTTTTTGGTGTGAGTGTTAGCCATGGATGTTGTGATTTATGTGTGTTTGTGGTTGTATCATTACCTCCATCAACATAATGGGAGTGAACCTATGGGTTTCACATGGTTGGGAGGCATAGCTACCTATACCACTGTTGGGTATAGGTGTTCAAAAATGATCTATTATTTGAGTACGACCATTGCTAGATATTTTCACTTAGTACTTTTGGCTTTGGAGTATGCTTGCTTGTGATTTATGCTTTCATTAAAATGCTTGTGTATTATGTTTACATGGTGTTAGTTTATTGAAACATTCCCTTATTATGAGATTTAGCATATGATAGATGACATTATCTTCTTAGTTGGAGTATCTATTGCTTTTGGTTTAGCATGTTGGATTTCCTATTCTTATGATGTTATTATGCTTTAGTAGTGACATCCTTATAAGACAAATTTGACTATCTAGTTTGTAGTTTGGGATGTTATGTGTGGGGGATGGCTAGGACCTTGAAAGTCTCATGATGCTATTATGGTTGGGAGGAACTGTGCACTTAATTCTTTATTTCAATTCATTGCAGTGTTGCCTTTATACACTATAATGTTGTTTTCAGGTATTTCCCTTCTCTATTATGTTTAAATGTTTAGATTCAAATTTTGGCTTTGTTTCTTTTGGTTATTGTTCAAGTGTTTTTCCTTAATATGTGGATCTAGTACTCCCTGATGTGGAGGAATTTTAATTCTTATCATTTAACTTTAAGGTTTCTAGCATGTTGTTTTGGATTCTCACATGACATTGTACATTCTTGCATGAGAATGCAAAATCTCACATGTTGTGCGAGGTTTTCCCATGTGGCTTCTAGTGCTTTCTCATGTAAAAACCCACACTAGTGTTGGGGTACTTTGGCTACTAGGCCAAGTACTTCCTTGTTCCCTTTGATGCATTTCCTTGCATGAAAGGTAGATCATCATGTGTAGTGTTGCACTTCCTCGCGTGAAAAATAGGAGGTATCTCCACTAGTTTTTGGGAAAAACTTTTTGGTGTTTTAAGTACCCTTTATGTTTTCTAGTGTTTCCTTTCTTTTACAATTCAGAGATTTTAGGTTCTATTGTCATAGTGGTTTTTCATCCTTCAATTGGTCATGTCAATTTGAGTAGTGGCATTTGCAGATTCATTGGTTGCTAGATTGTGGTTAAGTCTTCTATTGTGATCTTTGTGATCCCTCTATGACAATGTTGTGTGCACTCATACTTGTAATTTTTTTTTTAATCTTGGCTTATGTTTATCCTGGTTCCAAGGATCTCCAAGTAGGGCATTACATAGTGATAGAGTACATACATTGACCCATTTGTTAGTAAACACCCTTTTGTGTCTCCAAGCATTGGGTATCAAATAATCAATATTATAAAATCTAATAGGAGAACAACCTGTTAACCAACATTTTTCACACCATCACAACTTAAAACTCCTTGAGCCAAGACTATGTCATGACAAGCTGATTGAAAGGGTTCCACACTGTCGCAACTTGAAACATTGAAGCTTATCGATGTAGTCCTAGTTATTTAAGCTTGTTTGCATTTATCAAAAAGACATTCCTTTGAAAATGATTATATTAACATGCCTCAAACCCTATGATGATTAGATGAAGGATTCTTATGAATTCGAGTCCAGTAAGACATGTGTCCACTCATCACTTCCCTACAACTCGAAGCTGGAGTTTAGCATTTAATGTTGTGAAAGTGCAATCAAAGAATTTTGCTGCCTCACATCCTTTACTCCAGGTTAACCTTGACTACATGGAAAGATGCAAAAACCATTAAATTTGATTATTTCTCTCCATCATGATTTTGCAACTTAAGATTCCATATTGCATAAATGATTTGTGATCATGTGATTGGTGGTCTTCGCAACTTAAGATTCCATATTGCATAACTGATTTGAGATCATGTGATTGGAAGCCTTTCACTTCTCCACAACCTACACTTGAATGCTATCACTAACAACTACAAAGTTGTGCTAACTATGAACTTGACTATTTCGCATCTTCATAGCCTCTCTAACAGTTAGATCATAAACCAAAGTGATAGGGAAATGGAAGGGATCTTGCACCATCACAACTTGAAATATTCATAAAAATATTGACATAAAATATGAAGAATTTAAAGAACTTAGGGATATAAAGGAAAACATTGCATAAAAAAAGTTTTATATATCCCTTTTATGTCTTCATGGAAATTATGAATATTTCATTAGAACATAGGACATGACTATCACCCTGGGTGTTCAAGGAGGGCTAAAATGCATAATAGTTACCATAATAAGGGAATGTGTCAATAAACTAAGAGGGAGAAATTCAATAAGCATGAAACTTGTGTCAGTAATATAGAAGAATCTGATTGATTTCATGATCTGATATGATAAAAGGAGTATATTCGTTGCATATCAGAGCTGCATGGATGAGAATTAAAATGAAACTAAAGAAAGAGATTGTTAGACACCGATATGTGAATCAAAATAAAACTAAGGATATTAATTAAGACCTAATACTGTATGAAGAGGGAGTTTTCTCAATTTAGTACATATTTTAGATTGTATGGTAATTAAAGGAGTTTTCATCAATGTCAAAGAGGGAGATTGCTAGAAATTACAATTGGAACAATTATTATGTTTTCATTGATGTCAAACCTTATTGGTAAGATAGTTTCCTATTTGATCTAAGTGTCATATCTATATGATTGATGAACATGATTTGAGAAGATGGTCATAGAAAAAGCACCTAGAGGAAACTAATAATGGACAATTTGACAAGATAAAGTGATTTTTCAATCACACTAGAAGTGAAGAAGATATGTGTACTAAATACTTGAAGAAGAGATCAAACATAGGCCAAATGCATAGGCTTGATTGAGAAATAAATCAGAAGAATAAGGAACTTGAAGTATATGTTGATTCATGCTAGGGATGATAGAGCCACAGTAAGTGCTAAGAAGAAATAGTGTTGATTGGGCATCAATGTTGACTGGGTGATAGTATAAGTGCTGAGAAAGAAATCTAGTAATGACTGGGTGTCAAAACATAATGTTGGCCAAGGGACAAAATTTTGACAATATATAATAAGTCATAATTTCTAGCTGACAGAATTGATTTCTTGGAATATGGAAAGCATGTTGAAGATAAGGATGGATGACTTGAACATTTAAATTAAGAGAAACCATTTTTGCACATTTCTATATAAGGATTTATGAAGAATTTTCTAGAAAATAAAAGGATGAACACAAAGGTAGATAGATTCATTAAGTATATTGAATTGGATTATAATCCTAATATCTATGGTGGTGTTTAACTGAAAAGAATATTAGAATTACATATTTAAGGAGGTACAAGGGCCAGCCTTGAAGAGTTATTTTAGATTAAGGTGAAAATAGGTTTTGAAGGGACCTAAAACCCTTTAACAAAAGAAAAATATCAGCATTATGTACTACTAGGTTTTACAAGGACCTGGAAACTAGAGTAAAGCAAAAAACACAAAAAACTAGGTTTTACAAGGACTTAAAACCATAAGTTTAAACCAAACACACCTAGGTTTCACAAGGACCTAGAACCTACAATTTAAAAAAAAATCTAGAAAATAAAAAATAGAACTAGCAACATGACATGGACCAGCAGCTAGCATGTCAATAACCATGACCAACACCTATAATAACTCTTGAATAATCTTCTCCACCTACTTACCTACTTCTGTAGTACTCTAGATAATATCAACTGTGGTAGAATTTGGAACCTCAAGAGCTTCACTAATATTTTTCCTCATGCTCTACCTCATTCTCTTACTAGGCCCTTCTGGACTTCTCACACATATAGTATCTGGAGACATGATCTCCTCATTTATTTTCTTGCTCAAACTGGTCATTGAGCACACAAACTAGAAGTAACATGATCCATTCTTTGCCTGTTATCCTTAATTAGTTGATGGAGTTATAGCTCATAATCCTTTATTTTGTCAAGGATATTTCCAACTAGTTTTTCCAAGTGATCTCTCATAGCATGTTCATGGTCTAGCTCTTTCTAAATAACCCCAATTTGTTTCTCGGGCACCATGATTTCATTGTAAAGCCACAAGTTCACTTGCAGAGATGCCTCTACATTTAGCTTAATAGTATGAAGGAAAGATAACTTTTCATGATGAGACTCATCCCTACACCCTTCATTAGTCCTAATTGTAACACTAATGGTAGTATTATTGACATGAATGTCGATGTTTTTCCTACTTCTCATTATGCTCCTCTTTCTTCTCCTTACTTGGGATGTGCTCTTTCACAAAAAGGACTTTACCACCATTATTATTTTCTATGTCCATGTTCATTTTCTTCTTGCTAGAATTCATTTTGGGAGGGTAAAGTTGAACACTATGTTTCCCCTCATCATCCCTTAAAGCTTCAAACTTTGCATTAGATTCAATTTTTTTGTCTTTTCTATCCTCAACATGATCCTTACCAGTTGACATGCCCTTGCTCCCAGAATAACCTTCCAAGTTCAAGTTGAGGTCCCCCATTTTGGTTTTATTATCATCCTTAGTAGAATTATTAGAATTAGTCACTTTCTCTATATTTTTCTTTTTAATCTCTTTCTTATTACCCTTTTTGGTTCTCTTACTATTACTAGTGCCTTCCTCACTCTTAGCCTTTTTCTTAGGATGAGGTTCATTACCAAACACTTTCTTCTTCTTCTCCACAATTTGAGAGGGTTTAATAGCCTTGCTTTTATAGTACTTATCAAGAGGTAAAATTAAGCCCTCATAGAGCACAAGATGTGACTCCTTCCTATGGGCTTGGAGGCTTTGAATCAAAGAGTACTTCAAGTAAAATGAGAAAGAGATTCTATCTTTATACCTAAAATTATTTAAGAACACAAAACAAAACATGTGGACTCTCTTGGCTCTACCATCAAGAATAAAATACTCATGAATGCATGATAAAACATCCCTCCAAATTACCTTAATCTAGGTCAGGTCATAGAAATCACCATTCTTCTCCATTTTTTTCTCCTCTTTGTTAGTTTTAGGGAATTTTTCAAAGGCCACATACAAAAATCTAGTTTCCTTGCTGAATTTGAGATCCTCTAGTAGAAGACACATAATCTCAATGATGAGATCCTCTAACAACTTCATATTGGCCCCATGCAGTATAACCTTATCTTTAATCCCATTTTTGAAGGACTCTATAATGTGAGGCTTATACCCTTGAAGTTTCTTGATAGAAGCCATGACTTTCCCTTTTTTAAGGATATCCCATTCATCTAAATTCTCCTTCTGTTCTTTGCAATTATTCAACTCTTGCTTTCTTAGTTCCCCTCCTATCTCATATTTGGCTCTGCACCTGTAACTAGTCTAATAAATAGTAACCAAAAGGAAAATTAAAGTGTTATTGATCTCCAAGAAACCTTTAACCTTGCATGCATGCCAAGTACAATCCATAATTATACAAAGGTACCACCTAGGGATACTCAAAAAATCTACCAAAAAACCATCACTTCCCTTAATAAATTCCTTGATCTTGCATGATATATCCTTCATTAACATTTGTCATATCATAATTAACAATTTTTGTCACCTACACTTTCTTGCTTACATCATCTGTCCAACTCAACTTTTTTTCCCTATAGATCACTTAATTCCTAGTCTAGTTAGTAGCTTTGTTGCCCTCCCAAAAAATATAAGAAATACAAACATTATCAAATTTATTCATAAGGTCATTTATTTCCATTATATTTCCCTCAAGACTCCATGCTATAAAACTCTTTTTATTCAACATGTTAATAATATTAAGAGAGTCTCCTTCCAACCAAGGTTTTTGAAAACTAGATTCCACTTCCATCCTTATAGTGAACAAAGCAGTCATTGCCTCTACTTTATGACAAGTAGACTTTCCAATAGGTATTGCAATAGCATCCACAATCCTACTATCGTGGTGTCTCAAAAATCCTCCACGTCCAACTTTTCCTAGATTCCCTTTAGCTGAACCATCAAAATTACCTTTAATTCATCCCATAGGTGGAGATCTCCACTTTTAATTCTGTCTCTAATCCTCTTGTTTTGTTCTAGTGCCTTTAGCATTCATAGGATTACTTATTTGAATCTCATTAAACATTTTTCTATGAGATTTGAAGTTCTCTTTTATAGATCTAATAATATTTTGACCTAAAACCCAATTAGGAGTCTCCTTTCTTCTAAAAATTATATTATTTATCTCCTTCTAGATACCCCAAAAGAGATGAGGGAGAGAAATCTTCCAAAGAAAACCAATATCACCATCCTTAGTTGGACATGTCCAACCCTGAAAATATTGATCAATATCGTTATGTTGAACCTAAGCTAAATTCTAGTAGTTAAGGAGGTGACTCCATACATTCTAGCTAAAACTACTATTTAAAAAAAGGTGCAGTCCTGTGTTCAAATTCCATCATACGGAGACAATATCTATTGACCAAGTAGACCCCTCTCTTTTGCAAGTTACCCAGAGTTAAAATATTGTTTTGAAGCAATGTCTAAAAAAAGATATTGACTATAGAAGTAAGCCATTTAATCAATTTTTTATCCCACATAGGAGTATTTCCTTTTTCCTATGATCTAAAAAGAGAAGAGTCCTTGAAACATCCTCTTGGTTCAATCCCCCAAGCCAAAATATCTTCTTTTTGAGGGTAAAGGCTAATGACATTCAAGGCCACCTGGATGCTGGAAAAATCTTGATTAATCATAGCAATATTAACCCATTTACTATGAACCCAATAATTCTCCACAAATTCACCATAATCCTATTTACACCTATCAACAAAAGTCCTACCATCAAAATCCTCAATAAAGGATGATCCAAAAGCCATTCATCATCCCAAAACATGACCTTGCTCCCCTTACCAACTTCCATTTACATCCTTTAATTCAAAATGTTTTTAGCTCCCTTAACCACATTCCAAGTTGTAGAAGAAGAAGGAATAATAGGGTAGGAAAAAAATAGAAAAAGGAAGGAGCCTCATAAAGGTACTTGTGTTTCCAAATAGAAACCCATTCCTTGTTATCATGGTAGACTCTCCAACCTTGTTAAGCTAATAAAGCTTTATCATTCTTCTAACAAATCTTATACCCAATCCACCTTCCAATTTAGGTTTACAAATCTTTTCCCATGCAATTAAAGCTATTCTCTTCTTTTCCTCTGTTCTAGACCAAAGGAAATTCCTTTGAATTTTTTCAATTGCATCGGTAAATTTTGCTTGGATCCTATAGAGGTTCAAAGCATAGATAGGAATAATATGAAGATAGACTTTGAGGAGAGTGACTTTACCAGTTTGACTCAACATATTACCTTTCCACCCAGCCAGTTTCTTATTAAATTTCTTAACAAGATCCTCCCAAAAACTCTCTGAAGGAATCAACCCCAAGGGTAATCCAAGATAGTTACATGAAAAAGATCCTATGTAGAACCTAAGAATATTAGGAATCTTTCCATGTCTAGAAACTAGAGCATTAATAAAAAATAAAGAGATGTTATTCCAATTAATTAGTTATCTAGTTGCAAAGAAGTAAAGATTAAGAGCCATTTTAAGATTCCTCACCTCTCTAACATTAGTTTTTTTCAAAGGAAAATGGTATCATCCATAAATTTTTCATGTGAACAAATAGGAGGATGAGATGAGGGTCTCAAACCTTGAATTTCCCCTTTTGAAACTAGCTTCCCAATATATCTCCCCAAACAATCAATCATCATTGTAAAAATAATCAGAGATAAGGGATCACCCTGCCTCAACCCCCTAGAGGCTTTAAAAAATTTAGTAGAGCTCCCATCAACTAGAATAGAAACCAAAGCAATAGAAATCATCTGCATAATAAGCTTAATCACATTAACACAAAAGCCAAAAGACATTAGGATCTTGTGGAGAAAAGACCATTCAATTCTATCATATGCTTTGGCTATATCAACTTTCAATAAAACCTTGATCGTTAGAAAGAGATAAGGAATGTATATTATCATGCATAGAAATAATAGAGTTAAGAATTTGTCTAACCATTCTATTGCCTAGAGATCAAGATAGGAAGAATGTTCAACAATATCAAAGTAGGGAATTTTGAGATGATTTTATAAATTGAATTGCAAAGACTAATAGGTTTTTACTGGTACATAGAATTGGCTCCAATCTTCTTTGGAATTAGATAGAGGAAGGTAGAATTACTTTCCTTTATCATTATTTTGGCCCCATAGAATTCTTTGACATCATCACATACATCTTTACCAATTAGTTTCTGCTCTCTCTGAAAGAAAAATATAGGGAAACCATCCAAACCTAGGGATTTGTCTCCTTCAAGTGAGAAAATAGCTTTATAGATTTCCTCTCCCTTAGGGATAGCACACAACAATTTATTCTCCTCCTCAGTGACCAAAGAGGGGATAGCATCTAATAGCTCAACATATTTAGTTTGATCAATATCAAGATCAAAAGACAACAAAGTCCAAAAAAAAAGGAAACCATTTCATCATAAAATTCTTGCTCATTTGTGATTTGATGTCTTCCTTTAGTGAAACTGGGAATACGGTTTTTGGCTCTATGTTTTAGAATAGATAGATTGAAGTTTTTTGTATTACTATATCCATTTTTTAGTCAAATACATTTAGACCTTTGTCTCCAATAGGTCTCTTTTTTAGAAATTATGTCATGGTACTCCACCAATTTCTCATTTTCTTCCTTCACTAATTCCATCAAGTATCCCTCTTGTTGGATTCTATCTTCGATTAGTTTTAAATCATCTTTGATAAAAGATTTATATTCAAAGATATTTCAAAAATGTCTTTTATTCCATTCTCTAACTTTATTTTTAACATTTATAAGTTTTGAAACCACATAGAATAAAGTTGTTCCTTCAATGTTAATGTTCCACCA
The DNA here is from genome assembly GCA_028749045.1 of Cupressus sempervirens. Lineage (NCBI taxonomy): Eukaryota > Viridiplantae > Streptophyta > Pinopsida > Cupressales > Cupressaceae > Cupressus > Cupressus sempervirens. Next base: position 597,558,881 of record CM053792.1, read on the forward strand.
TTCCACAAGTTGATCCTCAACTTGTGGATTTTGAATCCACATTTTCTCAAATCTGAATGGAAAATTTTTCTTGGCTCGGATGGGCTCTGCCATAAATAAAAGAGGAAAATGGTCAAAAGCTATCTTCTAGATAGCCTTAATCCTACACACAAAATCTTTAGTCCAATCTAGAGATATTAGGACTCTGTCCAAATGAGCTTCGATGCCATCATTTCCCACACTTTTATTACTCCATATAAACTCAATCCCTTGAAGGTCTAAGTCCATTAATCCCTCCTTGTTTATAAAACCCATTAGATCTAGTCTCCCTTCTAGTTCACTAGCATTTCCACCTTTTTTTCAAGCTCATAAAGAGGAACATTAAAATCCCCCCAAAAATAACCATTTTCCATCATAGTCAACACTCTTTATCTTAGATAAAGAATCCCAAAATATTTTTCTAGAATTTTTGTTATTTGGCACATGCACTTTAACTATATACCAATAGTTATTCTGGGAATAACTCTTTAACTTGACCACCAATAAATGTTTATTAGCATCCAACAAATCACTAGAGACTAAAGAATGTTTCCACAAAATCATCATTCCTCTAGAAGCACCTTCAAAGCTACTTGCCATAATACAATAACCATTAAAATATTTTAGATTTTTAGCTTTTCATTTTTCCATTTTATTTTCCTAGAGCACTAAGATATCAGGTTTTTTTTATCTAACAAAATTTTGAACCACATCAAGTTTATAAATATTGTTCATCCCTCTAATATTCTAGGTGATCACTTTCATAATAACTTTTTGGGAGTAAAATATGGAATAGTTGCATGTTTCCCATCAACAATATTTTGTAAGCTTTCACTTTCTCTTGTTTTCCTAGTAGATTTCATACTAGGTTTCTCTACAGTTCCAACATTTGGTTTCAATTTGAGAGAACCAATTTCAATTTTACTTCTCCAGGTTTCAAATTCTATAGATGTAGGGTTAGGGTTAGATTTTTTCTCTATTTTCTTTCTTTAACCCAGTTTCTATTTTAGATTCTTTCTTATAAGCAATCAAATCCATACAATTGGCTCTAGAACATCTTCAAGAATTAATAACTCTTGACCTTAGGGTCTTGAAAGGGTCTAAAGATCTTCCTTTTGTGACTCTTCCAAAACTTCAAACTTGTCAAGTTGACCATTTCTTTTCTCAAGGATTTCTCATTCCTCTATCTCCTCTAAATCATCAAAACCTTCCAATTCAAGATCTTTATTTTGATAGGTTACCATATGGTTCATAGGATCTTCACACTCCTTTTTTCCCTTAGTCCTAGAGTCTTCATTATTCTTGGATCTCTCCTCTTCTTATAGTAGCTTCTCCTTACTTTGATTATCTTGAACTACTTTTATTTTAGCTGCCTTTTCAGGGATGGTTCAAAGTTTCCACGTCCTTTTTTGCTTGGGTTCCGTCTTTTTTTTCCACATTCATGATCTTTGGTTTATTTTTTATTTTCATCAAATATTTTTTAGCCTAGTGGCCCTATTTCTTTAAAAAAAACTTGGCATTAGGAAGGTCCTCAAAGACTATCTCTTGCATCCTTTCTCCAAGTTTTAAATTTAATTCCACTTTTTGGAGAAGGTTTTTCAAATGAGGAACTTTCACATAGATCCAAGAATAATGAAGTTTAGACCTTGCAGCCATTCCATTATCAATAGCTATTAGCTCACTAAATGAACTAGTTATCCCCTTAAATATGTCTTCATTCCAAAACTCAAGTGGGAGTCCTAGTAATTTGCCCCATACCAGACTAGTAAGAAAAAAGTCATCAAAAAGATCCATATCGGGTTCCCACTTCTTGATCGTAAGAGTACTATTACCAAATGGCCAAGAGCCACCACATAGAAGCATATTTAAATATTCCCTACATGTAAAGACAAAGGAAAATAACTTGTTCATCATTAGCACAATATTCACTTAACCATGTTTCTAAGAACATCAACTTCTACATGTGCCTGCAGAAATTTTCAAACTAGGGTAAACTCCATAGTTGAAATAGAATAATCAGTAATCAAATCCAAGATGAAAATTTGAAACTCACCTTTTTCCTAGTAGGATTTTGAAGTAATGGGAGGAAAATATAACTTTCCTCCTAGCTTTCTTCCAAATAAGGAAGACCATTTGCGTTGACTTGTTTCCAAATCATCCTTCTTCTGCTCCTCTACATGTGATCCCTTTGCATCCTTTCCCACATCCATAAAAATAGTCCCCTCCTTTAGGAGGTCCCTAATCTAGATAGAACACTTGTTCAGAGGAATAGAATCATTTTTATCAGCAACCCCACATCTTCTAGAACAAAAACCAAGCAACACTTTGTCTTGTTCTTGCTCCAAACCATTAAAACCTATCCTTGAGTACCCAACAATCTCTGTCGAGTCCCTACTTTTAGATTCACTATAACTCTAGGATCAATTCCTACTACTAAATTTCCACCTACTAGATTCCCACCTATGAGAACTCTTACCATTTCAAATTACTACTCTCACCTTAAAGAGTTATTGAAGGTTGGAGCAGCAGTTGATACTATTGACTAGAAAACTTAAGTAGAAGGTTGAGAAGAGTTGAGAAGAGAAGTCATTTCTTGAAGGGTTTCTAAGTGAATCAAAGACTAATATAACAATGAAGACCTCTCATTGGATCAACTTGTGATCCAAACTGAGATCTATATTTGCAAAGTGAGTTGTATTTGTAAGAATAAAACATTTTTGTTAGTGTCTAACCATTGTATCAGTTTGAAATCCTTTAATGAATATTGAACTAATAGTCATATGTGAACCCTTTAATCAAGGTAGAATTCTAATGGAATGTTCTAAAGTCCTCTAAAAAGGACACTCCTAATAGTGTGATTAAATCCTTTAACAAGGTCACATTTAAAAGTATAATTTGTAACCTTTAAGAGGGTTGGCTCCTATATCACTGAGGAGTTCTTTAAGAATTTCTCAGGTGAGAAAGTATCTTTGCACGGGCTCATTGTTTCTTTGTTTAAGAATTTTGTAGCTAAAATTACTAGGCTTCTGATGGAAGGAGTTAAATTTAGAAAAAAGACAAAAAATTGAATATTAAGAAATTCTCAAAAAACCCTGAAGAAGAAAATAAATTTGTGGAGGGGGACTTCTTTGGTCTTAACAAAATTAAGGTAATTTGGTAAGATTTGTTAACTTGCATTCATGAATAATTCATTCTGGATGGGCGGTCAAAATGTGTGCATAATTTCCACTTTTTCTGTTTGAATCATTTCATACATAATGATAGGGTTTCTTTTCCCTTTTATTTGAAGCATTCTCTATTGAATAGCCTTATGAATCCTATAAAAAAGGGAGTAGGTCAATTATGCATGATGGGTTAATATTTTTAATTGAAGAATAATGCAATGAGAATTATTTGAAGTTGTCTCCTTCAATGGGGAAAAGAAAGAAAACTTCAGGGAAGGGCACCCTAGATAATACTTATGTGAAAAAATAAAGACTCATAATGTGAAGATTAAGGAGATAAGTGAAGAGGGTATGTAAGCATAATCAAACAATGACTCAAAATGTGATGAGGATTATATGAAGAAGAAGAAAATTATGAAGAGTAAGAAGGAAGGTGGTGTTAAGAGAAGTAAGATGGATGTTAGACTTGAAGAAGCCTCAAAGGATGACAAAGTCTCTTTGGAGAAAGGGATGACAATGAGGAGAGGAAGACAGGGAGAGGGATTATAGTTCAAACATTGAAGGCTATTCCAATAATCAGGGTGATCCATTGGTTAAATTTGGTGGCACAAGAAGTAATGTGGGTTCTCAGTTGGGGATAAAGGAACAAACCATGTCTTTGAATCCCTCTATGGAAAATGATAACAATTTTAATGACAACCTGTCAACCCTAGAGTTGGTCAAGATAAAGGTCTTCCTATGGTCACCTTATCTAACAAAAAATATATGAATTCTTCTTCTATTACTTTTGAAACAAAAATTTATAATGAAGATAAGAAGGTCAAAGATGAGAAATAGAACCTAGATATAGAGACAAAGTTAGTTCCTAGTGATGCCTAGGAGGACATTGACTATCCCTAGGACAACACTATTGATGGGGATAATGAGGAGGTGAAGACTACTGGGAGAATTTTATTTCTCCACAAAGACAAAATAAAGGTGGATGCCTCTCTTTCTATTGATTCATGCCTTTACAAAGAGATCATATCCCTAAAGAAAAATGTTAGAGATTTATAGGACACCTTGGAAAATGAAAAACCAAAAGAATTGAGATGGAAAGTAAAGTTGGAAATATCATAGAAAAACTCATGGCCTATAAATAGTGTTGAGGCAAATTATTAAGAACAATGGTCAAATAATGGGCATGGTTACCTCTAGTCTATGCATGGTGATGACGAGTATTGGAAGAAGAAGTAATGAAGAAATTATTTCCCCTCTGGCTAGCTAGCTGATTGGTGGTCCTAGGAAGAGGACAAGGCAAAGCACAAAAATGACTATTGAATTTTCTCCTACTTTTATTGTAGAAGACCTCCTTTTGGAGGTTGTTAATACTAGTAAAGAACTGACTAAGGCTATGAAGGAGTTGGTATAAGTTTTCTCAAAAAAAAGTATAGGTTTTGGTTGTTGTGGCTATTTATGTTGGATATTCTACAGTTTTATTTTCCATCTTTCTTTACTATATATTTGACAATTTAGGATTTAGGTCCTTGTAAAACTTATTTTGTATCTCGATGCCATACTTGTGGGTTCCAGGTCCTTATAAAACTAGGTGGGACTTATTCTTGATTATCTATTTTTTTGGTTTTTGTATGGGGTTTCAGGTCCCTCAAATCTTATTTTTACATTAATCCAAAAAAATAAGGTTGGCTCCTAATAGAGCTCACTTCAAAAGAGTGAAAATATTGGTGACAAGTTATTGGTAGATTTTCCCAAATTGGGTTTCCATGTTAAATCCTAGTGTCAAACTTGTGTGGATGTTATATGTGATGTTTTATTGTTAATGTTTAGATTCTACAAGTTTTTTATATTTAGGAAAATTTATATAGGAAGCCTAGTCCTAATAATTTGAAAATTTTCAACTCTATAGCTTATATTCATGAACCTAAACAAAAAACAAGAAAGTTAGATGCTAAATCTTATCCTTGTATTTTTGTTCGGTATGATTGATGCAGGAGCATCCTTGGGCTAATGGCAATCTTGCATCACCCAAAAACATATTTTTTGTCATTTTTTTATTGTTAGTTGTCTAACAGTTTGTATTGAAAGCTCTTACATTTTTTATTTCTGAAATTTTGTGAGCTTGGTTTCATATTATGGACATATCATGGATCATTACCCTAAGTTTGCATAATCCTATGTGACAACTGGCAAAAGTTATGCTTCATCTTCTTGAGTGTTGTTTTCTTATTTTTCTCTTCATGTAATGCCTAGTATTTAATTTGACAAGGTTCTATATTTAAGAGTTAGCTTATGAACTCTTGGATCTAAGTAGTTAGTTAATATGTGGACCTATACTGAGGCCGCATGATGTTATCTCATGTTTTATGTATCAATTCATTAATGCATTGAGGATTAGTCCTATAATGTAATGTATGTTAGCTATTATTAGATATTTTGATCTCTATCCAACATGTGTGTCTTGATGGCTATATATGTAATTTCTTAGAAGCAATTACTCAAGTATTTAAGTACCAATATGAGATTATCATTCAAGAAGATACTGAGAGGAATCTTGGATAGAAAACTTTCATATGTAATCTAGAATGTATTTGGCCACAATTAGGAAGGCCACAAGCTGGCATATCCTATATTTTATCATGTTAGTTATCTTATGAATCAGTGGAATGTATTGTGAAAATTTGATGCAATTGAAGATCTATTGATAATAAAGTAGTTTATTTCAATAATATCTTCTGTACTTATGCCATGTTATATTTTTGAGGGGCTTGGTTGTCTCCTTTCAGGATACACCTTCCTTGTGCTATATCAAACAATATCAGAGCAATAGATTGATCTTGTTAGTGACTTTTCAGAGAGAGGTTGGACCTTAAAGTTTTTTTATCTAATCTTGATCAAGCTTGGAGAGGTTCTGAAGACTTGTAATCCTTGATTGTGGGATGGAAGATTGAATTTATTGCTCATAATCGTAGAGGACATATTCAAGTTTTATTTGGAATCCTTTTATAGACCTATTGATCCTTGTTGGTGTACAAATCACTAAAGTTTGAGGCATTTGCATCTTGTTATAAGCCAGTATTCCACCAAGAAGAATTATGTTCATTAAGCATGATGTTGAAACAATACAAAGGAGGAACTTATTTCAAACTATTTGTAAGTCTAGAGGCAAATGTTGTAAATTTATTATGGATGGAGGTAGTACTGATAATCTTGTTTCTAAAGAAATGGTTAGGAAACTTGGTTTGCAAAGATTGAAACATCCTACTCCTTATGGTATCAATTTGTTTTAAATGACCATTAGATCAAGGTTAGAGATAAATATCTTGTTAATTTAAGTATTAGAACTTTTAAGGATGAAGTCTTATGTTGGTAGGCCTTGTCTATTCAATAGAGGAGCTATAAATGATTGTATAAAGAATATTGTTACAGTTGAAAAGGGTGGTAAGAAATTTGTTTTGATTCCTTTAAAGGATGAAGAAGTTTTTAAAGAAAAGAACTTAAGTTTTTTTAAGACTTTCATTTTGAAGACAATAGAGCCTATGGTTGAGGTTCCTAGATTATTATCTAACCTTGAGATTAAGTGAAGAGGTAAAAGAAAGAAATTTCTTAATCAAACAAGGCATGTGGAAGGTATGATTCATTTGATCCTATGAGTTGCAATAGTACATAAGAAGATTTGATTTTCTAATGATTCTCAAGAACACAATATTATACTAAGAGGGTTGAATCAATATAATAACACTATTGTCTATTTCAAACTTTTTATCCAAACAAATTCCTTAATAACTATAAATTATGAAATCAACTATTGTGCATATGAACACAATGACACAAATATTGTACATGGAATGTCAATGTGGGAGAAAAGATTTCTTACTCCATTTTACCAATATTCTCAATAAACCTTATCTTTACTTGAATTTATACATCCTCTCTTATCACATTGAAAGAATATCTACGTGATGCTTGTCTAGAGTTTATTGAAAAAATGTTGGTGTTCATCAAATTAATATTTTCTTGTCTATATCCATGCATCCACTATCAAGGATGAAAAGATATTTTTTGAAATATTTTTGGATACAATTTTGTATATTGATTTCATATATTTTCTCCAATATAGCTCCAATTTCATTGTTCCAATATTATTGACATGAATGTGAAATTTATTGTTATCTAATATTTAATATTTACATTGCTTAGGTGTTGGAGATGACCATGTTGTCATACATGCCATGTAATATTTGTTTCTCATTTTACCATTATTGCATATACGTTCATCACTAAAATTTGTGTGTCTATCTAAAAACATTCCATCTCATTTGTTCACTTCTTAATGTCTCCAATATTGGAATAATTGATGTATTCATTGAGAGATATGCCCTTCTTCCTAGATTTATTAGTGTTTTCTATTTAGACTTATTACTTGTATCTATTCAATCAGTATTTATGATTCTTTTATCTCCTTTCCTTTTACATATAACCACTGTGAATAACTATACAAAATTGTTTTGAAATGGTTAGAGCTCTAGTAGGAGGGAATTTGGAAGGCAAGAACTTAGTGGTAGGAACTAATCTTGGTGATGTAGGGAATCTAAAAGTGGGGATCTTGGTAGGGATTGTTGGGAAGTCAAGGATGGATTTTAATCTTTAGAGCAAGAAGAAGACAAATTTCTACTTGGTTTTTATTCTAGAAGATGTGGGGATATTGATAATATTCATATTGATCCTTTGACCAAGTGCTCTATCCAGATTAGGGACCTACTACAAAAGGGGAATATTTTGGTGGATGTGGATAAAGATGCAAAGGGATCACGTGAGGAAGAGCAGAAGAAGGATGATTTGGAAATGGGTCAACACAAATGGTCTTCTTTATTTGGAATAAATCCAAGAGGATAGTCTTCTTTTCCACCTGTTACTTCAAAATCTTGCTGGGAAAAAGGTGAGCTTCAAATTTTCATCCTGGACTCAATTGTTTATTATTCTATTTTGACTATGGAGTTTACCCTAGTTGGAAATTTTCTAGGGGCATGACCAGAAATTAATGCTCATAGAAACATGGTTATAAGGAAATGGGCTCTATGTGGTCAAGTGGATATTGCACTAATGATGAGTGAGTATTTTCCCTTTTTCTTTGCTTGTAAGGAAAAATAAAATATGGTTCTATGTGGTGGTCCATGGCATTTGGCAATAGTACTCTAACGATCAAAAAGTGAGAACCTAATATGGACCTTTTTGATGCCTTTTTCTTACTACTCCACTATGGGTCAGATTACCAAGACTCCCAATTGAGTTTTGGCATGAATACATATTTAAGGGGATAGCTAGCTCATTTGGTGAGCTTATAGCCATTAATAATGGGATGGCTACAAGGTCTAAACTTCATTGTGCCTAGATCTATGTGAAGGTTTCTCATTCGAAGAACCTTCCCTAGAAGGTGGAATTAAATTCAAAACTTGGAAAATAGATGCAAGAGATAGTCTTCAAAGACCTTCCTAATGCCTATTTTGTTTGTAAAAAATAGGGCCATTTGGCTAAAAAAAATTTGATGAAAATAAAAAATAAATCAAAGATGGTGAACATGGAAAAAAGGTGGAACCCAATTTTAAAAAGGTGTGGAAACCTAAAGATATCCCTAAAAAGGTGCTTAGCACTGAAATAGTCCAAGATAATCAAAATAAGGAGATGTTGTTGGAAGTAGAGGAGAAATCCCAGAAAAATGAAGACTCTAGGCTCAAGGAAAAAGAGGAGTGTGAAAATCCTATGGACTAGACGGTAATCTATCAAAATAAAGATCTTGAACTGGGAGATATTGAAGATTTAGAGGAGACCAAGGAATGAGAAATCCTTGAGGAAAGAAGTGGTCAATTTGATGAGTTTTAAATTTAAGAAGAGTCACAGAATGAAAAATTTTAGACCTTTTTAAGACTCTTGTGTCAAGATTTTTTTATTCTTAAAAATATTCTAGAGCCAAACTATATGGATTTGATCACAGATAAGAAAGAATTTAAATAGAAATAGGGTCAAAGGAAGAAAATAGAGAAAAAAATCTAACCCTATCCCTATATTTATAGGAGTTGAAACTCAGACAAGTAAAATAGAAATTGGTTCTCTCAAATTGAAACTAAATGTTGGAAATCAAGAGAAAACTATTAGAAAAACTACTAGGAAGACAAGAGAAAGTCAAAGCTTATAGAATATTTTTAATGGGAAATGGGTAACTATTTTGAATTTTACTCCTAAAAATTTATATTCAATTGATCACCTAGAATATTAGAGGGGTGAACAGTATTAATAAACTTGTTATTGTTCAAAATTTTGTTAGAGAGCACAAACCTGATATCTTAGTCCTCTAGGAAACTAAAATGTAAAAAGATAAAGCCAAAAATCTTAAATTTTTTTAAATTATTGTATCATGGTAAGTAGTTCTAAAGGTGCTTCTAGAGGAATGATGATTTTGTGGAAACAATCTTTGTTCTCTGGTACTTTGTTAGATGCTAATAAATATTTAATGGTTATCAAGCTAAAGAGTTATGCCTAGAATAATTATTGGTATATAGTTAATGTGTATGCACCAAATTAAAAAAAAGCTAGAAAATCTTTTGGGACTCTTTATCTAAGATAAATAGTGTTGATTACTATGGAAAATGGTTATTTTTGGGGGATTTTAATGTTCCTCTTTATGAACATGAAAAAAAAGGTGGTAATGCTAGTCAACTAGAAGGAAGACTAGATTTAATGGACTTAGATCTTCAAGGAGTTCACATGGAACAATAAAAGAGTGGAAAATGAATACATCCAAGCTTAATTGGATAGAGTATTAATATCTTCAGACTAGACTAAATATTTTGTGTGTAAGCTTAAGGCTATCCAAAAGATTACTTTTGACCATTTTGCTCTTTTATTTATGGTGGAGGCTATTCAAGACAAGAAGAATTTTCCATTCATATTTGAGAAAATGTAGATGCAGCATCCACAGTTTGAGGATCAACTTGTGAAATGTTGTAACACTAACATTAAAGGAACAAATTTATTCTGTGTGGATTCTAAACTCAAAAATGTTAAAAAGAAAGTAAGAGAATGGAATAAAAGATACTTTGGGAAGATCTTTGAAAGTAATCAACTATTAAAGATGATCTAACAATAATCCAAGATAGGATCCAATGAGAGGGTTACTCAATGGATTTGGTAAAGGAAGAAAATAAAAAATTGGTGGAGTACCATGACATAATTTCTAAAGAAGTGATCTGTTGGAGATAGAGGTCTACATCCATTTGGCTTGAAGAAGGAGATAGGAATACAAAAAAGTTTCCATTCGTCAACTCTGAAACACAGAGACAAAAATAATATTTCTTGTCTCACTAAAGGAAGACATCAAATCACTAATGAAAAGGAAATCTTAGATTGTTTGGTTTCATTTTTTTCATCCCTGTTGTCTTTAGACCCTAATTTTGATCAAACTAAACATGTTGAGTTGTTAGATGGTATTCCCTCTTTGGTCACCGAGAAGAAAAATAAATTATTTTGTGCTATTCCTAAGGAAGAGGAAATCTATAAAGTCATCTGCTCCCTTGAAGGATCGAATAAATCCCTAGGGCCTGATGGTTTCCCTATGTTTTTCTTTTAAAAAGAGTAGAAACTGGTTGGTAAAGATGTATGTGACATTGTCAAAGAATTCTTTGGGGCAAAAATGAATGATAAAGGAAATTAACTCTACCTTCCTTTGTCTAATTCCAAAGAAGATTGGAGTCAATTCTCTAGAATAGTTTAGACCTATTAGTCTTTGCAACTCAATTTATAAAATCATCTCAAAAGTCCTTACTTTGAGATTATTGAACATTCTTCCTAACTTAATTTTAGAACAATAGAATGGTTTTATTCTTGGTATTAAAATCCTTATCTCTATAATTTATGTGCATGAAAATATCCATTCCTTATCTCTTTCTAAGAATTAGGGTATTATTATGAAACTTTATATAGCCAAAGCCTATGATAGAGTTGAATGGTCTTTCCTCCACAAGATCCTAATTTATTTTGGCTTTAGTATCATTATGATTAAGATTATTTTGCATATGGTTTCTACTACTTTGGTTGTTGTTCTTGTCAATGGAAGATCTACTAAAATTTTTAAACCCTCTAGGGGGCTGAGGTAGGGTGATCCCTTATCTCTAATTATCTTTACTATTATGGTTGATTGTTTGCGAAGATATATTAGGAAGTTGGTTTTAAATGGGGATATTTAAGGGTTGACATGTTTATCTCATGCTCTTGTATGTTCTCATGAATAATTTGTGGATGATACCACCTTCCTTGGAAAAGGTGATGTTAGGGAGGCAAGAAATATTTAAAAGGCTCTTAATCTTTATTCCTCTATTACTAGTTAGTTGATTAATTGGAACAAGAGCTCTTAATTTTTAATTAATACTCTAGTTTGTAGATAGGGAAAGATTTTGAATATTATTGGTTTCTCTATAGGATCTTTTTTGTGTACTTATCTTGGTTTACCCTTGGGGTTGAGTCCTTTAGAAATTTTTTGGGAGGATCTTGTTAAGAAATTCAATAAGAAACTACCAAGGTGGAAAGGTAATATGCTAAGTCAAGCTAGTAAAGCTACTCTACTCAAAGCCTATTTTCAAAGTATTCTTACTTATGCTTTGAGCCTCTTTAGGATTCCAACTAAATTTGTTGATGCAACTGATAAAATTCAAAGGAATTTCCTTTGGTCTAGAATAGAGGAAAATAAGAGAATGGATTTAATTAATTGGGAAAAGATCTGCAAACCTAAGCTAGAAAGTGGTTTGGGTATAAGATCCATCAAAAGTATGAATAAAGAGTTATTAGCTAAACAAGGATGGAGAGTCTCTTATGATAATAAGGAATGGAGTACTATCTAGAAACATAAGTACCTTTATGGGGGTCCCTCTTTTTCTAATTTCCTTTCCTACAATATTGTTCCTTCTTGTTCTACTATTTGGAATGTAGTCTAGGGAGCTAAACACATTTTAAGTAAAGGTCGTAAATGGAAAGTAGGTAATGGGAGCAAGATTTGGTTTTGGAATGATGAATGGCTTTTGAATCACCCTTTGATTGAGGATTTTGAGGATAGGACTTTTTTTGATAAATGTAAATAGGTTTATGATGCTTTTGTGGAAAATTACTAGATTTACAATAAATGGGTTAATATTGTTGAGATTAATCATGATTTTTGCAGTATCCAATTGGCCTTGAATGTTTTTAGCCTTTATCCTCAAAAAGAGGATATTTTGGTTTGGGGGATTGAACCAAGAGTATGTTTCAAGGTCTCTTTTATTTTTAGATTAGAGGAAAAAGGAAATACTTCTATGTGGGCTAAAACATGAATTAAAGGGCTTATTCCTAGAATCAATTTTTTTTTTGGACTATGCTTCAAAATAAAATTTAAACTCTAGATAATTTGCAAAGGAGAGGGGTTTACTTGGTCAACAAATGTTGTCTCTGTAAGATGTACCTTGAAGATAGGAATCACCTTTTTTTAAACTATAGTTTTAGCTAGAATGTATGGATTCATCTCTTTATCTACTAGAATTTAGTTTGGGTTTAACATAATAACATTGATCAATGTTTTCAGAGCTAGACATGCCCAACTAATGATGAAGATATTGGTTTTCTTTGCAAGATTTCTCTCCCTCATCTCTAATGGGGTATCTGGAAGGAGAGGAACAATAGAATTTTTAGAAATAAGAAGACACTAAATTGAGTTTTGTGTCAAAATATTATCAGAGCTATCAAAGAGAACTTCAAATCTGAAAGAAAAATGTTTGATGAGACTCAAATAAGTAATCCAAATGAATGCTAAAGGTACTAAAATAAAATAGGAGGATCAAAAATAGAATATAAAGTGGAGATCTCCACCAATGGTATGGATCCAAGAAAAGTTGGATGTGGAGGTGTTTTGAGATACCATTATAGTAGGGTTGTGGTTGTTTTTTCTCTACCTATAGGCAAGTCTGTTAGTCATAAAGCAGAGGCAACAAATTCTTTGTTCACGATGAGGATGGCAATGGAATCTAGTTTTCAAAATCTATGGTGAGATGGAGACTACCTTAATATTATTAACATGCTAAATAATAAGAGTCTAATTACCTAGAGTATTGAGGGAAGTAAATTGGAAATAAAAGACCTTATGAATGAATTTGATAATGTATTTATTTCTCACATTTTTTGGTTGGGAAAAAAATCCACTGACTGGACTTCAAATCAATTAGTCTATAGGGAAATAAATTTGAGTTGGTAACATGACCTAAGAAAGGAAGTGGAGCTAATGGAAATTGTTAATTATGATAAATCACATGCTAGAAAAGGAAAGATCACTCAAGACTGAGGAAATTATTGAGGGAAGTGATAGGTTTATGGAAGATTTTTTTAGTATCCCAAGGTGGTACCTTTGTATAATTATGAATCATACTTGGCATGAATGCAAGGTTAAAGGTTTCTTGGAAATAAATTACACATTACTTTTCTTTTTGGTTACCATTTTTTAGACTAGTTGTAGGTGTAGAGCCTAATACGAGATGGGAGGGGAACCAAGAAACCAAGAGTCAAATAATTGTAAATAATGGAAGGTGAATTCAGATGTATGGGATATCATAAAAAAAGAGAAAGTCATAGATTATATCAAGAAACTTCATGGGTATAAGCCCCACATTATAGAGTATTGCTTCAAAAATTAGATTGGGGATAGGGTCAAGTTGCATGGGGTAACTATGAAGTTTTAAGAGGAATTTGTAAGGAGAGTAGTATTTTGAATTTGACCTTCAAGAAATTTCCTAAAACTCATGAAGAGAAGAAAAAGCTTGAGAAGAATGGTGATTTCTTCAACCTAAGCTAGATTAAGGTTATCTAGAGGGATGTTTTATCATACATTCATGCGTATTTTATCCTTGATGGTAGAGCTAAGAGATACCACAAGTTTCATTTTGTGTTCCTAAATCATTTTAGGTATAAAGATCAAATATCTTAGAATATCTTTTTCCATTTTGTTTGAAATACTCTTTGATTCAAAGCCTGCAAGCCCATAGGAAGAAGGATTCATGGCATATGCTCCATGAGGGTTTATTCTTATTAAAAATTACTATAAAATCAAGGCTATTAAACTCTCTTTGACCATGGAGAAGAAGCAGAAAGTGACTGGTAATGAACCTTGCTCAAAGAAAAAGTTAAAAGTGAGGAAGGCACTAGTGATAGTAAAAGTACCAAAAAGGGTAACAAATGGGAGATTAAAATAAAAAATGTGGAGGAAGTTATAGATTCTAATAATTTTTTTGAGGGTGATAATAAAATGGAAATGGGGGATCTCAACTCAAACATGGAAGGTTATTCTAGGAGAAAAGGAATGTCAATTGGCAAAGATCATGTGCAGGATAGTAAAGACTAGAAAATTGAGCCTAATGTAGGGTTTGAAGCTTTAGGGGATGAAGAGGGGAGACAAAGTGTTCACATTTCTCCTTCTAAAATGAATTGTAATAGGGAGAAAATGGTCATGGACACTAGAAATAATTTGAGGATAAAGTCCTTGTCATGAAGGAGAAAATCTTGAGTAAGGAGAAAAAAGGGGAGCTCAATGAGAAGTCCACAAACACTAACTGTTAGAATACTTTAGAATAACTTGGGTGGGGGGTGTGGGGGTGAATTAGTTATCCAAGGTCTAGATGAATAGACAAAACTTTTCACATCTTAGTGAACACATAAAACATTTATACTCATGAATGCATCCTTAAGATTATGCAATCACTTAAAACTTGTAGGTTAACATTAAATCAACTTGCAAAAATGTAATGCATAAAACATAATAGATTCATTAGCACACTTGACACAATGATTTACATGGAAACCCAATTTGGGAAAAACCACTATTAACATGCTACTCTTTTCTCTCTTTCTAAAATGATGCCCTATGAAAGGCCAACCCTGTTAAAGTTTACAATGCACACTATTAAATGTGACCCTGTTAAAGGATTTCAATTATGCTATTAGGAGTGAACCTTGTTAGAGGACTTTAGACCATTCACTTGGAATGTCCCTTGGTTAAAGGATTTACAAATGACTATTAGGTCAACCTTAATCTAAAGGATTTACCCTAGACTGATACAATTTTTAGAGAGTAACAATAAGGCTTTGATTTGATACAACTTACAACTTCTCTTGTAGATTATAGATCTCTATTTAGTCCTCAATTCTGCTTGTCCTTTATACTTTATAGCTTTGATAGCTTGTTCATCCTTCAAGATTTATCTCCTTAAGCCTTTGTAGACTCTTCTCTTAGGTCACTAAATGAAGCAAAATCTTTGACTCCTTGTCTCCCTTAGGTTCTCACACATGAAAACCTTACTTCATGACCAACCATCCCTATATATAGGAAATTAAGATATTTTATTGCTCATTTTCCATTGTCCAATTTAGGGTTTGGATGGATTAGGTAGGATACAATGTATCTACCCCATATCTCATATCTCACCTAGACTTCTCCTAGAATCCATTTGAATTCACCTAAAAATGGTTTACCTTGAATTATATACCACTAGCTCATCAACCTTATCTTCCACCTGTCTCACACAATTCAAGAAAAAAAACTTGTTAGCTTAGATTCATCGAATCCACAATATTTTAAATAATACAGTAGCTCAACATTATCAAGCTTTTGATGCTCAACATATACTGTGTTTCTTGGCAGCCATTATGAAATGATTGGCCATGAACAAAAGTTTACTAGTGCTTGGCATCAACTATTCTACTCGGCATACACTAGAATGATAACTTGTTCACCCTTCAAGCATTTATCTCCTTAAGCCTTCTTGCTCAACATGCCATTGTAGACTCTTCTCTTAGGTCACTAGATGAAGCAAAACCCTTGAATCCTTATATCCCTTAGGTTCTCACACGTGACAACCTTGCTTCATGACCAGTCATCCCTATAAAGGAAATTAAGATATTTTGCCAATAATTTTACATCGTCCAATTTAGGGTTTTGATGGATTAGGTAGGATACAATGTGTCAACCCCATATCTCATATCTCTTCTAGAAACTTCTTCTAAAATCCATTTGAATTCACCTAAAAATGGTTTAACTTGAATTGTGTGTCACTAGCTCATCAACCTTATCTTCCACTTGGCTCACACAATCCAAGAAAACAAACTTGTCAATTCAGATTCATCGAATTCATGATCTTTTAAATAATACAACATCTTGGCATTATCAAGCTTCTAATGCTTGGCACATACTGCATTGCTTGATATTAATTGTTAAATTACTCTGCATGAACTAAATTTTACTAGTGCTCAACATCAACTAAACTTTACTCGGCATAAACTATTCTTCTTAGCATACACTAGAATGAACTTTTACTTGTCTCCAACTAATTTTTTGCTCAACTTGTATTGACTTTTCTTGGCACCTACTATCCACTCAATCAAGCTTGGTAGACAAAATTTTTGTAACTTGTTCTTCTGATCTTTCTTAGTGTAACTAGCCTTTGTAACCTTAAGTAAATTATCAATACATCATTTCATCACTGTCTCAATTGATCCTTGTACTTCATTACATAAACATAACTCAACCTTTCCTCTAGGTGTTATTGTGACATCTTTTGGTCAAATCCTCTTCATCAATCAAATAAGTGATAGTACTTGAATCTTATAAGTAGTTTTCTTACTAGAAAATAGTAGGTTTGACATCAATGATAAAACAATGATTGAAACACATAGTCTTCTTCAACAATATCCCTCTTTCAATAATCTCTCTCAATAATGATCTTTTTAATCTATTTCAACACCGAGATCTAGGTCAATATAGAAAATAAGGATGCTACTATTGACATGGTGAATAGGGATGATGAAGGGTATAGGGATGAGTCTCATCAAGAAAAGTTATCTTTCCTTCATACTACCAAGCTTAAAGTGTAGGCATCCCTTCAAGGTGACTCATGGCTCTACAATGAGATCATGGAGCTCAAGATAAAAGTTGGGTTATTTAAAAAGAATTCAACCATGAACATGCTATGAGAGCCCATTTGGAAAGACAAGTTGGAAAAATCTCTAAAAAACTTAAGGAGTATGAGTTGGAACTTCATCAATTAATAGAGGATAGTGGGTGAAGAATGGAGTAGGTTGCCTCTAGCTTGTGTGTTGTAATGGCTAGTCTAGACAAGAAAAGAAATGAGGAGATTACGTCTCTAGATATAGTTGGGGTGAGGAGTCTAGGAGGGCCAAGTAAGAGAACAATATAGAGTATAAGGAAAAAGATTACTGAAGAACCTAAGGTTCTTGGTTCTACCATGGTTGATATTATTTGAAGTACTACAAATGTAGGCAAGAAGGTGGAGAAGATCATTAAAGAGTTGTTGTAGGTTTTGGTTGTGGTTGTTGGTGTGCTAATTGCTAGTCCATGTCATTTTGTTGGTTCTATTTTAATTTTTTCCATCTTTTGTTTAAACTTTAGGTTCTAGGCCCTTGTAAAATTTGGGGTTTTAGGTTCATGTAAAACCTTGTTTTTTGTGTTTTTTGATAAACTTTAGATCTTAGGTCCTTGTAAAACCTAGTGGTGCTCAATGCTAATATTTTTCTTTTGCTAAAAGGTTTTAAGTCCCTTCACAACCTATTTTTATAATAATCTAAAACCATTATAAATAACTTTTGTGGCTCTCACGCTGACTTTCCTTCATATACACTAAGGATATTCACTACAAAATTTGGTTTTATTTTAGGACAACAAAGCATTATAATTGTGACATCCAACCATCACCCTAGTGACAAACTTGCTCGTTGATGCCCATCAAACTTTTACTTTTAGAAATTGTAATGACAAGGGAATCTATCATAATTGTGATGGTAGACACTATCATAACTTGGAAGAAGTGAGGGACAAGAGTTCATTTTCATGTTCTCACAATTGTGATAGTACACCATCGTAATTAATTAAGATGGTTAAAACATTGACTCTGGCATCGTGATTGTGACATATATGTGGTATTTGTATAGTAGAGGTGATAGTTATCCATCAGAGCATGTCATTGTAGTTACAACACTTTTATGAGAGTTGTGTTGTACAAGGGATGGATAGCCTTTGGAAGTGATTATCACTTTCAAAGTGGATCTATCATTATTGAGACAGGTAATTGAATTATTAAAAAACATTATTTCTTTTTTCCACTAGCATATGTAGGTGTTGAAGTGCACATAGGATAAGGATGGTCCTTAGAGACAAATAAGAGTGGGAGAGGGTGAGCTTCAACCACCAATAGTGTGGTCATACAAAAATCATATAAATGCATTTTCCAAAAGTGAAAGGGGGGGTGGAAGTTGTTTCTAGAGAGTATGATTTCTCATGAACTACATCATGTGTAGGAGTTATCAACTTGAGGGTTAAAGAGCTAGGCCACACCCCATAAATCCATAGTCCTAATTGGGAAGGTTAGGCATCTAGTGGTGAGGTATTAATTTCTTGTGTGTATACATAAGATATTGTTGGACATCTTAGAATGGTTTTGAAAATTGAGTGTCAACACACTTAAGAAATTTTCTTAGTTGATGCCGAGTTACAATATGTTTCAAGCCAGAAATTCATCAAGTGCCAAGTTACAATAGATACTGAGTAGATAGATAGTACTAAATCATTCATATGTTGAGTGACTAATAGATGCCAAGCCAATATATGTGCCAAGTAAACTATAGGTTCCGAGCAAGACATAATTTCTATATGTGCCAAGCATCAGTAATTAGTAAGTGTTGAGTAACACAGAATTGGCATTAGAGTTTGTGCCCTCACAAACTAAGACGTAAACTATTTTTGAGCTGACATATGATGAATCTCAAAGGATTAAAAGATAAGAACAAATCTTTTTAATTCCCTATGAAATCAACATGCAACCAATTAGAAAATGGAAAGATTTGAGTAGGGAAGATGGATGAATCTCAATCGTAGATTCATACCTAATCCTAAGTCATGAAATCTTTTTAAGGAGGTCAAAACCCCATAATTAAAAAATGTACAGGAATGTAAGAGAGAGTATGCAAAAAGAGAATGCATGCAAGGACAGAATATTAACGAAGTTTGAAAGAAGTGAAAGGGGTGAAAAGACTTAGAAGAAGGACAAAATTGTAGCATCAATTAACAAAACAGAGTATTAGTACTTCGAACATAATCATATCAGATCAATGAGGATTAGATCAGAATGGACTAAACATCAATTTGAAATCAACAATTGAAGATTGTAAGTTATTAATTCATCAAATTCTACTATAATTTCTAACCATTTTATTAGGAGAATGAAAATCCTATGATGATAGGTTGGTTTAACAACCATTTTGTAAATCCTTTAACAGGCTGACATTTCAAGTGAATGTTTGTAAATCCTTTAGATAGGTCACTTTTAATAGAGTGTTAGAGCCTTTAATAGGGTAGGCCTTTCACAAGGAAAACCATTGATGATGGTCAGACTTTGTAACCTTGACAAGTTACGTAGTACTACACTAATAAGTTGTGGGTTTCATCCCCACTTGAGTTTTACCTTCTCATTTTGGAGGGTTTTTGGGTGATCAAATATTGTGTTGTCTATTTTCATGCATGTCTTTAAATTCACGATTAATTAAATATGTTTCATGCATGTATTGATTGTAGTTAAAAGTTTTATAGCTTAAATTTTGGTACTTCTGATCCCCCCCCGCCCTCTCAGAAGTATTCTTCCCACTTGTAAATTCCAACAAAGTTCAGTGGTCTAGTGGCTAGAAATATTTTAGATAGTGAGGTGGCTACTTTGAGGTAGGATGGTGTAGTTGTAAGGGTGGACGTATCCTCATTACTAGAGTGTTTAAGTAGAGCTAGTTCTAGTGCTACTATGCCAGTAGTGGATCCAAATGGTGGGAAAGGATTTCCCAACTTCTCCAGAGAGGAGGTTACAAAATCTACAAATGTATGAGTTGATGCTTAGGCATTATGTCTATGGTGTTTTAGGGTTATATTTGGTTTAGGTTGTTCTGCAAGGAGACTATATCCATAATTTCTTTTACTTTGATTTGTTGTTTTTTAAGGGAGACTTTACATAGGTTGCAAGGATTATGTTGTCCTTAAGAGCAACCCCATCCTCATCATAATCTCATGTTCAATACATAATTAATATTTTATAACAACCACATTATCAGTAGTAACTAGATTAAGGCAATAGAAACATATGTTAAAATGTTTATAGTTATATGCCTTACATAAAAAACTATTAATTAAGGGGACATTATAGGAAATCAACTTGAGATAATAGTTTAGAGGCTCAAATCACATCTTTTAAATAAGGAACTAAAACATTTAGCATCATAAGCACTTCTAATAAAATAGATTTGACTAAATAAAAAAGGTATTTTGGAATTGTTGCTTCTCTTGAAGATACAATACTACCATCAAATAGAGTTCATCAACTATTTTAAAAATAAATAAAGATCATAAGGAAGGTCCAATGCATATCAACTTCATCATTGGCTTGTCCCAATACAATATGTTGAAGAGCATCAACTCATTGTCTTCTACTATTTTATTTAGTTAAAACATTAATTTTATTTATACCTAATGCTTGTAGAGGACAAAATACACATATTGCTTGATAACATTACTAGAGTGAAAAAACCAATGGATATGGATTAGTTAAAAATGACCTTTCTAGTATGAATTTAAAACATATGGTCAACTCCTAGATATGTAATAAAATAATGATGCAAGTAGTACTATGATTTGTGGGACAATATTGCTAAGAGTTATATTCCACAACATTGTAGTAGTACAAGATACAAATAGTCTAGGCAAAGATAAGAAAGTTCCAACATATATAGCTTGATGGTATTAGCAGACTAAGAAATTTTATGGACATGGATTAGTTACAATAGATCTCTCTAGTATGAATTTTGAACTTGTAGCCAACTATTCGATATGTCAAAAAAAATGGTACAAGTTCTCTAAGTACTGGTGAAATATGCCATTTTCACTATGCCAAAATGTTGTAGCAATACAAGATATAAATAGTCCAAGTCAAGATGAGAGAGTTCAACCATCTAATTTTAAATTAAAACTCAAATAGTCTACCATTATTGACCATATTGAACATCAGCCTCTTATTACAATTTATTGAAATTAAAAGCACATTAATTTTAATCTATATAATTAAACACCATTACATGTAAAAAATAAGTTACATTCAAACAATAGGGACTAATATTGCATATTGAGTACAGTATCTTGTCGATGTAATCAGAAGGAAATCTAGTGATCTAATGTTCAAAAAATATTTTTCAAGCCAAGAATTTGTTCAATGATACCACCTAATGCACTATTGATAGAAGATGTTTGATCATGCATCCATTACAAAAATGAAGAGCTAGGAATGGGAGACATCAAAAAAATGTATGAGGAACTATGTACTTATTTTATTTTTCATAATGTAGATCAACATCCAATATGTCACATCAACATTCTCATAATTTTTTAGTGAGAAGATGGAAATATAGATTAAGAAATGAGCCACTAAAAAAATTATGATATAAATTAAACATAAGACTTTCTTGCAAGCCATCCACATTCCAAAAAGCCACCCTAATCAGAAGAGGTTCTCATAAAAGATTTTAGTGGCTAAATTAAGATACATAAATTCTTTGGCTTCTTCCACTTTTCAAAAGATATATTTTTGTTAAATAGCTTTATAGAAAATGAAACATCCTAAAATTTCTCAAATCTAATTTCTTAGTTAATACACAAATATATCAGTAGGGGTAGGGAAAACCAAATGTCTTCTCAATTTGATAATATATAAATGTCTTTCTAGCTGTCTCTCCACATATGCATTTGGTATCACCACAACCAAATTTTATAATATATTAGAATTAGTTGTTTAACTGATGCATTTACTAGGACTAAAAAGTCAAATAAATGTAGCTTTAAATTCTTTCTCATGATTTCCACTAGGGAATCAATCCATAATTACCCAAATATTTAATTGTACAGATGGTGGGTGTGAGGGTTTCTAGCTAATAAATCTAGTGAAACTTGGTATTCATACTTCAAGAAAATATTATATCAATATAGTGAAATGTGATGAAAAAACTTCCTAAGATGTTTCTTAATCAATAAAGTGCACTCTAAAAATAAAGGAACACAAAACTTGGGGGTGTTAAAAAGAAAAAGAGGACATTCAAAAAATGGGTCAAGAAGTTCAAAATATGATTTTGCACTTCCTCAGCTACTTCTATTTTCTTATTTAAGAGGATTTATAAGCTAGTTCCTAAGCTCCATTAAACTATGTCATCATAAAAAAATGAACTCTAGTAGTTATAGCATAAGATCTTACAAAATTCAAGTAAACCAACCAACAATGAATAAAAACCACTTTGTGAGTAAACATTATATTTTTGTGGCTTGGCTAGTTGCAAGGAGGAGTATTTCATTAACTTAATGGATAAACCAAACTCAACAATTAGAAAGTACACAAGGATTACAAATATCAGTAAGCTAGAAATCATTAGAAGCAGCCATTTCATTTACTATCTGCTATACTATTATGAAAATGGGAAATTTTCTCTAGCTTCTAATATATACCATATTTTTTAGTGCCTTTGGACTACCAACAAATTTTATCAAGAACTTCATAAAAATGAATCAAGCAACAAGATTGAGATCCCCTAAAAAAATCATAAATATATATTTGATCAACTCATAAGTTTGGGTTCTTATCAAATTCTTTTACATTTTTTCTAAAATTGCAATGGTCATGAATATTGTTCAATTTTAGGGTCAAAGTAACCATTAACAGAAGAAAATAACATTGAAACAAGAAGAACATTTTTGCTAATGTAGGCATCGACAAAAGAAAATAACATTGTGAGTAAGCCAACAAAACAAAATAATATTGTGAGCAAGAATAATTTCATCTATAACTTGTGTTCCTTACTTTTAATATCCTAGTGCTTTAAAGATGAATTCAATACAAATTAGGAGTCTTTTCCATATGTTAAGTGAGTTGGGGTATCCAAGGAAAATTCCTTTTCTTGGATCATAAATTAGAATAATTTATTATCTTAGAGATAACCTAAAAAGGAAAGGTTTAGTGATCTCATCCTATTATGGTTTAAGTTTTGGATTTGTTTTTTAGACTTTCTCTAGTCTATGAAATGACAACTTTGGGATGTTTTTGTCAAACAATTTATGTGTCCATGTCTGTAGGAACAAACTTGCATGCCCGATTTGTCACTTTTTAATATCTTGGATGAGGTAAAAATATTCTTTAACATCCCTATAAGATCAAAATTAGGCTCAAAATAGAAATTTTGTTTAGTTAACCTCTTTTTAATGGGAGTAACTATCATTAGAGAAACATGTGGTAGGATATATTTATGATGTGTATTGTAAGTGGCATGTATATTGATTTATCATTAGATGGTTATATGTAGATTCTTGCATAAGTAAAGGTGGATGTCATTGATTTCAACCACATACATTGAATTCTAGGTGGAATCATTAGAATAGTCCTATAATATGTTTATTTTTAAAAATGGGTGCAAGTTAGGAAGTCAATTTTTGTGCTCTTTGGTTGTGTGTGACAAGACATTTTTTGATTTAGTATGATGTATTTCTATTGAGAGAACAAGTTAAGAATGAGTGTAGGCTACTAGGTCAAATGTTGTTGTCATTACAAGTAAGACATATTGGGTTCTTTTGTTTGTTGGTTCCTTGTACATAGTCATGACCATGAACACTAATAGGATTGTCATTGATTATAATTGGAAATTTTATATTGGTATTCTTGTTCGTATTGTTGGAAATACATGTTTGGATGTGATTCTCTAGTTGTCATTAATGCCAAAAAATATGGTCTAGAGGTGTTCAAAATTACTCAAACACTGTGGTTTGAAAGTATTTTTTATTCACATGATCATGTGTATTTATTTGTTTGAAAGAAGGAAGTTGTTCAATAAGAAGACAAATTGTGTATTAAGCATGTTAGTACTATAGAAAAATAGAAGACATGCATGTATTAAAGGATCTAGGATGGTGAAAGATATGTATGTACTCTTAATATTATGTGAGAATGATGAAATGATTTTTCCACTACTTCAATGATATATTATTAGGTTTGAAGGATATGCTAGTTTGTGGTGACTAATCAGGAAAGTACTATACATAATTCATAAATTCTTTGTGACTCGGGGCATCGCCCCAAAAAAAAAAATGGTACTATTCATAGATTCGTCATTTGTAGATTTTCCACTAAAGTAATGGCTAATATTCACCAATTTATGGTTGACATCTAGTAACCCTAAAGAAGTTTAATACTTGTATAAAAGGGCTTAGGGATAGGGTTGTTTTATAGAGGTGATGTAAAATTGGTTCTTGCGGTGGTATTGAGTTGTAAGGGATTACGGTTTGTAATCAGGTTGTAATCACTAGATTGTAATAATACCGGACTTGCTATTTGGTGGACGTAGCCCAGGGATTGGGTGAATCACGTTAAATCTTGGTGCCTTGTGTTCTTTTTTCTATGTGATCTATTATTTTTTGTTATTGGTTATATTTGCATGTAATTTTTATTTTCTAGCTGTGGTTTAATCCTAACAGGATAGTGGTTCAATATTAGAGACATACAAATTAAGGCTCAAAATCAAAGATATATAGTTGATAATAACAATTATTCAATTGTATTTTTCATAAGGTTTTCACTCCATAAATAAAGGTTTGAGATGTGAAAAAATGATTTGAATCATCCAATAATGATATTAAAAGAATTCAAATAAATTGGTATTTTTCCCCAACCTCTTGTCAAGTCAATGGATCGCACTAAACTTACACCACACAAAGCTAATTATTTTTGTTCCTTTCATTATAGTAATAATTTCATTAAATTTTAAGCATCTATTTTGAAATCTTATAAAAAAAGGAAAGATAGACATTAAACACACCCCTAGATCCACTTCTCCACTCAATTATTTTAAAAGTATGAACAAAAAGATCTGTATCTAGAGATTGTTTATCTTTCCCATATCACATCAAATGATGAAATCATAATTAAAAAAGAAATCAAATAATACAACATTGATAAGTTGGTTCTTCTAGAGCATACATCTCTAATAATTCCTACATCATCCATGAAAACAAATATACTCCAGAACAAGTACCTTGTAACACATGTTATTTGGTGAAGTGGGATATCTCAGCGATCTAGGGATTGCAAGATTATAAATGGAAAAATACACCAATTTCATCCTGAAATATGAAGAAAAAAATGTTCTTAAATGATATGTGTGAAAAAATATTCATATTCATGTGGATACATGTGACAAAACATAACTTTAAAAAAGTTACAAGCCTGGAAAAGTGCCATCATTTTCCCATCCTCTAGTGCATGTCATTTTTCCCTCACATCCAAAATAAGATTTTGCCACTCTGAATCGAGAACAAGTGTGCAATTGCATTCTATATACATGGAAAATAGGTGAAGCTGAAAAAATGTACCACATTTACATTTATTTAATAGGTCTATTAAGTTTTTAAAATTATAACCATCATGAATGTTAGAACTCAATGTCCTTAGCAAGCCAACACATTGAAAGTCTTGATTTGCTTGCATGTTGAGGACATCACTCTAACCTATAAGAGCCAAAGTTACAATGCTCATGATGGTCTATAACTTAAAATACCTAATTAAATACCTCTAATAAAAATGCAAACCTATTGCATTTTTCAATCCACCTAATGTCCTATGCATATGAATTGAGATTGTATATTGAACTATGGCCTCCTTTTACATTGCCTAAAACCAAGAGGTTGACACAGTTAGTTGTCATGCAATCTTAGTTTAATGTTGAGCTTTATTTGATTTTGATAATAGTTTAATATTCTCTAGTAATCAAGGCCTACCATATGAAGGTGGAAGCACATTTGCCCCTACCCCCATCACTTCCCCAACATCTAAATTCCTTGTTAACATCTAAAATTCATTCATCTATTAATAAAATGTAACATTCATCAACACATAAAACTCATTAGAATAATTACATGAACATTAAAAAATAAGATTCATTAGAAAAATCACATGAACATTAAATAGTACATAATTAGAACATCGAGACATAAACATTAGTCATTATCAAATAAGTTACATAAATATAAAGACTTAGATTTTTGGAACTTAATATCAATTATAGTATTTGCTAAAGTATTCATTTTGAAATAAAAATCAATTGAATTATTTACCTAATCAATAGATCCAATAGAAGAGCCCTGCACACTCATTTCTTGGAGTTGTTTAGATATGGTTGTATAGCCTTGTCTATAGGCTATTTTCTTGTCCTCTTCAGAATTATTTTTTTAAAACTCTAGGGCCTACATTTTTGCTTGGTATCATGAATATTTTTTGTAATGAATTTCATCAAGATCAATTTTTTTACAATTTATAAATATTTCCACATGGTTTTTCATTTAATTATACTTACAATTCATGTGGAAAGTTTTAAATATCCACCCAAGCCGAGCTTGTGTTTCTCGTGCTTCTATTTTCTTGCTTTAGTTGTCTTTTATGTGTTAGGCAACCTATGTGAAGTTTGAAATATGTTAGATCACATAAGTATTAAGAGTAATTAGTACATAATTTCATGCTTAATATTGATGTAGGAGCATCCTAGGTGTAAGAGAAATCTTGCATCACCCAGCAATATTTTATTTTCAGTCTTTTCTATTTTAATAAGGAATAGTAGACAGGGGGTTGCTATTTCTAGGAACTTGCTATTTTTAGTAAGTTTATCATATGAGCTTAGAATGTTCTCATTTTCTATATGAAGTTTCATTTTAGAGTTGTAATCCTACCATAAAAATCTCATTGCTCCATCTTAAGTATTACAAAAGTTATTACAGACTTTTCTTGGAAATATTTGCAGAAAAATCTTCAAGCTCATCATTGGAGGCCTTAGAGTGCCTAGATGAGGTATAAAAACTTGACAAAAAAATTGCTTATTTCATTTCAAACCTATAGATTAGGAGCTGAAATTTCCAAAAAGTGGTTATAATAGCCAATTAGAGCAATAGTTCAAGGGTTATGGCCTTTCAAACTTGGGCTACCTGAAATTTCTAAAATAATTGTCAAAGATGTATTTGGCCGATTCTATATGTTTTGTAAGGGTCTATCGACCTAGGTATCAAGTTTCAAATTCTAGAACCTTCTCAAGTAAAATAAAATTGCCTATTTAAGAAAGGTTTGAACATTGTCTAAAATAGCTATGGGTGATACTTTGCAATTTGTCTTGCAAATTACTATAATGAAGGCATCCATATGGGTTGGCATATTGTCATTTGCAGAAAAAATACGAAGTCCATATTTTGTTCTCGCATTTTATATTATTTCTTCTTTTTATGTTGTGTGTTTATGGTATTAATGGGAGCACCCTTCATCAAGTGGTATTAAAGCTAGAGTTCTTGAGTGTGTGGATAGATCACTGAATGTGAGGTAGTTCACACCTAGATCATGGTTTGGGATGAGCGTGTAGACAAATCACTAATAGTAAGGTAGTTTTCACTAGAGTTTTAGTGGAAGTGCAGAAATGTCTCCACAAAGAGAGCACATTGGAAGAGCTATAGGTGTTACACCTAAGATTTTTAGAGACCTACAATGGAAAATGCAAGCATTGGAATAAAAAGTTCATAGATGAATAAATCTTCCCATAAGAGATAAAAGTGACAATGAGGACAAAGTAGAAGAAAATACCAAAGCAGAGGCAGTTCTTAACCTAGAGGAAGAGAGGCTTTTTAGGGCCATCTCCAAGACCTAAGTTTGAAGTTCTCACATTTTTTAGAAATCTTAACCTAGACGAGCTGATTGATTGGATCAATCAATTGGAGCAGTACTTTGAGTATGAAGATATTAAGGATCATGCTAGGGTAAATTTTGTGAAGGAAATTTTGTGAAGGCAAAACTAAAGGAACATGCAAAGATCTTGTGGTAGTAGGTTTAGTCGGAGTGAAATAGAAAGGGAAAGGAAAAAATCATAGATGAGATCAGATGATAGCTAAACTAAAGCAACAATTCATTCCTGTGGTTTATGAGCTCGATCTATTGAAGAAGATGCAAGGGTTGAAGTAAGTGGGAAAATTTGTTCAAGAGTATACCAAAGGGTTCTACCGAGTTCTCATTAGAATTGGCCATGCAAAAGCTGATAAGGAGAAAGCGGCCCATTATCTTAATGGGTTAAGGCCAAGTATTTAGGATGAGATGAGTTTGGTTTGAATGAATAGTATTGAGGAGGCATACCAATTTTCCCTAAGAGTTAAAGAAAAACTAAACAAGAAGTTTGACAACAAGAATAGAGGAAGAGTTTGCGGTGAAAGATCTAGTGGACAATCTTATGGAGGTTATAATGATGATTAGAATAACAAGGATGAGGCTTGAAGTAGCAGTTAGAAGTAGAGAGGAAACAATTCCAATCATTTCCATGATTAGAACAATAGAGATTAGAGAGGAAGAGGTAGAGGACAATTATCTAGAAGAGGAGGCTTCCATGGGAAATATTTTCACTATGGAGAATAAGGTCATAGAGAATTTGAATGTTCCTAGTGCCAAGGAAGGACAAATCAAAGAATAGAAGGCTAGACCAAAGTTGCACATGTTGATGAAGATGTCAGATCATCACATTCTGAAGATGTTGAAAGAGGAAAAGTCTCAGTTAATAGAAGAGTCCTACTAAGTGGTGAGAATGAACCTATTCAAAGAAGGATTTTATTTCACATAAGGTGCAGATGTGAAGATAAATGGTTTGATATGATCATTGATGGTGGAAGTACTAAAAATCTAGTATCATAAATGATGGTCACTATAATACCCCAAAACTGGCTCATTGCCATGACAACCAATTTTGGTCTATTTTGATCAACCCTAAAGTAATATTTTAATAGGCAATTCTTATTCTAATTTTTGCTACTTGACTTAATTGTCAAATGCCAGAAACCCTAATCTACATTAATCATATTACTCATTTAATTCCTAAAGTATTGACTCAGGTTAGCTGCATTAAACTTATTGATTAGATTTAGTTTAAATATAAAGTGCTTATACTTTAATTGAATTAAATTATCTCTTAAGGCTAATGTACTAAGGAATTAAATTTATTTAATTTAATAATGCAATTACTTTAATTAATTGAATGTGATTATTCAATTAATTGAAATATGCATTTAATGAGGTTATATCTCACCTTATTAAATTAAATAATCTCTTCAAAATCTTCTCTTCAATTCCAAAATGGAAACTCTAAGTAAACTATCTCTCAAATTGGAATTAATTTAGTTAAATTGTTCTCACACTCATATAAAACTTAGTTAACTACTCATCACACTCAGATCTGAACAGTTAACTTCACCTACACAAGGAAGTTTCCATTTCAACTAAATCTTCTCTTTGATCTTAACCATTCATCCCAATTAATCATGGCCATTGATGGATTTCAAGATTTTGATATAAGAGGCTTCTAATTACTCATTATAGAGGTTAGAATTTGAATTGTATGAAATTTTTGTCAATTTGATTACTCATTTGAGTTCAAGCTTTCATACTTGGCTTCGCATTTGATATCATTTTAGATTAAATATGCATCCATCTAGTTTGATTTCCTTCACTTTTTGTTAGAATAAACTACATATCATCTAGATTAATTGCATAAGAATATACTTGAATAAAAATAATTCATTCTAGAAAGGTTTAGTTGCTTGCTCCTCATTCTAAGAGCATATAGGCATAATCCTTCTATTTAAAAGGAAATAGGTCACTTTGTTGGACATTTGGGATAAATGACTCCATATTTATTCTAGCATGACTCTATAGGTAATGATGATATTGAAGTGTGTGTGAGGTTCAAAGGTCCACAATCTACACATACATTCCTGGTGCCCACCATAGGGCTAAGGAAAACAAGTTTTCTAGCCTCACTTATCATATTTTTTGATATTTTGGTCTTTTGTCATACCTGTTTGTATAGACTTCTAAATTTTTATGTGAAAATCCTCATTTTCACGTGAAGATTTGAGAATTTCACCTACTTCTCTGCACTTTCTCACATGAAAAAGTTCCCCATTGCACAGTTTCTTCAGCAACACCTCATTTTCTCACATGGGTCTATGTAAGAGTTCATGCAAATCTATGTAAAATTTCATGCGAGATCTTGCAACATGTTTAAAAGTGCAGATTTTTAATGTTGTTTATCATTTCATTTCATTTATGCATGGTCTTTGAATCATCTTTATTTTAGTTTTCTAATTTTTGGCAACATAACAGTTGTTTGTAGGACATTTTGATGAAGATTCTTTTTTTACACAAACTTTCCAAACATGAATTGACTGTGTGTTTGTAGGACATTGTCAAAGATACAATTGTCAAAGACCAATTTTAAAACCCACATAAAAAATTGTGTCTTTTTCCTACTTTCCAAACATAGTCTAATTAGGGCTTGTGAACTTCGTAAGGTGCAAGATAGAGGAATGGGGAACTATGTTCTTCACCACTTGGAAGTCATGACTAAGGGTGAATCAAAAACCTAGAAGCCTCTGAAAGAAAACATTCAAGGAAGGCAAGCAACTTAGTGGTTCTCTAGTGTGAATCCTCTTCTATGATGGCATGATAATTTCCTTTTAGGGGATTAGAATCGTTAGAAAGGATAAGTCTATATTGATTTAGCCAAGTCATTGGTTAATGTGTTCTATGTGTTTGGGTGAGGAAATAAGGTAGAGGAGTATGTTTTTTCCCTTGAGGGAAATTAGAAACTTTGACCCTTATATTTGAACCACCAGTCTGAGTCAATCCTTTAGAGGGCCTACCGAAGTGATCCAACCTCCAAGAATGACCCAAATGAGCACACTCCTTTTGCCAGAGATTCCAACTCACTATAATAAAGAAGCTTTGTAGAGCGAAAGACTTCAAAGCCATATTAATTTCCTCTCCTTCATTCTTGATATCACATATCAAGGGGAGGCTCTATCTGTTGGACTGGCCGACATTGGCCCAAGTCTTGCTAAGTAATTGTGCATGCTTTTAGATGCTAGTGTGGGCTATTGGTCTCAACTCCACTTGTGGAGCCACCAGGGATTAATATGAATAGAAGCCAAGTAAAAACCTTTAGTCAGAGGCTACCTAGTTCACCTCTAAAAGGGGGCATAATCTTTGTGCAAGGAGGGGGAAGAATCTCTCCTGTAGAACTCACCATAGACATGCTATTGGGCATTGGAAGGTGGTATACACACTTGACCCCTACCCCAAGGGTGTTCATTTATCGTATATGTTATTGAGCCCTTTGAATGCAACAAAAACATAGGCACCCTCTAGGGGGTGACATGGCTATGTGAGGAGCATGCACACACACAAGTTGTGGGACAAAGGTTTTACCTTCTCTACCATTTTTTGATTTTAGGGATAAAGCATGTTTGTTATTGAGTCTTAAACATGTCCAAACCTATCTAAACAAATTGAAGCTCAAGATTCCCCCATCCCTCTGAGTTTCTTTGTCCTCAGTTGGATTGTATTTGACTAGTACTTACTTCCCATGCTTGTTGAAAACACTCTGTCTTGTTTGAAACCAAATACTCTTTAAAAAATTTGAAAGTCAATATTGCAATCTATCTGAAATTTATCAAAAAAACCAACAAATCTGTCTAGAACAATCTAAAATTTTCAAGTCTATTCAAAATCCAAGTTTTTAGCTGTCATCCTATTCTTCATTTTCACACACAGTCTTCAAAATTTTGTGTAAGTAAACTTTGGCTTGTTACATCTTCATGTTGTCTTATCCAAGTTTTATTGTGAGCTTATGAAAATCTCCATGCATGATCTTGTAGTCTTGTCATGCTATTTGAATTCTATTTCGCTTACAAATCTTAGCATGTCTTTGCACAGTTCTATACAACTCTTTACATGAGTTTAAATTATTTTTCTAAGTCTTTTCCTAGTCCTATGTGCTTTCTCACGTGGATACAAAAGAATCTTTGCATATGGTCTTGAGTCAAAACTGTCAATTTGTTCATCGAAGCTATCTACACTCTGTGTCTAGTTTGTTTCCTACATCTGTTTACCTCTTCTTTGTCTAGAAATAGTCCAAAATAGTGGCATCTTTCTTAGTTGATGACTTGTGATCTATACTTTAACTAGTCTTGTCTCTTAGTTCTCTAGTTCTCATCCTCTAATGTTTTTTATACCGTGTCATGATAGTCATAATCTTTGGTTGTCCTAGCCTTCACTTAGACTACTTGTACCTTAGTATACAACACTCTTCCCTTGATTTTTGAGACTACATTTTAGTGTCATCCTTGTCTTGGTCTTTGTTTCTTTTCCTTGTCTATGACTGTTGCAACAAGAAGTGGAAACATGTTTTATCCCCTTAGACTTAGGCGAGGTTGAGCTAGGGGTCATAATCATGATAGAGGCCACCTTCCATTTTATACACGATCTACATCTAGTTCATCTAGTGAGGAATTTTCATGATTTCCTTCACCTGTCAGATCACCTTGAGTCTAGTGAACATTCTCCATA
Organism: Cupressus sempervirens; assembly: GCA_028749045.1. Taxonomy (NCBI): domain Eukaryota; kingdom Viridiplantae; phylum Streptophyta; class Pinopsida; order Cupressales; family Cupressaceae; genus Cupressus; species Cupressus sempervirens. The sequence continues at coordinate 597,591,618 of CM053792.1, forward strand.
AGTTTATAAAAACCTAGGAACCCCATGTATCAAGAGGATCTTGAAACTAGAAAAGGTCCTACAACTCCAAACAACACATCTAAATTCTTTTTCAAAGGACCTTTCTAATCACAACATACTGAAACTAAACACATTCTTACATTGGCAAATTACAAACTTGAACATGGTAATCACAACAGAAACCAAGACCAATCTAGGAATGACAAAGAAAAAGACCATTATACTTATGAGGAGTAGGAAGAGGTGGAAATACTTCCTAAACACATAGCAAATGGTCATAAAGACAAAAACTTTGAAAAGGTCATGGAAATCCTACTCAATGAAGAGAAAGAAAAATACTTTCTCAAACTTGCCCAAGAGGGAGCTATGCTACCCCATCATTTTAATGTGGAAACTATCATCATGCCTGAAGAGGAAACTAAGACTTCCAAACTCCAAAAAAAAATGAAAATCATGCAAGACCAACTAGCTCAAATGATGCATGATAAAGATAAACCCGCAAAAACATACACCTTAGATGCTCTTTGTGCATTTCCATTTGACAAGAGCATACACATGCCTCCTTTTCTAAGAGGAGTAGAGTTACCTAAGTATGATAAATACGTCAGAACTACCAATCCCCAAGATCATTTGTGGGAATTCGGTACCTTTTCTATGGTATTAATGCATAATCAAACATATCTCATACATTTATTCCCAAGAAGTCTAGGTGGTTAGGCTATGGAGTGATTTTCATGCTTGCCTCCTAGTATCAAAACATTTGATGAAAATGCCACTTGTTTGTCTAGTAGTATCCTCATAACATTCAACACCCTATTAACATCTAAGATTTGTGTAATCTTAAGTAGAAGGTTGGGGAACCTTTCCTTACATTCCTTCAAAAGTGGAGACAATTTTATACTAAATATTCACACAAGATACCTGAAATGGAAAAGCTTGGCATCTTCAAAGATAATCTAGTACCCAATTTTGGGTATAGATTCCAACTTCAACTTCCATGCACATTTGAGGACATGGTCACACAAGCTATCTTCATAGGGGAATTAATGGTCAAGAAGGGAAAGCTTACCCTTTAGAAGGATATAAAACAAGGATCCACCTCTAACAAGGACAAACTTAAGTATGTCAACAAGAATCTAGAAATTTTACACTATAGGGTTGTTGAAAACATCACTCCTAAACCTACTAAGGTGGCCTTTAATCTCACAGATGGTCTCAATGTATCCAAGAATGTTTAGAAACCTCCTCCTAACAACAAGGCATCCAGAAATAGACCAAGAAACTCATGGGCTACATGCCCTAAGTGAGAATATACACCTCTGGGTGAACCTTTGGATGTGGTTTACAAGACCTTGCTAGAAAACAAGATCATTTCACCATTGGAAAACTCTCACCCTTATGATCCGCAATAATGCCCACCATAGTGGAACAAAACTGCATTCTATGAGTACCACCAAAATGAGGGGCCCAAAACTAGCAATTGCATAAACCTATGTCACAAAATCTAGGAAATGATCAATGATGGTCACATTGTGGTAGATAGACATAACAAGAACTTGGATCACAAGGCTTTCAAGGAGGCCTTCCCATCTTATGAAAAAGGAGAGAGCTCAAAACCAAAATCTAACATCAAGGTCAACTATGCATACATACTCTAATGACAACAATGTGATCAACATGGTTGAACCTATGGATTTTGAGTACTGTGATGTTATTACGATCAAGGGCAAGAAAGATAATGATAAACCCAAGACACCATTTTTCTTGAGGGGCCCTACTTCCCACACAACTGACAATACATCTTCACAATACTATGTCAACGTTGTTACATGTTCTTCCACCAAGTTGGTACTTAAAGGCCCTACACCTTCTACTCCTGATCTTGAATAGTACAAAGATAAAACCCTTGCTGGTCCATCTGGCAGAGGTGCAAAACTTGCAACAAATTTAGCAGCCACTAGATATAGTGTTCTCGATCAATTAAAATGAACTAATGCTCAAATCACAATCTTTGAGTTGCTTAAAATCTTGCCTACCCATAAGCAGAGTCTTGGAAAAGCCCTCACTGAGGAAAATGTTCCTCAAGATCTTGATCTTGATTAATCTCAATCTATGGTAAGTCACCTAACCTTGCCTTACTATATGTCCTTCTTTGAGGAGGAGGATAATTCATTGAGTCACCCACACAATCAACCTCTATACATTGAGGTCATGATACATCAGACATGTGTCTATCAGGTAATTATCGATAATGGCATTGGGCTAAAAATTATCTCTATTTCTCTACTTCAATAATTAAATTATTCTAAGGACTCTATTGATCCTCATTACATTATCACTATCAAAGAATATGATGAAGTCGAGCAAAAGTCTCTACGTCCTGTGGTGTTGCCCCTCTGTGTTGTTCCTGTAGAAAGGGATGTCACTTGTCAAGTTCTCGACATTCCCTTGGCTTACAATATTCTATTAGGAAGGCCATGGATACATGAGATGCGTATTGTGCGATCCACATACCATCAATGCATAAAATTCCCATTTCATGGCTCTGAAGTCACTATCCCTGCAAGTAATAGCTATACCTGCAATATGTTGAAAGTTGCTAAAATGTTGTACCCTCTAATAGGGAATCTATTGATTATCATGATAACAAGTTAAAGAAAATTTAGCAGTCATTTGAGCTAAAAGAAACTACCATGGGTAAATAACACATCGAACTAGTGTTTTCATTAACATCTCTTCCCAAGTCTCCTTGTCATTATGGGAGACCATCTGAGATACATAAGTCATTTGTGTTGACACCTCAAACCAAGTATAATGGCACTTTTTTCAAGGTTGCAATCCCCTTAGAGGATGAAAGTGAAAACAAAGCCATTGTTACATGGCTTTAAAAAGACGAGACTCTAGTTGACCTCAAAGAACAAGCTCATGAGATCACTCCTTAGAAATATGGCCGTGGTCTTAGACTCATAAAGTGCTTTGGCTATAAGGGAACTAATCTTATTGGATGCAATAACAATGGTCTAGTTGATCCTATCAAAGCAATAGCTCAAAGAAATAGAGATACATTTGGTCTAGGCCTTAAGAAGGTTCCCTTCCATTTAGGGGTTAACAAATTCATACAAGAGCCTAAGAGTTCATTTAGAAATGAGTCACAAGCTGAGTTAGATACTCAAGAAGATAATTATGACAATGAGGATCCTTATCCTTATCTTTTTCCTCATGATCTTGCTAAATTCTTTGCTGAGTCAGATGACTTTATGCCACATGTTAGCACTATGGATGGTACTAGTGGTTCTTTTGAGGACAATACTGATCTACACAGTGCTCATTCAGAATAGGGAGATTCTAGTCAGTTGTTACATGTTGAGTACCTATGTAAAAATCTAGATGATGAAGGAGAGTATGTCCCTATCACTATTGGGGAATTCTATAGCCTCTTTCCATGTAGCACTAATTCTAAGGAATATGAATTTGACTCCCTTTCAAAAGAAACTATAGATAAAGACATGGACCAAGCTCATGTCTATGAAAACCAACTCAAAGTGGGTGAAGCATCTAGGGTTAGGTCAAACAAGTTTGATCCAACTAGTGTCCTTCAGTCTTTGATTGATGATGTTAGTACTCAAAGGCATTCAAACACACTTGTGGATGAAGTTGCGCTAGGTTTCAAATTGTTGGTCCAAGCATTTAATAACTATATTGTGAATGTAATCGAACCCACCACTACTCTTTCACTCACATATCCCGAGCTTATAGACTAGAATTCTAATACATGTAGTGAAGCCCCTACATTCTAGAATGACTATGCTCTTGTCTGCTACTTGAACATTATTGAACCAGTAACATCTTCAACCAATCAACAAAACATCAACATGACTAAAGCTGACATCAAATATCTCAGTCATACAATTAAAAAGAAAAAAATAGAAGGTCCAATGGTGGAAACCACATTGTGGGAGTGTCAAAACCCAAAAAAGTAAAAATAAAAGATGCATCCAAGGGTGAAAACCTCTCTAAGGTGCTTGTGGATGAGATATTTGATGCACTTCCTAGTCACTTTCAGGAGAGATCATTAGTGTTGATAGAGCCAATATAGCCAATCAACCTGGGCATAGAAGAACATCCTCACATGATACATCTGGCATGGTCACTATCTCCAGAAGAAAAAGAGGAATTCATTTCCTTTTTTTGAGAGAAGAAGATAAATTTTGCATGGACATATTTTAACATGCCAAGACTAGATCCTAATATCATTATGCATCATTTGTCCATTTCACTAGGCATTAAACTAGTTAAACAAAAACTTTAGAAAATGCATCCTCATGTTGTATTGCTCATCAAAGCTGAATTGGAGAAACTTCTAAAAGTTGGTTTCATCCATGCTATTGATTACAATGAATGGATATCCAACATTTTTCTAGTCTCCAAGCACAACAAATCTATTAGAGTTTGTACTACTTCCATGATCTCAACTTAGCATGTCCTAAGGATGATTTTCCACTTCCCAACATTGATATGATAGTGGATATAACAGTAGGATATGAGATGTACTCACTCATGGATGAGTTTTATAGTTATAATTAGATCAAAATTGCACTAAAAGATCAAGAAAAGACTACTTTTACATGTGCATGGGGAACCTTTTTTAGAACATAATGACATTTGGCTTGAAAAATGCTGGTGCTACATATCAAAGAGCAATCACTATAATTTTCCATGATATGATGCATAAGACCATGGAGGACTACATGGATGATACCTTGGTCAAGAGTGCAAAACAAAATACTCATCTCCAAGATTTGGGACCTATCCTATATTGCATGAAAAAATTCAGTCTCAGGCTTAATCCTAAGAAATGTACATTTGGTGTCACATTAGGGAAACTACTGGGATATATTGTGTCTGCAAAAGGAATCGAGGTGGATCTAGAGAAAGTTCAAGCAATCATAGATATGCCTCCACCCTATAATATCAGGAAAATGAGAGGTTTACAAGGAAGACTCTAATCTATTTGCAGGTTCATCTCACAACTAGTGGATAGATCACAACCTTTTATAAAGACTCTACATAAGGGTGTGAAATATAACTAGAGTCAAGATTGCGAGCAAAGCTTGACATAGATAAAATAATATCTTGCTAATCTGCCAATCTTGATGCCTCCTATCTATGAGAAGCCTCTAATTTTGTAAATCTTGGCAACTAAAACATTTTTGGGTATCTTATTAGCTCAAGAGGACAAAAATAACAAGGAAAGAGCTATTTACTATTTGAGTCACATGTTGATCTCTTATGAGAGGAATTATAACATCATTGAGAAAGCTTGCTTGGTGGTTGTCTTTGCTTCCCAAAAGTTGAGACACTACATGCTTTCTCACACTACATGACTAGTGGCTAAAATTAATCCACTGAAGTACTTGCTTAGCAAGGAAGCTCTAACAAGAAGATTGGCTAAGTGGGTCATGATACTTAGCAAGTTTGACGTTCAATATGTCAAATGAAAGGCTATCAAGGGACAAGTGATTGCAAATTAGCTATCAGATGCACCAATGCAGAGTCTTGTCCCAGTGAACATTGATTTTTTAGATGAGTCAATTCTAATGCTCACACACCAAATGTGGGTAATGTTCTTCAATGGGTCCTTCACACAATAGGGATCCAGTGCTAGGTTACTCTTTATAACAGCATAGAGATATTCATTGCCTAAAGCATACAAGATTTTGTTTCCTTGTACAAATAACATTGTAGAATATGAGGCTCTAATTAATGGCATGAAGATTGCAACTAAATGTAGATTGGATTAGTTAAATATCTTTGGGGACTCTCAGCTCATAATCAACTAGGTTGATGATGTGTATCAAACAAAGGATGAGAAATTGATCCCTTACAAATGCATGGTTGATGACATGAAGAAATATTTTTCTCACATCACCTTCTAGAAAATTCCTTGAGCAGATGACAAAGTGGTTGATTCCATGGTTACTCTAGCTTCCTTGCTATAGATGCTAGAGAATGATCTTTGACATAAGTTCATGATGGAGACATTACTCTACCCTGCCTATGATACCCCTAGTTCCAAGATGATCTATTCTATTGTAGCAAAAGACCCATCTCACTACCACCACATCTACTCCTATCTACATGACCAAACCATTCTGGATGGTCTAACTTGAAATGAAAAATGTCACCTTATTCATAATGCTTCATGGTATGTTATTAATGCTGACGACTTGTTTAGGAGAGGTCTCAATAGAACACTCCTTAGGTGTCTAGAACTCAAAGAGTCCAAATGTGCATTAATTGATGTTCATGAGGGTATTTGTGGATCTTACTCAAATGGCTTAACACTAGCTTGCAAACTTATTAGAGTTGGTTACTATTGGCCAAATATGGAGCAAGAGGCAATCAAGTACACCAAGTCCTATAAACATTGCCAGCTCCATGGGAATCTAACTCATGCTCCAGCTCAGGAGCTAATCCATCTATCACATTGTGGCCATCTCAACAATGGGCCTTCAATCTTGTGGGTTAGATTCACCCATCTTCTTCTAATGGACATAAGTTCATTATTAAAACTATAGACTACTTCACAAAATGGGTAGAGGTAGTACCTCTCACAATAACAAATGGCAAAACTATGGCTCTTTTTATCACAAATTACATCATATGCAACTATGGTGTACCATCCTCCATCATTACTGATAATGAAGGATAGTTTAAAAATAAAGACCTCAAGGAGCTATGCAAAAGGTTCAAAATCATGCAACGTTGGTCTTCTATCTACTACCCCTAGGGTGATGGCTAGGTAGAGGCATCCAACAAGGCAATCCTTGAGATCTTGCATCATATAGTTAGTAAATCTAGAAGGGATTGAAACCTTCAAATTAATCCAACTCTATGGGCATATAGAACAAGTATCAGAACTCCAACGGGTACAACACCCTTTACTTTGGTTAATGGAGTAGATGTTGTGCTTCCAATAGAGGTTGAGATTCCTTCTCTAAGAATCTCTATGAAAGGCCTCATCATAGATGAAGATTACATAATATCTCAGCTTCAAGGGCTAAAAATGTTAGATGAATGTCAACAAGTGGCATGCAATTATCTTCGAGCTTATTAGTAGTGAATGTCTAGAAGCTACAATAAGAAGGTTAAGGCACATGACTTCCAATTGGGTGTGAGAGAAAATCCTAAGAATTAGCAACAACAAATCCAAAAATGAAAATTCAAACCAAACTGGCTTGGTCCTTACATAGTCACTACAGTGTTCAGATCTAGTGCTTACTAGCTTTCTATAGCCAAGGGAGAAGTGCTCAAGGAGCCCATCAACACTCTCCACCTAAAGTGGTTCTATAGTTGATCTGATCTCAGAAGCTCTCTCTATATATCTAAATATCCTTAAAAAATCTTAAAATTGCAAAAGGTCCTAAAAGAAATCATTACCCTTGTGAAAACCTAGCAATAGGTGCCTTGGTAACACCAAAAAAAGAGAAAAAGGAGAAAAATACAAAAAAAAAAATTAGAAAACAAGAAAAGTGACATTGATGAAAACTTGGAAACAAGCATCATGGTAGAAAAAATATAGAAGCTCTACCAAGAAGGTGAAAACCTGGCAAATAGGCACCTCTTGTTCCCAACACTCCATCTTGTAGTGCATCTTCTAGCTCCCTGTCTAGTTGCTTTCCTACTTTAGTTTCCTACTTTTTTACTCATTTATCCTTGGATTGAATCTTCTCACAACTTGAGGGCACTGCCCTTTAGTGTCATAGAATCTCTTTCCCGAGAGTCACCAGTTGTTCTAACTACATCTGCCTACTATTGTTAGTGTCACTCTTTGTTGAGATTCTCCTCATAAAATCTATTTAGTGATAGTCACCAGTTGTTTCACCTGCATCTACCTACTATCACTAGGGTCACTACTTTTTGAGATTCTCTTCACAGAATCTCTTTCATGACAGTCACTAGCTATTTTAGCTACATCTATGTACTATCACTCGTGTTACTTTTTGAGATTCCTTTATGGAAGATCTCTCTGGCATTAGTCACTAGTCATTTTGGTTGTGTCTATCTACTATCGCTCAGTTCTACTCAAGTTCTTCACCTTGAAGATTCCTCTTTGACTTTAGTCACAATTCATTCTGATTACATCTATCTACTGTTGTCACCGTACTGAAGAGATTTCTTTCATCCATGTTTTGTACATTGACACTTGACATCAATCCTATAACACAAAAAACTCAAAATGATATACTTGTTTGGATATGCTGAACATTTTATTTGTTTGTTTCACTTTT